>CM070522.1:10728401-11091287 GCA_036346375.1 Guadua angustifolia
TAATACATACATATACATTTTGTTTGCAGAACCAACTACAAGAAGCTGCTATAAACCACCCTGAATTGAAGGAAAGAAGTATTCAAGATGGAGATTTGTATGCACATGTGTGTGGAGAGAAGGAGCCAAGAGGGCGTGTTCGTGTTTTAGGCTTGGGACCAACTCCTCAAGATGTGGGCACACCTGGAACACAGCGAAAAGTACCAACAAGGTTTCAGATGGAAATGGTAGCTCGTCAACAAGCTGAACAACAGGTTGTAGCTCTAACACAACAAGATGGACCACATGCAACAACAAATGGATGAAATGAAAAATTTGTTCTTAGCTTCACAAGGCTTGCAAAATGTAGAAGCCACTTCTCAACATGGTTCTAATTCTCGAATTGTGGTATGCTATCTCGCTTAAATTTTTATTGGGTCTATAGTAATAATTTCAGATCAAATATTCCTTGTCTATGTTTTGCTATAGAATATAGTGTTTGAACAAGAACATGATGATGAGGAACAGGAGGAGGATATGGTCTATAGGAAAATTGTGTCTCCTAATGTAGCTCCAAGGAACATTGCAGCCACCGCAAGGAATCGTGAAGCCTCTCACAATGAAGATGACAGCGCTGTAATGTTGTCCTCCTTTTCATACACACTTTCAATTTATGTCTTCAATGTCTATTATTCTTTTTAACTCTTTTAAACTGCAATATATTCTTTAGGTTGGTAGGGATGTAATATTGTATGCTCTTGTGAGAGATATCCCTGTTGCTAAGGCTACAATTACCTCAACCGACCCAAATACCGTAGTGGGAGATCAACGTCTTGGACGGGAATATTATGAGGTTGTCGTGACGGTTCCATTCAAAAGAGATGTTCTCACTGCCACGTCCATATGATGGTATAGAAAATATAGGTGATGCTCACAAACCGTCTGCTATGTGGCCACACAAGAGGGTAATAATCTACACTACACAATATTTCCATTTTGATGAGTGTAATGGTTGAACTTTAGTTGCTAACTACTAATAACTTGGTAGATAAAGGACAGCAAGAAGCAAGCGACATCTCAGACTACAGGTACTTTACTCAAAACTTTACATTTCTTCTTGTGCAAATCCATCACTTTTTCTTCACTTTACATTATTAAAGTTTTGAGTATGAATATAGGAGGTTATTTGCACTTTTTTCATAGTTCACAAGTGCAAAATAGACAAATGGTTAGATGGCTTAAAACTATTCCAACAAAGTGCCACACATCCTGTCAAAAGGATGTTTGTGCAGTAAGTCTAATAAACAACATTGAATCATAACATTGGATGGATTGATAGCACATGGGTCTTAGAATGAATCTAATGAACAGAATGTGTCATCCTGGATTGATAGCACATGGGTCTTTTTCCCTGTTTCTGTAGTTACTCGAGCAGCCATTTTTAGGTAAGTGTCCAGATAACATTCAAATGAAACCACTTCACTAGTCCTTTATTTTGTTCTATTAAAAACTTAGTTGCTAGATGTAAGATTCTTTTAGCCAGATAATATGTGCTGGATTTTTGCACATAGCCACACACTTGGCCTGTATTTCGCTGCTTGCTTATGTGTGAATGACTGCATGGTCATTAAGATATCAAGAATAAATGCTCCTTCTTCATCTTTTGAGAAACACAAGAATAGCCTAATAGATGCATTCATGCATTTCCTTATTTCTAAAGAAATCTGTGGCACCAAGAAATGTGGCTATATAACAAGAGAATTACGATAAGTTCAAACAGTTTTTTTGTCTTTTTTGTAGTATTTATATGATCAATAGCCTTTTATCCTTCTTTCAAAAGCGCAAAATGCTTATTGTTTCTTCCTCAAGAAAGATATGGTAGAGTAATATGAAAATTATTAGTTAATGAATAATAATAGTACTTTCAAGAGGAAATCTTTATGCGGTATGCTAGGATAGTTGTACTCTGAGGTATTCACTAGATTAATGTGATTTTGCGCTCTTACGCTCCAAACAGGGGGATTAGTTTAAGCTTGAGGCGATTTTTTTATTGCTTTGAGATTTTGGGGCTAATTTATCGAATTTGGTAGGTGGTCGACAAGAATGTAGCCGAGAGATGCACACTTTTATGCTTTATCTCATTTTCTTGCTTGATTATTATTTGCTCATCTACTTGTTGTAGTGATGTCACATTGCTAAAAGTTGAGTCTTTGTGTCCTCGATCCAAATAGTTTTCATAAGGGCCATCATGAGCATTACCTCGCTTGATACAAATTCATTTGCTTCGGTAAGCTTGATACAACTTCAAGACTCCATTTTCTTTCTTCTTAACTTTTAGTTTCAAGCGTTTGCCAGTTCCTTCATGGATGTGGGCATGTTGTTACGGGTTGCCCGGTGGTAAATCTTTCTTCCTCGTGACCATACTTATCCTCAAAAACCCAGATAGATTGAACCTGTTGAGAGAGAGATAATGTCAAACGATTCAGGTTTGGAAGGCTTAATGACCCTTGATTTCCCTCGACGTCGTTGCATTCTCATCAAGCCCGAGGTTGTAGCTTCACCGAAAAGGTCTCATCATTGTTTCAGCCTCATTTTTCTTTGTATTTACCTCAACCGGTCTTCTGTACCAAGCACTTCTCTTTATCCTTGAGATCGAAATCCTAGCACTTGGATCTGGATCGAGGATTTTAAGTAGAAGCTCCTTCATCTCAGTAGAAAAATACCGAGGGCATCTAAAGTCTGCTTTGGAAATCTTTGTATACATCTCTATCAGATTCGTGTCATGGAAAGGAAGGTAAGTTCTTTTCAAATGATTTGGCAGTTCTTCTTTGCATGGGCAGAAGTATGTTCTTTTCAAATGATTTGGCAGTGCTCATTTGAATTGTTGATTGTTGTTCAAGTATTAAATGTTGTTGTTCAAAAACAAAATCATATGGACTAATTTTGAAGTGTTTTTTTTGCAGGTAGAATCGCAAGGGCGTCCTAGGAAGCTAGTGTTACCATCATATACAGATACTTTTGTTTAAAACTAGTCACATGTATGCTAACTTATCATTTTGTATGTACTTTGACACCTCATGTGGGTGGAAGACAAGTTGACTTTGGCTTTCAAGATGCAACAGGGTTGAATTTTGTAAAAGAATGATTGTTAAATGTAAGAACTTTGGGCTTTTGGACAAATTTGTATATTCTAGTTGAATGAATTTGATTACGAATTGAATGGATGTATTTTGATGGCATTTGTTGTGTTGAATGGATGCATTAATTGAGTTATTTTTACTGTGATGTGGTGAAAATATGAATTAATTATCAGTTGGATTTATAATATTCTGCACAATAATGTTTTATCATTGTTTTCTATCTAAGAAATGCATGGAATTCACACCAATTCGGCTTATCCTCAGACGATCTGTCGGCAAAAGTATATCCTCAGACGATCTGTCGGGAAAAATGTATCCTCAGACGATCTGTCGGCAAAAATATATCCTCGGACGATCTGTCGGCAAAAGTATATCCTCAGACGATCTGTCGGCAAAAGTATGTCTGTCGGAAAAGATATATCTGTCGGTAAATGTACTATAATAACGTCAGATCATCTGTTGGTAAAAATATATCTGTCGGTAAATATTTTTGCCGACAGGACTTCTTCCGACAGTGTTTTTCTGTCGGGAAAACTTTTGCCGACAGATAATACGTCGCAGTATATGGCTTTTGCCGACAGATAAACTGTTGTTGAAATTGTGTCATGGTGTAGTGTATCTTATGGTAATATTATTGATAGCTCAACAGTCAATACACAATACGCTATGATTCAATTTTCTTAGGAACTAAAATAACAGGGACAACACATGTACTAAGGCTTTCGCGTGCGTACCCTTTGTCAATTAAATCTTGCACTTGATGTTGAATTTCCTTAGTCTCCTCCAGATTGGTCCTATATATAAGACGCACGGTTTGGCAATGAAGCTCTCGGGATCAAATCGATTTGATGCTCAATTCCTCAAATTGGCGGCAGCCCTAGTGGTACTTCGCATGGAAATATATCAGCAAACTCCTACAAAATGCTAGCAACAATATGAAGTAAAGAAGGAGGCATATCCTCAAATGAAAATAATGCTTCTTTACACTCTAAAGCATAGAAAATAGAATTACTAGCTTCCATCTCAACAATATCAGATTTTGTAGCAAACAAAATAGCATATTTCAATTTAATTTCACATTTACTAGCACTAGGTTCTTTCTTCTTTTGTTGCACAAGTTCTTTAGCTACAATTTGATTTTTATTTTTACTACTCTCTTTTTTTATATAAATTCTCTCTAATTCATCTTTTAAAATTGCCTTAGGAGACATGGGTAGTAAAGTGATTTTCTTTCCTTTAGATATGAGAGTATATAGATTAGTTCTACCATGATACAAGGTATCCTGATCATATTGCCATGATCTACCTAACAACAAAGAATATGCTTGCATAGGTACAACATCGTAATTAGCATAATCATAATATGAACCAATTGAAAATTGTACTATCACAATACGAGTTACCTTAAGCTTACCACAAGAATTAAACCATTCAATATAGTAAAGATGGAGATGCTGATTCGTTGTTAAGCCAAACTTCTCCATGTCCATGCTTGCAAGATTATTGCAACTCCATCCATCAATGATCACACGACATGAACAGTCCTTGACAACAAACTTTGTTTGAACAAGTTATGATGTTGATTTTGTTTATCACGCTCCATTTGAGTACTTAGCACATGCTTCACAATCTTTACAATATAAAGTGAGAGTTTCTTTCCATGTCATTTCATCAAAATTACCCACCTTTGTCACTGCTCTTTAATTACCCACCTTTGCTCGCGTCACTTCATCAAAATTACCCACATTTGCCATTGCTCTTTAATTACCCACCTGTGCCACTATTATTGCTCTTTGCAAATAAATTTTTTTATCACAAATTGAGTTTCCGTTGCAACGCACGGGCACATGGCTAGTGATACTTAAGTACTTGTCAAAGGCTTCAACACCAAAACATTCTTTTTCATATTTAGATCCTTGTTCCTCACAAACAGGGTCAGATGCAAACATAGCGTATTCCTCCTCAATATCACTAGTTGTAGTATGCTCACCATTATCCTTTATGAGGAGAGCTCTCTTGCTTGGGCAATCCTTCATCATATGACCGTAGCCCTTGCAGTGATTGCATTGTATTTCTCATGTTTCGAAGCAACTGAGGATGTATTTTGTGTGGGGGCTACTACCATAGTTTTGCTTGTTTCATGTGCACGTGAAGGAGTAGTGGAAGTAGTGGGGCGCCGACTCTTGTGAGAGGAACTTGGTATAATGGTTCGATTAGAAGTGTTGTATGAAGCCTTTGAATACACTTGATTGGAACGACCTGCAAAAGATCCTCCAAAATTCCCTCTTGTCTTGGATTGTCATCCTTGTATTTCTCTTTCAGTCTTACAAGCAAGATGAAACAAGCGTGTGATAGAATTGTACTGATGAGGACATAGCCACGTCGGATACACCCATGGCATCAAAATGGTCAACGAACAACAAAATCTTCTTAGTGATCAGCAACATTCAACCCACATACAAGAACCAATTACCCAAACTCGTGCGCGACAACTAAATTATCAGGTGAACTCATTTCTCGGGTTACATAATTGTATTTTTAATGGATGGACCATTGTATAATAATGTGTTTATATTTAGGAATCATGGATTAGAGCAACAAGGATGCCACCCCTTATCAAAACAAGTTAGAGTACAAGTTATTCCCGAGGTGGAAGCTGAAACGTCTATCCAAGAGCAGTCCACCTTCAACTAGCTATAACTTTTGCATTCGAAGTCCGTTCGGGATGAGTGAGTACTTGATTGAAAGGTTATTTCGTGCTCTTTCCAATGGATCTAGCCTCACCATCAGATTCTACTAGAGTTGGCCACAGCAATTAAAAATGTGCTGAATTCCTATGCAATCAATGTGACGTGAGTCCATCTCCTAGCAGCCATCTCCTTGGCTATATCCTGGACAAGCTCCCTCTCTATCTTCTTAGGTTTTGTTCATTTATTGTTTTCCCTTGGAGAAATACCATCGGTTTTCCTTGTGTTGGCTAGCCAATCGGATCAAGCAACAGAACCTCAGTTCATGTGTAATTCGAGTGGACCTACTTGAGAAAATTTAATTTAGTACTGCTTGTCATGCTTCATGCAAAACTAATTTCACCTCTCCTCTTGATTATTTATGGTTCTTCCCCATCAAGCTGTGATATGAAGAAACAAAGTCACGATATACTCAAATCATGTACTTAGGACTTATTTTCAAAGCTTGGTGGAATTAAATCATCAAATGAGAAAAAACTAGAAGCGATGATGGATACCAAGTCACAAACAAGCCAGATATCTTGTCCTCTAACCAGTAGATGAACCTTAGGTTGGCACCCTGCTTGCCCATCTTGTAGACCTAGTACCAGCGCTCTCCCACTCTTAATATGAAATTACCAACGTCTTGCACAGGGCTGATGTGCAACACCTGCTTGGAAGCAGCCACAAATCCATATCTTACAACAATGACGGTTAAACAAGAAACCTGAAGCCACAAGTTAACTCCAACTACAAATTTTAAATCTTTCATACCTTGCAGGCAATTGGGTATTTGAAGCCCATGCTATTGAGGTGTTCCCTATCGACGAGGGACCTGCCAATTGTCAAATCCCTTGAATCCCTCTGCCACCGCCATGAGATCTTGACTTGTTTCCAACCTCAACCTCTAGATCCAGTCAGGACTGTCGAGAGAAAGCTGAGAACCACTGCCAACCTTGGTGACAACCCTTCTGCTTGTCACGGGCATATCGGTCACCGTACCAATGCCGCCACTCTGCATGGATCTGGCCTGCAAAACCGACAAGGTTCTGTTGCAGGGAATGGAAGAGGGAGAGGATTAGAAGACACTAATCATAGTGAAAAGAGGCGGCGGCATTGCTTAGGATACGAGATTATGAGAGTGGCTAGTGGTTGGGGCCTCAAGAGCGTAGTCATGTGGGGAAGGAAAGAGGAGCGGTTTGGTTTCCAAGGTTGCGAGCAATTCAGGGAGGGAGCCGGCGACAATGGAGACTGGTTACGTGGGCCCACATGTTGGCGTATGTCAGAAGGGGAGCGGGCAGAGCGAGCTGCGCCTGTGGAGAGGGGAGGGAAGGACGATGTACCAGCTCCTTTTTTAATATTAGTAGAGAAAATGATGGCTCAAATATCCATATGTGCTAGTGAAGATTATTGCGAAAATGAGAAGTAATATATGCCCATTGCCTTGGTCCTGATGCACGCAAACAAGCCAACTAGACTGCCACAGTGCAGCCCATTAAAAAGCACCCTAAAGAGCCTTTGTGCGTGTTCCTTCCAGTTCATTTTCGAGTACACTTCTCTGCCTCCCAGATCTCTTGCATGCCCCCTCCATTTCTTTCCTCTCCCACATCCTCCTCTTCCCCATCTTTTACTGACGACCACAGCTCCATCTAGTTCTACAGGTCAAAATGGAGGTAAGCTAGGCAAGAATCTTCAACCTCACATCATTCTATTGAAACTGATTTGATCTGTGTGTCTTGATGCTCTAAATCATACTTATTCTGAACTCTGGGGACCTTTCTGTCCCAAACTAAGTTTTAGCGATTTAGTATCGTTGAGTTGAGACATGGTCATGAGTTCGGTTCTCCTTGAATTTTTTTTTGTGATCCAGAAGGGGAGGAGGCGGCACATCCCGGCGTTCGGGGAGTGGAACCAGCAGTGCGAGGAGCTGCCCATCACGCAGTGCTTCGAGTCGGCGATACAGGCCGGCCTCACCAGGGCCAGCCACTACTACCATGACGCCGCCGGCGAGGTGCTCTTCACGGTCTCCTCGCTGCCTGCTGCACACAAGCCAGCCAAGAAGGTAATAAGATTGTACACTCCAAGATCTCAATGCTCCCTCCAGCCTTTGATTGCAGCCTTTGTTTCTGCTGTTACAGTGCTGTTTGACCCTAGTTTTGTTCCTCTCTTGATCGTGACGGTTGTCACTTTTTTGACATTTCAGGCGAGTACGAGGGATGGGATGGAGAAGCAGGCGGGGGTGCGGGGGAGGAAGCAGGTGCCATGTGTGGCTGACGGTGTGACCCACGCGCTGAGGCGGCCTAGGGTTGTTAGGGCAGTGGACGAGGACCTGTACGAAGTCCCTCCTCAACTACTCCGCAACAAGGCAAAAGGGGTACTAGTACTTCGATCTCTACTCAAGTGACAAAATTACTAACGAAAAAAGCTCACAAACTTGCCCAAGTAGACGTTATACAAGTATGAATGCAAGTACATTTCAGAACTGTTATTTTCACAGTGCAATGCATGGTGTACCTTTACTTCTGTTGTTTGCGTTTGTAAGCCGAAATATGGTCATTGTAAGGAAATTAATTAAGGCGGTGATTATTTACCCCCGCCTCCTGCTTCCATCTTGTTTTTACTCTCTTCCTGGATAGCAATGTGGATGTTCCAGTCTTGTTATATTCTTCAAAATAGTTGTCATTTATTAATACTACATGATTAGAACGAACTAGTACAAATTTGAATTTTAGTGTTTTTTTTCCTTCTCTCCTTAGTTTGAAATTATTTTGATTGTCGTTGCTACACATAAAGTTTTACTTCTAATACTTCTCATGAGCTCGCTGTGTTTCTCCTTGCAGAGGAATGTGAGGAGCTTGTGGATGGGCTGCGTGGGGCTCAATTGCGTCGCCTGAAAAGTGTGGAGTCGCCTACTGGGGGCATCCCATTTTGTCGTTTAGCCTTTCCAGCTTCCTCCTTTTCGTGTGGAAAGAAGAGACGATCAGATCATTTAAAGGTGATATGCCAATGTTGTTCCATTGTGCTCCAAGCCGAGACTTTCTCTGCCAATGCCTTCGTGTGTTTGACCATTTATTTACCAGCTCTCCAGGCTAGGTGATTGCGCCTTGTGGTGAATGGAGCAACTAATTAAGTAGTGGGCATATTTGCAAACTTCGTATGTAAAATTCCTAGTGAAATGTATGGTAGATCGATGATCATTTTCGCAAGTTAAGGCTTCCATTTCTCTTATATCTTATTTCACAAATTGACGAAAGGCAAATCAAGGATTCCTTTTAGTGGCGATGGGAATAAAAATCATCGACATCTAGCAAATTTCCAGGCTTACTACATAGCAGGGATAATGATATGTAAGCACATACGATCGAGGAATTTTGAGAGTGTGTTGTGGACATGAGATCAGATAAAAAATAACGAATTCTAGAATATATTAAATTACATAGTCAGAGTCAAACAGCTAACATTACATTGTTTCATTCTACTCAAGATTACAAAATATTAAAGAAAAAATTAAGAATGGCACCTGACACACATTTTTGAATGATTTATTTTAGCAATTGACTCTTAACTTGTACCATATGTCACTCACAAATGTGCACAAGAATTGGTTCGCATTTTAATGAAGGGGAAATTCTTTATTAAAGTATGCATCATTCCTTATATGTTTGAAGCCCAAATATCAGTTGTACAATCAGCAATTTTGGAAATTTCCGGTGGTACAAAGGAGCTTAAGTCTTTAATTAATCACCTATTCTGTTTCTTTATCTCAGCTTGTTGTATTTCAACGCTGTATTTACAATAAAGAAGGGAATTCAGTATTGCAATTTGTTAGGCCGGAAATGACGATAAAAGGGGTGAATGATCATATAATAATTTTCCCCCAAAGAAATGAACCAAAGACGCATGAAAGAATCAAATTGTCTAAAACTTTCAATCTGGGGTGGCACTGTCGTGCTACAGGGCCGGTAGCATCGGTATACCGGTAGCGCTGTGAACAGTAAAAACATGGATGAACAATAAAATCAGCACAAGTTCAAGATCAAAAATTCGTATAACTTTTGATTGGCTGATCCAAATCCTGTGAAATTTTGTAGGCACCTTTCTAATGATGTTACAAACCTATTTCAACCTTCAATCGCAAGGATTGATGTCAAAATTTAGACCCTTATCTAATTCAATGAAGAGTAAAAAAACGAGCTCAAAAACAAAAAAACTTAGCCCTAAGCTTACTCGTGGGATTTTGATGATTTTAGATGGCCTCCCATGTGTCATAGCAAGCAAGAATACCCAAGAAAAATCCCTCAAATAAGCAGGATAAAGATTTACCTCAAGAATTTCATTCTTTAACTCAAAAACCAGTTTCTTAGACAAATTTGGATGATCAAGAAGAAGTTTACTTAGATGATTGAGAAGATGATCTACAATGGTTACATTTATCAATCATACATCCTTAGCAACATATGACCAAGCAAGAACGAAGCCACAGGAAAAGATCTTGATCAAAAGATCAAAACATGAGATAAAAACTTGAGCAAAGAGATGATTTGCATTTAGCTCAGGAGGAGAGTTTTACAAAGCCTCTCACATGAGGCCAAATCTTCCAAGGAGCGCACACACACCACATGTAACGACCCCCATTTTAGCACGGATGCAAAAATGGAAATCTAATGTGCTTGCAGTACTAGTCCCTGGATCAGTAGCTAGCACGCACATTTCAACATTTGGAATCACAACCATACAACATATTAATTAAGCGGAAACGAATAATTACATAAATATTACAACTCAGAGAATATAGCAGCAAAAGAAGCAAAGCCTTGTAGTGTACCCATCCAATCCCGCAGGCAACTGACCAGGCATAAATCCTTAGAAAAGATCGCTTCAAGGAAGAACCCGCAACCTGCGATGAACAAACTTCGAAGCTTCGCATTCTAAACCACCTACAATATAATTAGGCAAGGGTGAGTACTTTACGTACTCAGCAAGACTTGAGCAAAACCTATCACATATGCAGGCCATTTCAAAGGAAAGGCTACTACAGTTAATTTGCATAAAGCGAAATTGAATTTGTAAATCAAGTTATTTGCAAACGGAATTTATAAGAGCATTTGATTGATAACAATTAAGTAAAGCATAATAACACTCACAGTCCTCCATGACGTGAGCGACGAATCAATCATTGCCATCGCATGGCATATATCCAGTTCTCTGCCAACACATGGCACAACAGCTGATACCAATACTTGCCAACACATGGTATAGTATTGGGTCATCTGTAGGGTAAGCTAACTTATAAAATAACCCTTTTGAGAAATAACAAAACATTTAACTCGTGCAAGTTCACCAAGACACCCATGACCGCGGGTACGGCTAATCAATTAGATTTAAACTCTGCAGAGGTGTACAACTGTACCCACAAGGAATGATCAACCTTTGCCCGACACACTTCCTTAGGTGTGTCGTCCAGGAAGACCATACATAGCCATTAAATTCCTAGACAAGGCTTTACCCCAGCCCGGGACGTTATCCCCCGCCATAGAACTAGAAACACACAACCTTGTCTGGGCAATTACACCGGCCAGGCAATTACCCATACAACGCAACGTTGCATGGAAGCCCCTCACAAGCAAACCGAACTGGAATGCTTCCGCTAGCTCCCGCCTACCAATGAGCAAAGCCATGTCTAAACAATTTAATAGGCTAAGGCTAACCCATCCTCACCCTCGTGGTTTGTACGGATTTTCTTGGATCATACAACACGATGTTCGGTCCTTAGTTGTGACACGGGCGACACTTCACCCTACACTACGTGCAATTCCTTTCTGCACAACCGGCTATTGCCAATAATCGCCCGCATCAAAGCATAGTTTCATTTTGGGTTTTTAATCAAAATTACCCACCACCAACAGTGCCATTTCCAATGTTTTCAGGAAACAAATATTGATTTGATCATCAGATATTTTGATTCTAAAGCAGGGCTAGGCATGAATAATATGAACGCATATTCCCATGATGACATTAAGTAATGCCTATCCTCAATCTATGGTTATCAAGGTTCACATTTTTATAATCACCAAAGGAGATTCACGAGACAACAGGTATAACTACCAATCCACAAGATAGCAATTTTACATAAAGTAATCGCATGCATGAAACAATTTGATGCACAAAAGGAATATAAAATACTGGGATCAATATGGTCAAAGGATGCTTGCCTTGCTTAATACCGCCTACGATGAAGGCGAGGATTGCGGTTGACGACGACGACAGAGATAGCAACGTCGGGTTCTACACGTCGATCAACGGAAAAACAGCAAAACACTAACTTCAATAAGAGCGAAAGGAAATAGATAGCAAAACAAATAAACTCTGTACAAGAAACAGGGATTGCTCTTTTATGAATTTATTAGTCTTATTTTACGAATTCAAGATGCAAAGATTGATTAGATTAATAGAATTAAGCATTAGATGAAATGT
Source organism: Guadua angustifolia (assembly GCA_036346375.1). Classification (NCBI taxonomy): domain Eukaryota; kingdom Viridiplantae; phylum Streptophyta; class Magnoliopsida; order Poales; family Poaceae; genus Guadua; species Guadua angustifolia. Next base: position 10,740,721 of record CM070522.1, read on the forward strand.
TTATATATTTTACTATTCATAATATGAGTTCTGCCAATATTTATTACTTACAGGTTTTGCTCTATTAGGATTCAGATTCAAAGAAAGATGAAATAAGAATATTTTCTTAGATTGCAGTAGATTATATCTTGAAGATCATTTCTAAGCTGTTCTTCACATTATTCGGATTTAGATGAGCTGCTTTGCGAGTTAATGAAAAAGCTTAATTGACCACATTGGACTTTGAAGGATTAGTTCTTTACCTTTAATTGAATGTGCTTAGAATTTGCTTCATGCAAGTTAAATCTATTGATTTGGGCTACAGAGATTACCTCAAGATGTTTAAGAAGGTTCGGTGATAAAATTATCTATTATCTGTGTTTCTACATTCTTACCGATTCATATTATAAAGTTCAGAAAACTTAACACTTAAGGTTATTTGCCTATTAGAATTTGTATGCAAAACATGATGAAATATGGTTATTTCTTCATACTAAGATGATTTATACTTTGTATAACAATCCTAAGTTGATTCCATAAATTTTAGGCTTTAGCTGATACATTATAATCATTGCCGAAAAGGCTTAAGTGGCATTGTAAAGTTAACGTTATTCGGAATCGGCCAAAAGTAAATCAAAAGGTTAATCACTTAAGGGTTTTGTACTAACAATATTAATATGCAAACCTTAATGGAATAAGATTCTTTTTATAGAATATGGTAGTATGAACTTTGTACAACGTTACTAAACTGATTTTACTAATTTTAGTATTTGGATGGGTTATTTTATCTATCGTTGAAATAGACTAAATGACCACATTTGTAAACCCTAAATCGGCCAAGTTTCGCTTTTGAGTTTCTAACTACACCATACATGATCTTTGATTCATCTTTCGTGCATTAATGAATACCATCCTAGAAATGTTTTAAAGTTGATTTTGCATTGTCTTGACTTAAAGCGCAATAGGTTTCCTATTTGATTATTGTTACATTTGACATTTCTTTATGATAAAAGAATTCAAGTTAAACTTCATTCCAATTATTTTCACACATATATGTCCTCACTGTTTTTAGGAACTTATTACAAATTACATTATCAATTATTTGAGCCATTATGCTATTATTCTTACTAATGTTCATACAAAGGTTTATTAGCAGTCACAATGCAAAGCATTAAACTTAGTTCAAAGATCAAATATATTTTCATGATTGAGTTTATTAAAACTCCAGAAACATATTCAAGTTCATTTTATGACTTATTATCCACAGATTAAATATGAAGACCAAAATGAGGTGATAATCAAGATTTAATTCAAGAAATGAGTCTGTAGTCCAAGAATGTAATATGTTTGCATACATGGATTCGTATTGTTTTCAAGAGACTAATACAAATTATTTCCTCATTTTATAAGCTTTTATGTTCTTGTTTCCATTAATGGCCATATGAAGTTTCACTAGTGATCACAAAGCAAATAAACTAAATTGAGTTGAACATTTAAATATGTTTGTATATTCAAGTTTACTAGGATTCCAGAGGCAACAAGAATTCATGTTATGATTCTAAGAACTATATTTTCTATGCAGGCAATAATAGACATATTTGAGTTCAATCAAATCTTTAATTTTTATAATTGCTTTGTGGCTCGAAAATCAAATGTTTTTGGATATTTGAATACATCCTGATCCTAACATTGCATTAATATTTATTTCACCATTTCAGTTCTTATTATTCACAAGTTCTCATTAAAATCATATTAGCACCATAATCAAGGTTTAATTTAAATAACAATCCTATACTTCAAAAACTAAATATTTTTACATATTTAGATTCTCCTGGATTTTAAATGAATATAGAAATTTGTCCCACTAAAATTTGATTAAAACTTCGAAAGATATTCAAGATTGAATTCCACTCGGTTTGTAATTAACTGGGAAAACTGAAAATACGCTTTCATGTGAGGGAGGCGCCTTTTCACCCTGTGCTTCACCCACCTCACGACTCTGACCTCCCGGTCCCATTGCGCATAGACAGAAAAACAGGGGGCCGGCTAGGGCTTCGCGGCGACGGTGCTCCGGCGAAACTCCGGCGACGGCGACCACACCGGGAGGAAGAGCTGGACAAGGCGCAGCTGGAGGAAGAGTCAATTCGTCGGAAGAGTTACCGGAGCGGCCTGCCTTCGAGCTCCTGCGGCGGCAACAATGGTGGTCCTGTGGAGAAGAAGAACCACAGGTTGAGAGCTTGAATGGGTAAGCATTTGAGCATCAATGAGTCAAGATGATTCCATTTTTGCTGTTCTCTTGGCCGGAGAAGGTCCGAGGTGAGCTCCCACCGGCGGCCGTTCATGGAGGAAAAGGGCACACGGCAGCAGCACAATGTCGCATGGTGAGCTCACGAAATAAGTGAGGGATTTGGCTCAGCAGAGTGTGGTTATGCTCTAGCTAAGAGGGATTTGAGAATGGTTGGCTAACTCAGAAGATTTGCGACGGGATTTTGAGCTCCTGGCTTGCGGTCATGGCGGGATTTGAGAAGAAGTTCCAGGCACTGGCTTGAGGAGAGGAAAGGAGAAGTGAGGGGAATGAGGAAGAGGCTCTTTGTGGTGCGGTTTGTAGTCAAAGATTGCAGCGAGTGAGTGGGCTTCGTGGCAGTGATCGCTGGCTTGGCGCAGAGCTTCGGGAGGGTTCTTCTCCAGTGGAGTGAACGGCGTTTGGAGAAGGCGATGCATTCGGCAGTAGGGAGTTGGGACCACTGACAGTGACTGCAAGCTTCTCCAATGTGCCAACGGAACGGAACGGAACGGCAACGAATGGCCCACGCGTCGGCGACTAACCAATTTCCGGTTTTGAATTCTAATTTTTGATTGAGATCAATTGAAGCATATTATTTTTCAAACTTTGTTTTTCAAAAGTATTTGATCTCAGAATACTTCTATAAAATTTTCAACTCCATTTGTGATTCCATTATTTCATGTGAATTCCGATAATATATTATTTGGGTTTAAAAGTTATCTTTTCGCTTTGTCTTTTCATTTCCTTATGCATAGAATTTCAATTGCTGGCTGAAATGATTTAGTTGAATGATCAGGGTTCTCATGGCAATTTTATAAATTCTTACTTTTTATATTTTTACCTTTTCTCCTTTTCCATTCTTTAATTCTCTTTATTTGGTTTTTCATGCAATGCAAAACTCCAAGGGAAATTCAAATAAAACCAATAATGCCAAGAAACTCAGAAATAAATATTTTCAAATTTAAAATATTTACTTTTACTTTATTTAAATTTTTGGGATGTTACACCACATAAGAGCACAAAATCTTATGAAAATCCTAAAATTCCTAATGACTAAGTCTGAGGTCTCAAATCTCAACTCCCACTACATCTTCTTATATAGTAGAGGCAAACTCAACCCTAAACTTAGACACTACAAGTGGATACTATTGACATTTAAATGGGCTAACACAAAACTCAACACTAAACCGGATTTTACACTCACACAAGCATGCTTCTCAAAGCGGTTGTTATATTGACGTCAAATCTGCTCCACGAGCCCAAATTTGCGTTCAACATTACTTTGATGTGACCTAAACCACTTCGACCACCGCCGCTGTTTTCCAAACCATCTCAGCCGTCGATATTGGGCATACCAATTTGCCCCAATCACCGGTCTTCTCCTTGAATGTAACGACCCCCATTTTTACATAGAATGCAAAAATAGAAATCTCATGTGCATACAGTACTAGTCCCTGGATCAGTAGCTAGTACGCACACTTACAACAATTGGAATCACAACCATACATTATATTAATTAAGCGGAAACGATTATACAAAGAAATCTTACAACTCAGAGTATATAGTAGCAAACGAAATATGGCCTTGTAGTGTGCCCATCCATCCCGTAGGCAACTGACCAGGCATAAATCCCTAGAAAGATCATGGCAATAAGGATCCCGCAACCTGCAACGAAACAAGCCTTCGAAGCTTCGCTAGCTTTACACCTAAAAACCACAAATTAAGCAAGGGTGAGTACTTTCGTACTCCGCAAGACTTAAAGGTGGTATTTGCAAATGCATAAATGCAGGCCAAGTCAAAGGAGGCTACTACAGTTAATTTGCATAAAGCAAGATTGAATTTGTAAATCATGTTATTTGCAAACGGAATTTATAAGAGCAAGGTTGATTGATAACAAATATGTAAAGCATAAGTAACACTCATAGTCCTCCATGACGTGAGCGGCGAGTAATCCAAATCCTGAAATCCATCAATGTCGGCCCTTTGACATAAAGCATAGTTGCTAAACAAGTTCAAACCTGTAACGACCCCCATTTTTACACAGAATGCAAAAATGGAAATCTAATGTGCTTGCAGTACTAGTCCTTGGATCAGTAGCTAGCACGCACATTTCAACAATTGGAATCACAACCATACATTAAATTAATTAGCGGAAACGATTAATTAAAGAAATATTACAACTCAGAGAATATAGCGGCGAAGAAGCAAAGCCTTGTAGTGTACCCATCCAATCCCGCAGGCAACTGACCAGGCATAAATCCAGATAGAACACGTCGAAGAAGAACCCGCAACCTGCGATGAACAACTTCGAAGCTTCGCTTTCAAAACCACCTAAAATAATAATTAAGCAAGGGTGAGTACTTTCGTACTCCGCAAGACTTGAGCAAAACCTATAATACATGCATGCCATTTCAAAGGAAAGGCTTCTACAGTTAATTTGCATAAAGCGAATTTCATTTGTAAATCAAGTTATTTGCAAACGGAATTTATAAGAGCAAGATTGATTGATAACAAATAAATAAAGCATAGTAACACTCACAGTCCTCCACGACGTGAGCGACGAATTATCAAATCCTGAAATCCATCAATGTCGGCCCTTTGACATAAAGCACAGTTGCAAAACAAATGGAACCAACCCTTTTGAAAATAATCAAACATCTAACATTGGAATGACTTCACCAAGTGCCCATGACCGCGGGCGCGGCTAATCGATTAGATTTAAACTCTGCAGAGGTGTACAACTTTACTCATAAGGAATGATCCACCTTTTTGCTAGACGTCAGTTCGACACACTTCCTTAGGTGTGCCGGCAAGGCGATCATACATAGCTGTTACATTATCTAGACATGACTTTGATCCAGCCCGGGACGTTAACCCCCGCCATAGAACTAGAAACACACACCCAAGCCGTGGATCCACTTTCACACCCAACACAACGTTTCTAAACATGGCAGGGCGTACACCGTTGCACGGGTGGAAACCCTTCCAAGCAGACCTGACCGGAATGCCTGTGCTAGCTCCCGCCTACCAATGAACAAAGCCATACCCAAACAACTTAATAGGCTAAGGCTACCCCATAAATAGCCCTCGTGGTTGCACGAAAATTCTTGGATCGATAGCATTCCATTGCTCGGTCCTTAATCCGACACGGGCGATACTCCACCCTACACTACGTGCAATTCCTTTCGCACATCCGGCTATTGCCAATAATCGCCCGCATCACAGCATAGTTTTATTTTGGGTTTTTAATTAAAGTACCAGCAACCATTTTCCCAAAAAGGATCATTCAGATTCCATACAAAACATTTCAAAAACAATTTTAATCATGATCATCTGCTCCTCAGATACTAAAGCATGGCTAAGCAGGTTAATATGATCGTATATACCCAAGATGACATTAAGAGATGTCTAGCCCTATTCTATGGTTATCAAGGTTCACATTTCCATAATCATCAAGGATTTTCATGTGACAATAGGTATATCTACCAATACCACAAAATAGCAGATTTATATCAAAAAACGCATGCATGAAACAATTTGATGAACAAAAGGAATATAAAATACTGGGATCAATATGGTCAAAGGGTGCTTGCCTTGCTTAATCATTGCTTACGGTGAAGACAAGGTTGCGATTGACGAAGATGACGACGAAAACAGCAACGTCGGGTTCTACACGTCGTTCAACGGAAAAATAAGGCAAATACCAAACTTAATAAGGGGCAAAAGAAGATAGACATAAGATCCAAATAAAGAATCATTGCAGAAAACAGGAACAACCAAGAGTTGTATTAAATTATTTCATGTTGCGTGTTTTAGTTGATTAAGCGCGCAAAAAGCTAACATCTTGCAGAAAGAATAAAGTTTGATTTCCTTTATGGATCAACTATCCTTGATTTATGAATTTTATAATTATAACTTCAAATACAAGATGCAAAAATTTATTTAGATTAGGGAAAGTTAGTTCATTAGTCACTTTGTTGAATTATATGAATGAATAGCATTTAATCCATTAATTAACTTCGCATGAAAAAGCATATCCTATAGGCTAGATCCCCTAAGATAGGTTATTAGTTACACATTCAAGGTTTTTAGGAAGATTTCGGTGATTCTAATATCTAATATACATATTTCTTCATTCTTACCGATTCATATTATAAAGTTCAGAAAACTTAACACTTAAGGTTATTTGGCTATTAGGATTTGTATGCAAAACATGATGAAATATGGTTATTTCTTCACAATAGGATGATTTATACTTTGTATAAAAATCCTAAGATAATTCCATAAATTTTAGGCTTTGGCTGATACCTTATATTCATTGTTGAAAAAGCTAATATGGTATCAAGGTTTACATTACAGGAAATCGAATTGAAAACGTGCAGTGAACAATTATCACTTAAGGTCATTGTACTAGTGAAAACTAACTGAAGAACAATTTGTAACTAAAATATTTTCCTTGAATATAGTAGTTCATATCCTATATATCATTTCTGCACTATCCCTTATAAAATTCTCATTTAGACGAGCTACTTTGCGAGTTAATGAAAAGGCTTAAACGATCATATTAGATTATGACTAAATAGTTCTTTATCTTTGATTGATTTCGCTTAGAATTAGTTTTACGTAAGTTAAATCTATTGATTCAGGCTATTAGCCTAATTTACATGATATTTAAAAAGGTTCTGGTGATACAAATGTCTTAATCATTGATTTCTCATTTATACCTAAAGTTTATTCAGTATATTACGGTCTAAAGTAATGTGATTACTTAGGGTTATTAAGCTATCAAGATTAATATGTAAATCATGATGAAATGAGATTATCTTTCTGTATTTGGGTAGGCTACACTTTGAAGAGCACTACTAAACTAGTTCCTTAAGTTTTAGGATTTTGGGCGAGACTATAATCTTATCGCTAAAATGGTTCATGCTATACTTAAAGACCCATTCAAAATCGGCAAGAAAGGGAAAATGAAAGATTAACGCGTAAGGGTTTTAAGCTATTTGGATTAATATGCAAACCTTAATGGAATAAGATTCTTTTTACAGAATATGGTAGTATAAACTTTGTACAGTGTTTCTACACTAGTTTTACTAATTTTGGTATTTAAACGAGTTATTTTATCTATCGTTGAAATAGCCTACATGATCATATTTGAAACCTTAAATCGGCCAAATTTCAATCTTAATTTCCAACTAACCTATACATGATTCTGGATTCATTTTTCAGGCATTAACAGAATACCATCCTAGAAATGTTTTAAAGTTGGTTTGGCATTATTTTAGCTTTAATTGCAATAGATTATCTATTTACTTATTGTTATCATTAACATTTTCTTTCATTAAGAACACGCAAACTAAATCTTACTTTATATATTTTTACATACATGGGTCCTTGCTATTTCCAGGAACTTCATACAACTTATTTCATCCTTTTATGAGTTATTATGCACTTACTCTTATATATGGTCACATTAGGGCTTACTAATGTTTGCAAGATAAGTAACTTAAACACAGATCAAAAGCTATATGTTTTTGCATGTCTGAGCTTCTCATAATTCTAGAAGCACATAATCATTTATTTTATGATCTTATAAGTTATATTCTTCATGTGTGCAATAAGGTCTATAATAGTGTTTATCTCACCTTTAAATTTAGGGAGATTTAGATATTTGCCACTCTTCAATTTCAAACTTCGACGCTATGTACAAATCATGCCACTGGAGTGGCATTTTTTGTACATGGCGTCGAATTTTCATGTTGAAGGGTGGCAAATATCCAATTAATTCTTAAATTTTAAATAATTGTTCTATGATTCAAAAATTGAATATTTTAGTATATTTGAATCCATCCTGATCTTAGCATCATATAAAACTTATCTTATTGTTTTATGACTTATTGACCACAGGTTTAATATGAAGAGCATAATGAGGTTATAATCAAAGTTTACTTCGAATAATGATTCTGCAGTTTAGAAATTAAATATTCTTGTACATTTATATTCTTCTTGATTTTAGATGGTTATACAAATTTGTTTTACTGGAATTGAAGTAATATTGCAACAGATACTGCTAATTGATCATCAAGTAAATTTTTGAGAATCACTGAAGACTGAAAATACGCCTTCTGAGACAAAAGGCGCCAACTGACTGAGCTTCTCCTACCTCCAACTCGGTTCACTGAGTGAAGATAGGAAACAGGGGATGGAACTAGGGCTGAACGGCGACGGCTTTCGCGAAGATCCGGTGAAGGCGACGGCACTAGGAGGATCAGCACGGCAAGGAGTGTCCAGGGGAGGTGTCGATTCGGTCGGAGATGCAGCAGGCAGGGGCGTAGCCGAGGAGGGGCGGTGACCAGACGAAGAAGACAAACAGGAGGATTAGGGCTTGAATCAGTAGCATTGTGAGCATCAGGGAGTCACAAGGAGTCCATTTTCGAGGTTTACCTGAAGGGAGAAACTCCGATCTGAGCCACCACTGGTGACCGGCCATGGGGAAGAAAGGCGCACGGCAGCAGCACGATTTTGCTTGGAAGATGCTAAATGTTTTTGCAGGGATTTGATCACTAGGGAATATAGATGGTGTATCTAGAAGGAATTTGGAAATGGATTGCTCATTCTCTCGAATCGACTCCGGCTTTGAGCTCCAGGGTTTCTGGTAATGGCGAAAAGGGGATGGAGTTCTGGCGTTGGCTGGAAAAGAGCAACGAGGAGAATGATGGGAGCGGTTGTGGCGTGACATCCTGAAGTATGAGACTTGGGCTTGCTCTGGCATCGGTGGAAGGTTCTGGATTTGGGGATGTGTCCCATGGCACAGGAAATGAGTGGCTGCGACTGGGACCCATATGGCAGTGGGAGGGAATAGGAGTGAAGAGATGAGCTTCATCTGGTCAGCTAGAACTTGCATTGGTTGGGCTATCAATCAAATGGAAAAGTTATGAAACCTTTTGACTGAGGTCTACTGGGAGTTGGTAATCTTCTGTACAAGTTTGAGACTAAATTACCTTACGGTTAATTAATGAAAATTCGACATTGTCAAGCGTCCGTAAATTCCATTTCACTTTTTTGATTTATTTAAAGATTCAAATGGTATTATTTATTTGTAAAGCTTTTTATACCAATTCTATTTAAGGTATCTATGCTCCCATAAAATTTCAAATTAAAATATTGTATATTTATGTTATATAAATTCGACATATTGATTCACAGATTTTCAATGCCTCGCTTTTGAACTTTTAAAAGTGTTATATCTCATGATCAGTTCTTTGAATTTTTACCAGAGGTAAATATCACTCTGAGGGTATTATGGTAATCTTCTTGGATTCGGATAATGTTTGGATGATCTCCATTCTTTAATTCTATTTGTTGGATTTTCATACAATACAAAACTCCAAGGAAATTCAATTAAAAACCAATGATGCCAAGAAACTCAGAAATAAATACTTTCAAATTCAAAATATATATTTTTACTTTATTAACATTTTGGGATGTTACAAAACCAAAACCTATTTTCAGAAAATACCAAAGTCTAGCATTGGAATGACTTCACCAAGTGCCCATGACCGTGGGCGTGGCTAATCGATTAGATTTATACTCTGTAGAGGTGTACAACTTTACCCACAAGGAATGATCAACCTTTTTGCGACGTCATTTCGACACACGCCTCCTTAGGTGTGCCGGCAAGGCGATCATACATAGCCGTTACATTACCTAGACATGACTTCGATCTAGGCCGGGACGTTAACCCCCGCCGTAGAAGCAGAAACACACACACAAGTCGTGGATCCACTTTCACACACCCAACACAACGTTTCTGAACATGGCAGGGCGTACACAGTTGCATTAGCAAGTAGAGACCCCATCAAGCAAACCTGACTGAAATGCCTGTGCAAGCTCCCGCCTTCCCAAAAGAGCAAAGCCATGTCTAAATAACTTAATGGGCTAAGGCTACCCCATAAATAGCACTCGTGGTTGCACGAAAATCTTGGATCAATAGCGTCCCATTGCTCGGTCCTTAATCCGATACGGGCGATACTTCACCTTACACTACGTGCAGTTCCCTTTGCACATCCGGCTATTGCCAATAATCACCCGCGTCAAACCATAGTTTTATTTTGGGTTTTTAATCAAAATACCAGCAACCAACAGTGCCATTTCCAATGTTTTTCGGAAACAATTTTGATCTGATCATGCACATTACTGATTCTAAAGCATGGCTAAGCATGAATAATATGAACGCATATACCCATGATGACATTAAGTAAAGCCTATCCTTAATTTATGGTTATCAAGGTTCACATGTCATACATATCAAGGAAGGTTCATGAGACAACAGGTATAATTACCAGTACCACAACATAGCAAGTTTACAGAAAGTAAACACATGCATAAAATGGTTTAGTAAAACAAAAGAAAATTAAATACTGGGATCAATATAATCAAAGGGGTGCTTGCCTTGCTTAATCTTTGCTTACGACGAAGACGGAATCGAAGATCATGGAGACGATGACGGAATCAACAACGTCGAGTTCTACACGCCGAACAACGGAAATATAGCAAATAATAAACTTCAATAAGGGCAAAAAGAAAATAGATAGTAAGAACAAATAAAAACTCTTCACAAGAAACAGGGATTACTCTTTATGAATTTATAAATTTTATTTTAAGAATTCAAGATGCAAAAATTGTTTGGATTAATAGAAGTATATATTGGTTACAGGTTTCTTAAACTTTACTATTCATAATATACGTTTCTCACAACCTTATTACTTACAGGCTTTGCTCTATTAGGATTCAGATTAATTCAAAGCAAGATGAAGTAAGAATATTTTTTTAGATTACTACAGATTATATCCTACAGATCATTTCTAGGCTACTCTTTACTAAATTCAGATTTAGATGAGCTACTTTACAGCCTACTGAACAGGCTTAAATGATCACATTAGATTATGAATGAATAGCGCTTATCCTTTGATTGATTTTCTTTAGAATTAGTTTTACGCAGGTTAGATCTATTGATTTAGGCTACTGGTATCATTTCCATGGTATTTGAGAAGGTTCTGGTGATACAAACTTCATAATTATTGATTTCTCATTTATACTCAAAGTTCATTCATTCATATTACGATCTTTAGAAATGTGAATACTTAGGGTTATTAAGCAAACAAGATTAATATGCAAATCATGGAGAAGTGAGATTATCTTTTCATAATAGGGTAGTCTATACTTTAGAGAGCATTACTGGACTAATTTCATAAGTTTTAGGATTTGGATGAAACATTATATTCATTACTGAAAAGCTTATGTGGCGTTATAAAGTTTACGTTATATGGAATCGGCGAGAAAGTGAAGCAAATGATTAACGCTTAAGGGTTTTGAACTAGCTAGATTTAGATGGAATGCTAGTTGTAAATAAGATGTTTTTCAAGAATATGGTAGCATGAACTTTGTAAAGTGTTTTTAAACTAATTTTACATGTTTTAGCATTTAGACAAGTTATTTCATCTGTTGTTGAAATAGTCTAAATGATCACAAAGGTAACGCTAAATCGGATCAAGTTTCATTTTAAGTTTGTGACAACACTAAACATGATTACTTACTCATTTTTTTGGTGTTTGCAGGGAATGACTTTAAGAGTGTTTTAAAGTAGATTTCATGATGTTTAGCTTTTATTCGAGATGCTTTCCATATAATAAATCATTAATGCCTTGTATTAAAATATTTTTACACAGCACAAATATGAGTTACTTTTACATAACTAGAAAGGATATCATTTTCTAAGATCCTAAAAATTGGTTTGATCAAATTTAAAGTTCATTTATGAAAGTTTTGACTATTTGTACTATTCAATTATCGAAACTTGACTATTGAACATTTAAGTGTTAACTATAATAAAACCTAAATATTTTTACATATTTGGAATCCTTGTGATTTTAAGAGTATAACAAAACTATTTTAGTGAAGATTTGCGTTTGTTTAATTCAAATTTTAACTCTTTGATCTTCTATGTGAGAGAGGCTTCCTATGCTTTCTTTTTAATTCAAACTAAGCTCAACCCTAAAGGTTTTTGCAAAAATAAAACATTTATAACTGTAGAAACATGTGGAAATTATTTCATGATTTTAGGAGCTATAGTTTTTATAGTTGCTTCATAGCAACTAAAAAGGGACTTTTGTTCAAACTCAATTTGAATGATTAAACTGCAAGTATCATATAAGTTTTTATTGTATAATCTAACTTCTTACTGGCTAACTCAAATTTAAAAATTGAGTTTGTTTCATTTGGTCATTCCTAGCAAAAGATATGAGCAATTGAATAAAAATGGAGCAAAAGAAAAATAAATGGGCTGAGGTGAGATTTGAACTTAGGATCTCTCGGTTGCAACTGAGCGACTCTACCACTACTACGGAAAGGGCATTTAGTACTGGTTCAAAACAGCCTTTAGTACCGGTTTTTGAACCGGTACAGGCTATCCGGGACTGATGCTCAAAAGCATCGATCCGGTTCCTCACGTCTTGATAGATAGAGTATCAAGGTTCAAGTCACACGTGGCAGCGCGTCGGAAACCCCTGAGGACCTACCGGTTGGTGTCTCCAACCGGTACTAATGAGGCCCTCATCAGTGGTTTCTCCAACCGGTACTGATGTTTTGTATATATATATATGTCTATTTCTCCAGTAGCTATTATATATATGTGTGTGTGTTAAATCACAACTAATTAAAAGCACAGATAATCAATCATGCACTTTGCCTGATAATTAAATCACTGAACATTCATTAACAAATTTAATTACATCTAATGTATACAAATATGTACACATATTTGTTCTTCTGCTCATCGTCTAATGTATTACAATATATATGTACACAACTTTAATTACAACTTTAGTATTTCTTTTCCTTCTATTCATCGGGATCTTTTACGCGCATCGCTCTTGCTAGCCGTAGATGTCGACCCCGACAGTTCACCGGTCCTTATCGAAGGGCCCCACCTGTTTAAATTTGGTTCGTGAAACTCGCCTTTTGGATTTACGACCTCATCGTAAATAAAGCCAACGAGTTGTTCTTGGATTGCTCTCACTCGTGCCGGCGAGAGTTCCGAACCTTGTTCCGCCAAATATTGAGGCACCTATCGTTAAGTCATTAACTAATCAATACTTGAATTTGTACAAGATATAAGGAGTACCTATACATCATATTTAAAGATAGTAATTATATTTACTCACCCCTTTGTTGCCTTTTAGCATGCGGTCGGTGGCTCTGGTTTCGGTGTGCATAAACTCGCATACATAGTAGCCGCATAAATTGTTACCCGGCGGCTGAGTCAAGATCTGCGATGGAAAAAGTTGAAAGCGTGAAATGGATGCAAGGAAATTAAGTTAACTAACTAAAAAGCTAGCATTATGATATACGTACACGAGAGGCAATTGTAATGTCAAATTTCTCCTTGAATACGCCCATGTTTTTAGCACGGAACCGTGTGAATGCACTACACATGTGATTACGAATTGTACATGATTAGAATTTGTTTCAAATTGAAGGAAATAGAACTAGTACGATAATGAAAGGAACAAGAATTAATACTGGTTGAGCATGTCGATAAAGTTTTGATACTTTTCAACTGGTCTCCTTTGCGAGTCCATAATTGTGATCGAGCTACGATCTAGCTCGATCATAAGAAGAATCCAGTGAAAACTATACATAGATGTGTCAACATAGATAACTAATTAGTTCTAACATCGTGTTATGAAAAAGGAGTAGAATGAGGTGGTACGAAAACACGTACTCAATGAGTAGGCTAGATATATCTTTGACTTATATCTTTGACCCATTAGCGCATTGAATACATTAGTCTCTGTTTCGCTTGGGTGGTCTCTAACGGTTGTCCCGTTGATAACTACTGGGTCCATGAAGCCTATGTCGAAAATACGATCCATTTGACATCTTTGTATCTCCATGCTACATAAGAAATTAGTTAGGCTTGCAAGTTAGTATAGTACAAGGAAGTGCACGATAGTTTTTTTGTAAATAATTAAGACACTTACAGAGTCCAGCAACCCAACAAGCTCGCGTTGAGGGCGTTTGTCTGGTATAGTTCATATATGTAGTCCCAATCGACATAAAATTCACCTTCACCGCGAAAAAAATCTTGTTGCTTAAACTTGACAAATAACATCTCAGAGACCATGCTTGGTCGCGTCCAAGTACCATTCATGAAATTGCCGCATCTTTGTCGTTAGCCGGAGCAGCTCCTCACTCCTGACCAATGATCTGCCCACTTGAAATGACCATCTTAGTTGGGCAAACTCAATCTTCTTGGTGCCTAATATTTGATCTGGGTCAAGGCCAGTTTCATTGAAGAATTGTAGCATCTCCTTACCCTTCCCCTCAGCTAACATCTTCTTCTTGGGGCATTCCTTACTCAATGTGCGCTCGTAGTTTGATTGGCGAGGCATTTCTTTTTCATCCTTCAAATTTTTAATAGTCATTAAGCCTTTATGAAATTCTTCTATGCCAGGTTGAACCTTCTTCTCTGGTGACTTGGATCTAAGAAATTTAGTTACCTCTCCTTTTACCATCTTCTTGGTCTCCTCATCGTTCATATCATACGGCCGCTTCGGAAGTTCAGCTAGCTTCTTGGATTGGGTGGAGAACCCCGTCTTCTTGGAAGCTACTGGCCGAGCTGGCTTGTTACCCTTGGTCAACGCCTTCTTGGGAGGAGACGGGCTTCTTGTGGCGCTTATGTGCGCGGGAGGTGGTGTAGGAGTCGGCGCCTTCTTGGGAGGAGACGGGCTTCTTTCGGGGCTTATATGCGCAGGAGATGGTGTAGGAGACGGGCTTCTTGTTGGGCTTATATGCGCAGGAGGTGGTGTAGGAGTCGACGCCTTCTTGGGAGGAGACGGGTTTCTTCTCGGGTTTCTTCGCGGAGAGGACACGTCCATGTTATGTCGAAAAATTATGTACCGTTTACGCCATAGGATGAAATTGTGTGCTGCCTCTCCTAGCTTCATAGTCCCGTCACCTCCAGGAATTTCGAGGTCAAGGTCCTCGTACCCTGGGCAGACCTCCTCCACCGAGACCTTGGAGTATCCTGACGGTATCTGTTGGCCATGGATAAGCTGCCCCGGCTGCAATGGGTGAGCCATGCCATCGGCCGCCTTGAAGGTAAGGTTCCGCGCTTGGACATGCAGCTCACAAGGTGTCCACTGTCTGATGTCGTCTACGGGATACTTGTCCAGTCCGCTCGCAGCCCACGGAAGCTTGTTGCTTCATTGCCGGAGGGCCGATGATGTTAGGATTACTTGGAGGTTCTTGGACCATCTCGCGCTGTTGGCTCAAGGCTAGCTACACCTCTCTTCAGATCTCTTCTTGCATTCTCTCCTGTGTTTGATTCAGGCGTTCTTCAAGCACACTAAGCTGTTGTGTCTGTCGAGCCTTGCTCCTCGCCCGACTCCTATAGGTCTCGGCGTCTTGAGCGAAACCAACCTTCCACGGGACAACGCCGACACCTCGTGTACGTCCAGGGTGCTCTGGATTTTGCAAGGCCCTTGTTAGCTCGTCGTTCTCTCTGTTTGGCACAAAGCTACCCTAGGAAGACTCCTCGATGGACTGTACAAGCCTTCTAGCCACATCTCTTAGCACCTCCCCAAACACAGCATTGCCATTATCATCAAGGCCGCCGCCGTGACCATAGAACCAATGCTTTGCTCTGTCGGGCCAATCCATTGTTGCGGGCGCGATACCCTTCGCTAGCAGGTCCTGTTCCCTCTTCTCCCATTTTGGTATTGCATGGCGGTAACCACCAGGGTCGAGTCGGTGGTGATAATTCTTCTTCTGTGCATTCAACTTATTCTTCTCTGTGAGACCCCGTTCTGATGAACAGGAACCTCCATGTGATTACTGTGCTATTCCTTGGATCAGTAGCTAGCACTCACATGTTTACAACAATTGGAAATCACAACCATACATTATAATAATTAAGCGGAAACGATTATACAAATAAATATTACAACTCAGAGAACTAGCAGCAAAAGAAGCAATATCCTGTAGTTTGCCCAACCGAATCCCGCAGGCAACTGACCAGGCATAAACTCCAGATAGAACACGCCGAAGAAAAACCCGCAACCTGCGATGAACAACTTCGAAGCTGCGCTAACCCAACCACCTACATAATAATTAAGCAAGGGTGAGTACTTTCGTACTCCGCAAGACTTGAGAAAAACCTACAGTACATGCAGGCCATTTCAAAGGAAAGGCTACTACAGTTAATTTGCATAAAGCGAATTTTATTTGTAAATCAAGTCATTTGCAAACGGAATTTATAAGAGCAAGATTTGATTGATAGCAAATAAATAAAGCATAGTAACACTCACAGTCCTCCATGACGTGAGCGGCGAATCATTCACATTCCTGAAATTCCATCAATGTCGGCCCTTCGACATAAAACACAGTTTGCAAAACAAACGATACCAACCCTTTTGAAATAATAAAACATTTAACTCGTGCAAGTTCACCAAGACACCCATGACCGCGGGTACGGCTAATCAATTAGATTTAAACTCTGCAGAGGTGTATAACTGGACCCACAAGGAATGATCAACCTTTTTGCGAGATCATTTCGACACACGCCTCCAATAGCTGTGTGCCTGCCTGGCGATCATACATAGTCATTACATTACCTAGACATGGCTTTGACCAGCCCGGGACGTTAATCCCCCGCCGTAGAACTAGAAACACACACCCAAGCCGTGGATCCACATTCACACACCCAACACAACGTTTCTAAACACTAGTATGCATAACCGCTGCATTAGCAAGTAGAAACCCCGCCAGTAGACCCCCGAATACGTGTAGCTCCCGCCTACCAATGAACAAAGCCATGTCTAATTAACATAACAAGCTATGGCTACCCCATCCTCACCCTTGTGGTTTGTACGGATTTTCTTGGATCATACAACACGATGTTCGGTCCTTAGTCCGACACGGGCGACACTTCACCCTACACTACGTGCAATTCCATTCGCACATCCGGCTATTGCCAATAATCGCCCGCATCAAAGCATAGTTTTATTTTGGGTTTTTAATCAAAGTACTAGCAACCATTTTCCCAAAAAGGACCATTCAGGTTTCATGTAAAACATTTCAGAAACAACTTTAATCATGATCATTTGTTCCTTAAATACTAAAGCATGGCTAAGCAGGAATAGTATGAACGTATATACCCATGGTGACATTAAGTGATGTCTAACCTTAATCTATGGTTATCAAGGTTCACATGTTCACAAATCATCAAAGGAGATTCACAAGACAACAGGTATAACTACCAATCCACAAAATAGCAATTTACATAAAGTAAACGCATGCATAAAATAATTTGATGCATAAAAGGAATATAACATACTGGGCTCAATATGGTCAAAGGATGCTTGCCTTGCTTAATTATTGCTTACGGTGAGGACAAGGATTGCGGCTGACGACGATGATGACGAAAACAACAACGTCGGGTTCTACACGTCGATCAACGGAAAATAGCAAATAAAAGACTTCAATAAGAGCAAAAGAAATAGATAACAAGAACAAATAAAACTCTTTACAAGAACAGGGATTGCTCTTTATGAATTTATTAATCTTATTTTATGAATTCAAGACGCAAAAATAGTTTAGATTAAATAGAATTAATCATTAGTTGCAAAGTTCATTGATTTACTATTTGTAATATGAGTTTTTGGCAAACTTGTGACTTATAGGTTTTGCTCTATTAGGATTCAGATTCAAAGAAAGATGAAATAAGAATATTTTCTTAGATTGCTGCAGATTATATCTTGAAGATCATTTCTAAGCTGTTCTTTACTAATTTCAGATTTAGATGAGCTGCTTTGCGACTTAATGAAAAGGCTTAAATGATCGTGTTAGAGTATGAATGATTTGTTCTTTATCTTTAATTGATTTTGCTTAGAATTAGTTTCATGCAAGTTAGATTTCTCGATTTAGGCTACTCACAACATATTCGTGATATTTGAGAAGGTTTCGTGATAAAAATATCTTAATTATAGACTTCTTCACTTCTACCGATTCATATTATAAAGTTCAGAAAACTTAACACTTAAGGTTATTTGACTATTAGGATTTGCATGCGAAACATGATGGAATATGGTTATTTCTTCATAACATGATGATTTACACTTTGTATAACAATCCTAAGCTAATTCCACAAATTCTTGGCTATATATTTATAAGTTATATTTATTTGGAAATTCATTTGCATGTGAAAAGGCTTCCAAATTGGTATTGTAAAGTTGGCGTTATTGTAAAGTTGGCGTTAAGAATCGGCAAGAAAGGGGAAATGATGATTAACGATTAGGGGTTTTGGGTTGATATGATTAATATGCAAACTTTGATGGAATGAGATTCTTTTTATAGAATATGGTAGTATAAACTTTGTAGAGTGTTACTAAACCAGTTTTATTGATTTTGATATTTAAACAAGGCATTTTATCTATCGTTGAAATAGCCTAAATGATCATATCTGAATCCTTAAATCGGTCAAGTTTCAATCTTAATTTCCAACTACACGTTACATGATTCTTGATTGATTTTTGAGGTATTAGCAGAATGCCATCCTAGAAGTGTTTTAAAGTTGATTTTGCATTATTTTAGCTTTAATTGCAATAGATCATCTATTTGATTATTGTTACGTTTGCCATTTCTTTATGATAAAGGATTCAAGTTAAACTTCATTCCAATTATTTTCACACACATATGTCCTCACTGTTTTTAGGAACTTATTGCAAATTACATTATCAATTTCTTGAGCCATTATGCTATTGTTCTGTTAATGGCCATAATAGGGTTCAATAATGATTAACAAGCAATTACATTAAACTTTGTTCTAAGATTGAATATTTTTGCATGATTAGCTTATTAAAATCCCAGAAGCACATATTCATTTCTTACACGATTTCATAAGTTATATTTTTCCCATGAGCAATATTGCCCATAATAGTGTTTATTCTACTCTTGACTTTAACAATTGTTCTATGATTCAACAATTGAATATTTTTTGTATATTTGAATTCATCTTGGGCTTAGCATCGCATGAATGTTGATTTCATCATCTCATTACTTATTATACACAAATTCTTATTAGAAACCATATTAGCATTATAATCAAGATTTAATCTAAATAATTATTATGCAGATCAAAAATTAAATATTTTTACATATTTAGATTCTTTCCGATTTTAGATGATTATACAATTTTATTTCACTGGGATTGAAACTATATCTCAAAAGATATTCAGAATTGCAATTTCAGCCGATTAGTAAATGCATACAGAAATGGGAATACGTTTTCAGTGTTGGAAAGCGCCTTCTGGAACTTAGCCTTCTTCCACCTGAGCTTCTGACAGTCCGGCCCCAATCGGCAGAGAGAGGAACAGAGCAGCGCCTAGGGCTGGCCGGCGGCGGCGCTGCGGCGGCGATCCGGCGACGGCGACGGCACCAGGAGATTCATCTCGACGAGGCGCACTCGGAGGTGGAAGCCATTCGGCCGGAGACGAAGCAGGGAGGCGCGCCATCGAGCCCGAGCGGCGGCCATGGCGGTGACCCGGCGAAGAAGACGACCAGGGCGATTCCGGCTTGAATCGGCAGCATGGTGAGCATCAAGGCGACGAGATGATTCCATTTTTGAGGTTGGTTCGGCCGGAGAATCACCGAGCTGAGCTGCCCACGGCGGCCGGCCATGGAGAAGAGGAGGCACACGGTGGCAGCCAAATTTCGCATGGAGGAGACCGGATATTTTTGGGGGCTTTTAATCAGTAGTGTATGAAGATGCTTCGGCTCAGAGGGATTTGGAAATGGCTGGCTGATTTGCAAGATTCGCGATGGGATTTTGAGCTCCAGGTTTTCGGCTATGGCGAAAATGCAGAGAGTTCTTGCGCAAGGTTGAGGAGGAGGGGAAGAGGAAGTAGAGGGGAAGCCGAGCGCCACGGTGGTCTCTCGAGATGCAATTGAATGGCTTGGTAGTGGGTCATACTCGAGCCGGAGAGTTCGATGGAACGAATCGGAGGTCAAGGTGGAGCGAACGGCGTTGAGGCGATGAGTTCGGCAGCAAGCTCTGGGGTCCACTGTCAGTGACTGAGATAATTCAACATTGTGCCAACGGAACGGAACAGCAACAATTGGCCCACCCGTCGATGACTGATCCTAATTTCGTTTCGGATTTTGATTTTCCTTTGATATCAATTGAAATATATTATTTTTCAAAATTTGTTTTTCAAAAGGATTTGACCTCAGAATGCTTCTATAAAATTTTCAAGCCAGAATATGGTTTCATTATTTTATGTAAATTCTGACATTACAATTTCCCTATTTTCAGAGTTTCTATTTTTGAATTTTTAAAAGTGTTATATCACCTAATCAGTTCCTAGAATTTTTACCAGAGGTAAATATCACTCTGAGGGTATTATGGTAATTTTCTTGGATTCAGATAAGGTTTGGATGATCTCCATTCTTTAATTCTATTTGTTAGATTTTCATACAATGCAAAAATCCAATAAAATTCAAATAAGAACCAACAATGCCAAGAAAACTCAAAAACACTTATTTTCAAATTGAAAATATTTATTTTCACTTTATTAAATTTTCAGGATGTTACAGATCTACCCCCTTACAAAAATCTCGACCTCGAGATTTGGTGGGTCTAAGGAAAAGTATTTCTAAGAGAAATCAGGAACTTCACCTTGCGTTGGTTTTCTCGTTTCCAAGTGGCCTATTCTTCAAAATGATTGCTTCATTGAACCTTGATCGTCTGGCGGAATTTATTACGAGTGTGGCGTTTAGTTTCTCTTAAGATTCTTAATCAGATGCTCCCGATAAGTTAAATTGAGTTGTAGGACGATTTCATTTAGCTGGTTGAGCTCAGAAGGAAGACGAAACATTTCCTTAATTGCGATACATAGAAGATATTATGAACATTGGGTAGCTGAGATGGCAACTCTAATTTATATGTTTTTTTTCTTTCATCTTCAACGATACGATATGGCCTAATATATTGTGGCGCCAAGTTATCTCGAATTTGGAAACAGTAAATACCACGAATCTTGTAATTCTTGTGGTTGAGATAGATTCGGGAATTCTTTATCGGAGGTGACTTATCGTTCTGTCGATCCATCGTCTTCATTGTAATTGCTTTACTGGACCTTCATCTTGCGATTCCAAGCTGACGTGCGAGAAATAGAGAAGGATTTTATTTGAGTTTTAGGTAAGCAGACAAGAGATACTAATACTTTCTACATATCTCTTTTGTTTGAATAACTAGTATTGTTAACAAGAATGTTCTAATTTATAGAGTGGCATATGGTATATTTAGAATATTTGAGATGAGGGAAATGATGTATTTCCATTAGATTTATTTGGGAAAACCCGAATGTTATCATTAAGAAGGGTATTTGAATACAATGGCTGGTTTGCTTGATTCAACATTGGTTGATGAAATGAGCCGAGAATAAACGTCGTTTCGGATTGACTTTAGGTTGAAAACAAGGTAGAGACAATTCAAGGACTGGATTGAGGTAAGAGGATTATAAGATGATTGATCCTAGTGATTTAACTTGTTTGATCATTTTAATAGATAGAGGGTTTTTGATCTTCTTTGGATTTGGCAATTACGAAAGAATGAAATGTACAGAAGCAACAGAATGTTGGCAAGAATTGAATACACAAGGAACGTACTCAATATCACAACAAGTGCTAGATACAATCATATGGAAAAGATGTTTATGTTCAGCGCCGATATCGAGGGTGACATGAGCACTTATTGTTTTCTAAGTCCTTGCGATGGCTTTGGAAATTACTAACGTCTTCCTTGATGAGGTGAAGTAGAACTATTTTTGGGCAGATGTTGGCGGAGTGTCTGAGTTCTTTTCGGTTGATATAGGTGACGTTGTCCATTTTATCCAAAACAACAGAAAAACTATTTACTGATGTTGTACAATAAATGATCAAGAAATGACTAGGATCAAGAAGTTAACCTTGGAATAAACTTTGAATTTTGGTAGGATTCAATTACATAAATATTTTTCCTGGTACTACCCCTGGTAGGTTACAAACTTCCTTCGCGAGTAGGCGTTGCGAATAACTGGGACTGACGTTTTGAGTTAGATTAGGTGCATGCTAAAAGGATTGTTGATCTTCAGATTCTTGAAGTCAGTTTTAAGGTTGTTACAAAGCATCCTAGGGTTGCGAATGAAATAGAGTCTGCTTCTGATTTAGGTAATTATTGGCATAATGCCCCACATTTACCACAACAAAAGCAAATAATATTGACTTTCTGGTTTTGAGTAACGGACAGATGTTCATTGTGTTGAGATAATCTTGTTTTAGATTACTTCTGTTCCCCGTTGTGCGCCAAAGTTGTTGGGCTCGAAGTTTGATTCGAGTTTGTGTCGGTTAGCAAATAGTAATAGCAGAGAGTTATTGCCATATGAGTCTGTGTCTGCTGGAAATCGAGTCCGAGTAGATTTACGGCAATCGAGTCTTATTGTATCTGATCTAGCTTTGTTTCCTTTATAAGCATGACAAAAATACGTAAAAGATGCAGACAAGTTGATGCATCGCAAAGATAGCGTTGTCTTCAGATACTTCCCGCCCAACATAATTTTGCACGATGTCGGTTTGTGGTGGTTGTTAGAGAAGAAGCGGGTAAACCGAGAAACTCGGATAGGTATTTAAAAGAGAAATGAGGACGTTCTCACAAAATATGAACTGGTATGAGTAAAAGCGACCAAGTTGCAAAGTGTCATGCAACAAGTAGCGCTTCCTTTGCTTGATTTGTTCAATAAATAGATTTATCATCGTACCTTTTTCGACAAAGTGCTGATCCTCTTCAAGACCTTTCGCAAGTTCTTGACAACGGAAATGGAGAACCTTGATGAGCACACACACACACGTATTGATTGGGAACACTAGAACATACAATTTTGGTGTGGAACGATCCACTTTTTCAGACTCTATTGATTTGCTTAAATAGACAAAATGAATACAAGGAAAGACTTGGCCTTCTGACTTGGAGTACCAGACAATTATGCATTGGTGTTGTTGGAGGGAGGAATAGATGTTAATTGTGATTGAGAATGAAGTCGAGCAGAATTCTTCTCGGGACAAGTGTTCATGTTCAAGTGTCATTTCTTTAACTGATTTTTTTTTCGAGTAAACTGCTTTGGATTTTATTCCTCCTACTCTCAGAGCTATAATCTAGTCTAACGTGACTCCTGGTATGTTTATGATGCGAGGAGATATTTGTTCAACTTGCGGACATGGCTTAGCAATACGGTTCCTTTTGTGACAGTTGAAGCATTTATGCTTTTCCCGTGGCGTCTTGTTAGATACAATGGTAGGCTTAATATTATTTTCCTTATAAATTTCAACTTATTGTTCCTTAGAACATTCTTTAGCCTAATGACTTTCTTCATCGGATTAGGAACATGGTGTTGGCAATTGCTATTTACTACTTTCTTAGTAAAGGCAGTTAGGATCAAGTGTCGCTTCTCCAATTCCTTAAGTGATATTTCCCGTACAACCGATTTTTTTCTTTCTAATGACCAAATCCTAAGCAACCAAGGATTGGAGTTCCATTTGTTGAGGCTAAAGTGCAGTGGTGATTATTGAATCAAGGGGGCATTGAAATGGACAATGATCTTGACATTCATAAAGGCAACAAATGATATTGCGTATAGGACATTTTCCCGGAGATTGATTTCCTTCACAGCTAGGGCAATTGATTGCACTCTCATTAGTAGTATGTCCCATTTCTCCCTAGCAAGTGCAAGCATGATTCTTCAGATCGACTGGGTTTAACAACATTTCAAAGAACAATGTGTAGGTATTAAATAAGGTCTAGAAGTAGGTTTCTAGTCTAAACTATTTTCCTCTCTAGCAAGAATTATGCAAATGTTGGAAATATTTTGTGCTAGTTGTTAGAACAGAAGGGTGTGCATTTGGTGATTTTGTTCAATTACGGTGAGCATTTGCACCATGGTTATAGATATTAGTAATTGTTTTCCTTGTTAGTTTGTTTTTGCGCGTGTATTTTTTTTTGAACTTAAGGAAAATGGGGAGTTACATCGATTGCTATGTAGGGGGAGTGCTTCAGCTAAATACCAAAGATTTGGTTGGGCTTAGATGGGATTATCGTTTCTTAGCAGTTGAGCGTCTTGCGGGGTTTCACGAAGTAGACGAGGAGTGTTAGCATTTTATACCGAGAATCATTAGCAAGAATGGGTTACTTTAAAGGGAGGTACATAGTATGTTAAAACACTTAAGATGAGCGAAAGGATGCATTTTAACCAAGACGATTTGGGGAGAGCTGAAGGTCAATTACAAGGCTAAAATCTTTATTACTCATTACTTTTAGTAGATGTATTAATGAATTGTGTCACGGGTATCCTGCGATATTATTCATTAGAGTAAAGTTACTTAGAGGAAATTCTATTAGGTTTTACGGCAACATTTCGTTCTTTAAAATCTTTTCAATTAAAATTTTCTCATTAAGCAGGGTTAACACATCGTAAATTTCAACCTAGTGGTTTAACATTCACGAGAGCAACCCGAAGCAATAGAAAAGATCTACAACAAAATTTCAACAACACAGAAATACTATATATATATTTAACTTAGTACATAGGAAGGGTATCTATGGTTCTTCTTTCTACTGGCCATATGTATTTATGCATAAAAGGTGTACCATATAGCTAGGATAGTATGTAGCCCGCATACTGCTATCTTCCAAAGTAGACTATTCAGTGACGAGTTTCTTTTAATCTTTGCACCACTTGCTGTGTTAGTCTTCCGAGGCTTCGATAAAGTTGGAGAAGTTGTGCTGCTCGTTATTTCCATCTTCTTGAAGTTGTTGATGCAAACATCATGACAATGTTGACTTGTTACCAGAATTCTTTTCAAAAGATCTGTTGATGAATTTTCATTTCGCAAAAGATAAGGAAAGAAATACTTCTAGAAAGAGTATCTTAGGAGTGGAGAATGAGTATACATATAAGAAGAGTAAATTCTATAGATGGGGAAAAGAGTATATGTGATACCCAACAAGAGGATAGTATATATAGACAGAGAAACCAAATCCTACAGATGGAAAGAGAATAGGTACAAAACAAATGAAGCTCTTTTATTCTTCTTTTAGGAAATAGAGTTTCCAACTTTTTTTTCCAGTTTTCCTTTTGATGATCATTCTAATGTTTATATTCTGGAAGCATAGAGCTTTTCCGATTCTAACTTAAACTCACAGTATAAAATTTAGGCAAAGCAATGAGGTGAGTTTTTGTGGCATGGTTAGACGTTATTACTGGAACATTAAGTTTTTAACTAGCCTAAAGCAGCATAAGATAGTTTGGTGTTACTAAGGTGGTAAGATTTTAACTTGGTTTATACGCGAATGGTGTGGTTTCAAGCAAAGCTAAGAGTAGTAATAGAGACTATACTGCTAATCCTGATGAGGTTTAATTTCGTGAATGGTTAATGTCCATAATGGCTACACAGGTGAAAAGTTATACAGAAAGAAAGGATAAATTTGTATAAAATTTTATAGAAAGATGAGATAAGCTATTTCACGATTTCTTATTCATCCTATGGGTTGAGTTTTCGACATTCATACATGAGGACAATTTATTATGAAACTTCAACCTAGAGGTTAAGCTCACATATAAATCGGTCCTGGCATTCAAAATAAAAACCAACTTCAAGTAACAAGACATAACGACAATGTATGTTGCTCTATATAACTAGAGCAGGGTTATATGCTACGCGCAAGGGTTCTTATCTTAAGATAGATCCGAACATGTTCTAATCTTCTGCCTTTTTATTGTTGGGCGACATCGGCTCTTGATGAAGCAGGATCTTCAATCTTCACTTTTGCTTTGTCGAGGTTAGCGAAGTATTGTCTGACTTCCTGGAGATGGTTGTCGCAAACAGTGTAGGCTTCACTGGTTGTCATGAAGAATGACAGCAACATATCTCAAACATCTTCCGAAGCAACAGCGAAGAAAAACCATTTTTAAGGAAAGAGGTATTTGTTTACAAAACAAAATGAATGTAGAGACAAGAGTAGAATCTTAAGAATAAGGAAAGGATAGCAACTCTACATTTTGCAAATATAGTATCTTTTGAAGATAAGATTTTGAATTTGCTTATTCTAATGCTAGCGACCATTCTATCTAAGGTTTATCCTACGGTCAGTATAGCTCTGATACCAACTCTGTGAGACCCCGTTCTGATGAACAGGAACCTCCATGTGATTACTGTGCTATTCCCTGGATCAGTAGCTAGCACTCACATGTTTACAACAATTGGAAATCACAACCATACATTATAATAATTAAGCGGAAACGATTATACAAATAAATATTATAACTCAGAGAACTAGCAGCAAAAGAAGCAATATCCTGTAGTTTGCCCAACCGAATCCCGCAGGCAACTGACCAGGCATAAACTCCAGATAGAACACGCCGAAGAAAAACCCGCAACCTGCGATGAACAACTTCGAAGCTGCGCTAACCCAACCACCTACATAATAATTAAGCAAGGGTGAGTACTTTCGTACTCATAAGACTTGAGCAAAACCTACAAGACATGCGAGTCATTTCAAAGGAAAGGCTACTACGCTTAATTTGCATAAAGCGAATTTTATTTGTAAATCAAGTCATTTGCAAACGGAATTTATAAGAGCAAGATTTGATTGATAGCAAATAAATAAAGCATAGTAACACTCACAGTC
The DNA here is from genome assembly GCA_036346375.1 of Guadua angustifolia. Lineage (NCBI taxonomy): Eukaryota > Viridiplantae > Streptophyta > Magnoliopsida > Poales > Poaceae > Guadua > Guadua angustifolia. The sequence continues at coordinate 10,767,762 of CM070522.1, forward strand.
CTCCATGACGTGAGCGGCGAATCATTCACATTCCTGAAATTCCATCAATGTCGGCCCTTCGACATAAAACACAGTTTGCAAAACAAACGATACTAACCCTTTTGAAATAATAAAACATTTAACTCGTGCAAGTTCACCAAGACACCCATGACCGCGGGTACGGCTAATCAATTAGATTTAAACTCTGCAGAGGTGTACAACTGGACCCACAAGGAATGATCAACCTTTTTGCGAGATCATTTCGACACACGCCTCCAATAGCTGTGTGCCTGCCTGGCGATCATACATAGTCATTACATTACCTAGACATGGCTTTGACCAGCCCGGGACGTTAATCCCCCGCCGTAGAACTAGAAACACACACCCAAGCCGTGGATCCACATTCACACACCCAACACAACGTTTCTAAACACGGCAGGGCGTACACCGTTGCATTAGCAAGTAGAAACCCCGTCAGGTAGACCCCGCCTACCAATGATCAAAGCCATGTCTAATTAACATAACAAGCTATGGCTACCCCATCCTCACCCTTGTGGTTTGTACGGATTTTCTTGGATCATACAACACGATGTTCGGTCCTTAGTCCGACACGGGCGACACTTCACCCTACACTACGTGCAATTCCATTCGCACATCCGGCTATTGCCAATAATCGCCCGCATCAAAGCATAGTTTTATTTTGGGTTTTTAATCAAAGTACTAGCAACCATTTTCCCAAAAAGGACCATTCAGGTTTCATGTAAAACATTTCAGAAACAACTTTAATCATGATCATTTGTTCCTTAAATACTAAAGCATGGCTAAGCAGGAATAGTATGAACGTATATACCCATGGTGACATTAAGTGATGTCTAACCTTAATCTATGGTTATCAAGGTTCACATGTTCACAAATCATCAAAGGAGATTCACAAGACAACAGGTATAACTACCAATCCACAAAATAGCAATTTACATAAAGTAAACGCATGCATAAAACAATTTGATGCATAAAAGGAATATAACATACTGGGCTCAATATGGTCAAAGGATGCTTGCCTTGCTTAATTATTGCTTACGGTGAGGACAAGGATTGCGGCTGACGGCGATGACAGCAAAAACAAAGTCGGGTTCTACGTCGATCAACGGAAAATAGCAAATAAAAGACTTCAATAAGAGCAAAAGAAATAGATAACAAGAACAAATAAAACTCTTTACAAGAACAGGGATTGCTCTTTATGAATTTATTAATCTTATTTTATGAATTCAAGACGCAAAAATAGTTTAGATTAAATAGAATTAATCATTAGTTGCAAAGTTCATTGATTTACTATTTGTAATATGAGTTTTTGGCAAACTTGTGACTTATAGGTTTTGCTCTATTAGGATTCAGATTCAAAGAAAGATGAAATAAGAATATTTTCTTAGATTGCTGCAGATTATATCTTGAAGATCATTTCTAAGCTGTTCTTTACTAATTTCAGATTTAGATGAGCTGCTTTGCGACTTAATGAAAAGGCTTAAATGATCGTGTTAGAGTATGAATGATTTGTTCTTTATCTTTAATTGATTTTGCTTAGAATTAGTTTCATGCAAGTTAGATTTACTGATTTAGGCTACTCACAACATATTCGTGATATTTGAGAAGGTTCTGGTGATAAAAATATCTTAATTATAGACTTCTTCACTTCTACCGATTCAAATTATAAAGTTCAGAAAACTTAACACTTAAGGTTATTTGACTATTAGGATTTGCATGCGAAACATGATGGAATATGGTTATTTCTTCATAACATGATGATTTACACTTTGCATAACAATCCTAAGCTAATTCCACAAATTCTTGGCTTTGACTGATACCTTATATTTATGGAATAATTAGATATTTGCCACTCCTCAATTTGGAAATTCATTTGCATGTAGAAAAAATGCCACTGAGTGGCATTTTTTGTATAGGCCATCGAATTTCCAAATTGAGGAGTGGCAAATTTCTAAGTCTCCCTATATTTATTGCTGAAAAGGCTTAAGTGGTATTGTAAAGTTGACGTTATTCGGAATCGGCAAGAAAGGGGGAAATGACAGATTAACGATTAGGGGTTTTGGGTTGATAAGATTAATATGCAAACTTTGATGGAATGAGATTCTTTTTATAGAATATGGTACTATAAACTTTGTAGAGTGTTACTAAACCAGTTTTATTGATTTTGGTATTTAAACGAGTTATTTTATCTATCGTTGAAATAGCCTAAATGATCATATCTGAATCCTTAAATCGGTCAAGTTTCAATCTTAATTTCCAACTACACGTTACATGATTCTTGATTGATTTTTGAGGTATTAGCATAATGCCATCCTAGAAGTGTTTTAAAGTTGATTTTGCATTATTTTAGCTTTAATTGCAATAGATCATCTATTTGATTATTGTTACGTTTGCCATTTCTTTATGATAAAGGATTCAAGTTAAACTTCATTCCAATTATTTTCACACACATATGTCCTCACTGTTTTTAGGAACTTATTGCAAATTACATTATCAATTTCTTGAGCCATTATGCAATTGTTCTGTTAATGGCCATAATAGGGTTCAATAATGATTAACAAGCAATTACATTAAACTTTGTTCTAAGATTGAATATTTTTGCATGATTAGGCTTATTAAAATCCCAGAAGCACATATTCATTTCTTACACGATTTCATAAGTTATATTTTTCCCATGAGCAATATTGCCCATAATAGTGTTTATTCTACTCTTGACTTTAACAATTGTTCTATGATTCAACAATTGAATATTTTTTGTATATTTGAATTCATCTTGGGCTTAGCATCGCATGAATGTTGATTTCATCATCTCATTACTTATTATACACAAATTCTTATTAGAAACCATATTAGCATTATAATCAAGATTTAATCTAAATAATTATTATGCAGATCAAAAATTAAATATTTTTACATATTTAGATTCTTTCCGATTTTAGATGATTATACAATTTTATTTCATCGATTGAAACTATATCTCAAAAGATATTCGAATTGCAATTTCAATAGATTAGTAAATGCATCTGAAATGGGAATACGTTTTCGGTTGGAAAGCATTCGAACTTAGCCTTCTTCCACCGAGCCTCGACATCCGCCCCAATCAGAGAGAGAACAGAGCAGCGCCTAGGGCTGGCCGCGGCCATGTGTCTTCTGGGCGGCGATCCGGCGACGGCGGCGGCACCAGAGATTCATCTCGACGAGCGCACTCGGAGGTGGAAGCCATTCGCCGAGAGGCAAGGAGGCGCGCCATCGATCGAGCGGCGGCCATGGTGGTGACCAGCGAAGAAGACGACGAGCGATTCCGCTTGATTCGGCAAAGATGGTGAGCATCAAGGCGACGAGATGATTCCATTTTGAGGTTGGTTTACGGAGAATCACCGAAAGCTGCCCACTGCCTGGCCGGCCATGGAGAAGAGGAGGCGCACGGTGGCAGCCAAATTTCGCATGGAGGAGACCGGATATTTTTGGGGGCTTTTAATCAGTAGTGTATGAAGATGCTTCGGCTCAGAGGGATTTGGAAATGGCTGGCTGATTTGCAAGATTCGCGATGGGATTTTGAGCTCCAGGTTTTCGGCTATGGCGAAAATGCAGAGAGTTCTTGCGCAAGGTTGAGGAGGAGGGGAAGAGGAAGTAGAGGGGGAAGCTGAGCGCTGCCCTGGTGGTCTCTGAGATGCAATTGAATGGCTTGGTAGTTGGTTGTACTCCAGGCTTCGGGAGAGTTCCCAGTGGAACGAACGGAGGCTGAAGGTGGAGCGAACGGCGTTGAGGCGATGAGTTCGGCAGCAAGCTCTGGGGTCCATTGTCAGTGACTGAGATAATTCAACATTGCGCCAACGGAACGGAACAGCAACAATTGGCCCACCCGTCGGTGACTGATCCTAATTTCGTTTCAGATTTTGATTTTCCTTTGATATCAATTGAAATATATTATTTTTCAAATTTTGTTTTTCAAAAGGATTTGACCTCAGAATGCTTCTATAAAATTTTCAAGCCAGAATATGGTTTCATTATTTTATGTAAATTCTGACATTACAATTTCCCTATTTTCAGAGTTTCTATTTTTGAATTTTTAAAAGTGATATATCACCTAATCAGTTCCTAGAATTTTTACCAGAGGTAAATATCACTCTGAGTGTATTATGGTAATTTTCTTGGATTCAGATAAGGTTTGGATGATCTCCATTCTTTAATTCTATTTGTTAGATTTTCATACAATGCAAAAATCCAATAAAATTCAAATAAGAACCAACAATGCTAAGAAAACTCAAAAACACTTATTTTTCGAATTGAAAATATTTATTTTCACTTTATTAAATTTTCAGGATGTTACATTCTCCCTCAAACTTTGACCTTCGTTCGAAGTCTTGTAGTTCACAAACGCATCCCAGTGATCTTGCAACTTTGGGTGCTTGTTAAAGTCGGGCGTTCGATTCTTCTTGATATACTCCGTGTTCAGCTTCTTTTTATAAGTCTGGAATGCGACCGCCATCTTCTTGAGAGTGTAACTCTTCACCTTCTCTTCGGTCCCTTGGGGGAAGGTGAATGTCTCCTTCACGTCGTTTCAAAGTATGTTCTTCGTATCTTCAGGGACCTGATCCCATTTTGCTATGCTAATTGCCACGTGGTCCCTAACGTGGACGCCGCATGCCGAATTGAACGGCCCAAGCGCCCCCAAGGGTGCAAGAGGTTGGCCGTCCTCGCCGACTTCGGTGACAACATGTCTTGCCTTCTTCTTCTTGCTTGGACCTCGCTGACGTGATTGCCTGCTTGGTTGACCGATCTGAAAGCATGGTACAATCATGAACGGGTCAGAATATTGGCTTAGCATGATAGTGTAACCGACAATCATGAACGTGACTGATTGTTACCTTGCCGGCCTCATCGTGCTCTGCAGCCTCATCGGCCTCGGTGGCCTCGGCGGCCATGAGGGCAGGTTCACGCTCCGCCGTCTCATGACCACCAGATCCCAAAATCAAATTTCTCATAAATTCTTCTTGATCAATTCCTTCATCGTCTATCGTCGTTTCTTAGTCTAGAAGAAGCACTGAAAATTAACGAAAATAGATCACGTTTCATGTAAAGTCGATGGTACTACTCTAAAAGCAGCGTGGAAGACGGTGGGGAAGAGACTAGTAGAGAGGATGGCGGACGCCAAGATGTTCCTAATGTAAGTCGGCCAAATACTATCGACAAGTATACTTATACATATGCATAGAAATCTCACATATACATAGAAACTTCACATATACATAGAAATTTCAAAATTCACCATAAATTAGAAAAATTCACATGATACATATACATTTGGCATGATACATATACATTTCAAACTTCACAAATACATAGAAATCTCACATATACATAGAAACTTCACATATACATAGAAATTTCAAAATACAAAGAAATTAGAATAATTCACATGATACATATACATTTGACATGATACATATATTCTTTAGAATATTATCACCTCCTGCAATGACGCCATCATGATTTGAACTTACAGGCTCGATCAAGAGACCAAGGACCTACTCCAACAAATGCAGATCCGATGTCGCTGGAGAAGGCTCTTGACCAGCCCCCGCAAGTTCAAGAAGCATGATTGTCGAGAGCTGCCTGCATAACCGAGAAGCTTAAGCCATGAGGTGACGGGTTGGTTGATATGGAATGATCGCTTGCTTTTTTTGGTGTAATAGACTACTAACATTCTAGTTGTGGATTTATAACCTTATTTTATTTTTTGAAAATCATATTAGTGTGGAATAAAATGATTCATTATTTTTATTGAGCAAATAAGCAATAATAATTTTCTCAAGTTATTAGTCGCTTGTTCTCCTTGGGCGCGCTCGCCATCTATTAATCGCAGCTCGTATATATACTTGTTATTATCGATCTGTTGAACTCATTTCTTCACTAATGGTCATTGTGAGTAGGTATATCGAAGAGAACCACAGACTAGATAATATCGCTGAACAAAAGACTAGCAATTGAACAACCCTTTCTAGCATGTAGTTCTATCGCTTGAAGGCCCAAATCACAGAATAATGAACAAAGGCAAAGAATAAAGCACTTGCTACATGGTGATAAAAGCACAAAAGGCTCTTTCACTACTCAATTTGTTAAGATGAGCCAATATGGATCCAAAGAGAGATAATTTGTAATGGAACCGTGTAAGAAAACACAAGTGATGACACGTAAGTAGGTAGATGGACATATATGCAAGGGCAGAGCTCATCTCCCTGCCACTAGTCATCCAAAATGTCATACCAGCATCCTAAGTTCCTAACCCATACCTGATATCATTGCATCTATAACACATTCCCAACACATCAGAGAAAGCTGAGAATCTTCACATACAATGTATTGTTATGAATTATCTTAAACACCTCCAATCTTCTGACCTCTATGCCTTTCAAATATGGCTCTAGAATTTGGCATTTCTTAACACTTTACAGAATTTATATATCCACTAAACAATAAGAATCTCAATGGATGAATGGTAAATGTTAAGGTAGTATAGCTAGGCACGTTAAACCTAGAATCGAACAAAGACGTTTCTACTTAAACTAGTACTTGATTCATAGGCTAATACAATTGCTATTAGTTAACCTCGTGTGGCATTCATTTCCATATCCCAGCTGAGGATGGCAAAACCGAATCAATCCGCAAGGTGAACATACACTGCATCGCCGGACGCGAGGAGGACGGCAAGAAGGTCGCCGGCGTGAGGATGGCCGGAGACGACGGCGGCAAGGTGGTGGGTCGCTTGAGGCGAGGACGAAGGAGCCAAGGCATGAGGCGAGGACGGCGGCAAGGGGGTCATCGGAGGCGAGGAGGACGGTGGCGGTGGGGTCGTTGGAGGCGAGGAGGTCGTCGGAGGTCTTTGCAAACGAGCGGGAGGAGGAGGAGATTGGGGAACAATGGCGGGAGTAGCAAAAATTGGGGAAGAGGAGGCGGCGCCAGGGATTTATAGGTGCACCATCAGTCCCGGTTGAATACACCAACCAGGACTGATGACTCACATTGATAGGCGCGGATTGTTGGGCGGAGATAGGCGCGGAAATTGAGATGGGTCGGGGCGGCTGCACTGTTACGGGTGGCGGCGGTTAGGGTTTGATTAGGTTTAGGGTTTGGGCGTCGGCGCTGATACGAGCCGTCGGATGAAAAATCGATTATGGGTCATGGATTAGGGTTTTCGGAGTTTGGGCCGAAGCGGTGACAGAACGGGCGGCGCTAATGAACAGCTGCTTCAAATTTCAACAAAGATTAACGGATTTAAGAATTTTGATAAAATACCAAGAACTGAATGAGATTCAATAAATCCAAATAAATAGCAAACAAAATTGGAAAAATCACCAAAAATACAGAAAAATCAAATGAAGCATAAGGAACCCAATAAAATAAGAAATAATTAATTTGAGGTATAGTTTAATCGAATTAAATTCCTGCTGACTTTAAAATTTCCATTTAAGCTAGATTAAATTCGAGAAAATTTTCAGGGGTTCAAAATTTAAATTTCAAATTTGAGAAATTGAAAAATTGGAATGTTACAGTCTTCCCAGTGCTTGATCGTTTCGTCTTCCCAGTGCATCATCAGAAGAACAGAGAGGCGTTTCATTTCCCAATACAAATTCGCGCCTATAAGAACAGAGAGCCTTTTCGACTTGATCATTTTGTTTTCCCAATGCTTGATCGTTTCATCTTCCCAGTGCATCATCAGCAGAACAGAGAGGCGTTTCGCTTCCCAACACAAAATCGCGCCTATAAGAACAGAGAGGCCCTTAATTTTCGACGCCATCATCAGCAGAAAAACACTCTGACGCCATGAGCTCCACCCCACCGACAGTTCCTCCTCCGATAGCTCCACCCCACCTCCGCCGCCCAAACCCGCCGGCATGACCATGCGCCAATGGCTGCGGCGCTACGCCGGCGCCATCTCCACGGCCGCTCCGCCTTCTACCGCGCCCCGCCTCCACCGCGCCTCCGATCGACTCCGCCTCCTCCGTGCCCCTCGCCGCCTCCGCCCCACCTCGCCGAAGAAGCGCCTGCCGCCCTCCTCCGACGACGACGACGAAAGCTACGACTTGTCGGAGGATATCGCGATCGCTGGGAGCCGGAGGATGACCTGCATCGAGCCGGCTCGAGCGAGATCCGGATGGTCGCAGCCGAGGACTCCGACGACCCTCGGCCTCCTCCTCCGGACAACGCATTTAGTAGCTAGTCTTTTGTAGTTAAAGTATTTTTGTAATGTGCTTATAATGCAATCTATAAAGCATTATAATGCTTTCTAGAATACTTTTGTAATTATCTCTTATATATATAATGCAAGCTACTACTTTCATGCAATCCAAGAGTCTTTTTGTATGGCGCGATTTGTCGATTTCAATTGATCATGAAAGACGGTTCGTTTTCAAACCACAAGATCACTACCGGTTGGAGACACCAACCGATCGATGACTCACATCACCCTGCTGAAAACACCAACCGCTTTCGATGTGAAGAGTTGCTAAAACTCAAAGAAATTTTGGTGCCCTTCATCGTTAATAATAAATCTTCCTCCCCTTGGCTAGCGGGCGCTTGAGTGCGGCTCGCCTGCCAGTGAGGTCTCGGGTTCGATCCCCGCCTCGCACCCCTAGTCTTTCTTTTTTTTTCTTTTTTATTTACTGCTTAACGACTTCTTTTTTTTTTATTTGTTGTTTAACGATTGTTTCATTAAATAATTTGTAAAAATGCTTTTACCACTTTAGATTCATTTAGCCTTTTTTTTTTTTAAGATTTTTTTTTTATGTATCGCTTAACGATTGTTTCATTAATAATTTGTAAAAATGATTTTACCACTTTAGATTCATTTAGCCTTTTTTAAGATTTTTTTGTTTATTTACTGCTTAACTATTGTTTCATTAAATAATTTTTACAAATGCTTTTACCACTTTGAACAATATTAGTATAGAGGGACTTTGAACAATATTGTTAGTCAAATATTAGTACAATTTGAACAGAAAATACGGAGCAACAGGAGAACCACTAGAGGAATGAGAAACTAGTACGTTAGTAGTCTATTACAACAAAAGAAACCAAAGCAATCCTTATTTGCTAACACACTTTGCTTTTACAAGTGATCCTTCATTATGATCGTGGCGCATATAGGAGATTCCTCCGTATCATTCAGACACTAATGTCTACGCCCACCGTGAAAGGAGGACTCATCGAATCGATTATACTCTTCTTTGTCCGTGACGCCTCAACTCCGACAATCCTTCTTTTTACCCGAAGAACCACGTGGCGCCTTGGTCGATCGCTATCGCCATCTTCTCCTTCTTTTTGGTTTGTCTGTCCATGTCCATCACATAGAATACCGTGTCACATCATTAGCGAGCACGAACGGTTCGTACTTATAGGCCACTTGCTTGAGGTCCACAGTTGTCATACCGTACTTATTGATATCCACTACCGCCGGCTTTGACCCATTGGCACTTAAACAGAGGGACTTTTAATGGCCCGCATCGAGCTCCCAAATCTCCTCTATGAAACCATAGTAGGTGTCCATCTTTCCATTTTTGTCCAAGGCATCTATACGGACGCCACTGTTTTGGTTGGTGCTCTTGCTATCCTAGGCTGTCGTGTAAAATGTGTACCCATTTATCATACCCTTGGAATGATATGATTGTTGTGGACGGTCCCCGAGCCAAGAGTTTCAACTGCTCATCGTCTCAGATGGTTTCCCAACAGCTTGCTTTTGTAACCAATCATTAAATGATCCATTTGCTCGATCGCAATCCACTTATCTCGACTTCTCTGGGTATTGGGCGCCAGACTCATCTCGTGATCATAGATATACGGAGCCACTACAGTTGCTTGTTTCAATACCGTGAAATGTGCTTGTTTAAATGAAAGTAGATCGTCGCAATAAGATTCTTTTCTCCCTAAAGTCCCTTTTCCACGTAGCCTCCCCTCATGGCGTGATACAGGGACGCCAATCGGATTCAGATCATGAATGTAACTAACACAAAACTCGATCACCTCCTCTGTGTTGACACCATGCGCAATGCAGCCTTTCGGCGAGACCGTTACTTAACATACTTCTTTAGGATACCCATGTACCTTTCGAAGGGAACATGTTGTGGAGGAACACAGTCCGAGAATTTCTATCTTTAACAATGTGGACCATGAGATGGACCATAATATCAAAGAAGGATGGAGGGAAGATCATCTCAAGGCTAACTGGACTATTGACCATGTCATCATGCAGATTAGATACCTTATTCAGCTCGATGACCTTCTCATGACACCGCTGAAGAACGAACACGCCTTTATGATTGTCCTCGCACTCAATCTCGCGTAATACCTCGCACCGCCATCGAGCAACTGTGTCATCAACACGTGACAATCATGGGATTTTATGTGTATGATTTTATTCTCTTCGTGTTTATGAGTCTCCTTATGTTTGAGGAGTATCCGTAGGACCTTCACACTCGCTTAAGAACTTAATCATGTTTTTTTTCTTTCTTGCTCGTGAGTGTAGCTCACGGGTGGAGGTAATGTTGTCCTTTCTCTCTCATTTCCGGATGTAGGTCGCTCCCGATTCCCAAGAGCTCTAGGTCCTTTCGTGCTTGAAGTGTATCTTTTGATTTGCCGTACATATCTAGGAAACCCAGCGTGTTCACGCAGACATTCTTCGTGATATGCATGAAGTCCAATGAGTGGCGGACCTCTAAGTCTTTCTATTAAGGTAAGTCCCAAAATATTGACTTCTTCTTCCAAATGGCCTTCGTGACCTTGTTCACGGGACAGTTTGCTACCAGACCTTTTCCAAATACTACTTTCAGATCCTTTACCAAAGAAAAACAAGCGCCCCATCGCGATGCATGGCTTTACGCTTTCTTCTTCGTCCCATCAAAATTCTCACCCTTCCTCCGTGAACGGGTCCTTCATATGGAGGAACCTACAAGGGCCCATGTACACAACCTTTCGAGAGTTTTTAGGTACTTGCTATCCGTGATCCTCTAAGCAAAGGTATGCGTGCTTTATATCCTTTGATAGATAGGCCCGATAGGTTACCAAGTGCAGGCCGGGCCGTTGATGGTTACAAATAGCAATGCATGTAGAGTGAAGTGCTCTTTGTACTCATCCCATACACGCACACCATCGCTCCACGTTGTTAGCAGATCTTCAACGAACGGTTTGAGGTACACATCGATGTCGCTTCCGTGTTGCTTCGGCCTTGGATAAGCAATGGCATCATAATGTACTTTCGCTTCATACACGTACCAACGAGGAAGGTTGTAGATACATAGAGTCACGGGCCAAGTGTCAGGATCGCCGCTCATATCGCCGAACGGGTTCATCCCATCCGTACTCAACCCAAACCTTATGTTCCTTGCATCCTTAGCAAAGTCCGGTATGTTCTATCGACTTTCCTCCACCGGGAGCCATCGCCAGGTGCCTTAGCCTTCCGTCGCCCTTACGGTCTTCTTTGTGCCAACGCATCATCCGGCATGCGCTTTGTTCGCAAATAAACGCTTCAACCGGGGGATTACAGGGAAATACCACACCATCTTAGCAAGAGGTCTCTTCTTCTTACGCTGCCCCTCTACCTCACCTAGGTCATCACGCCTGGTCTTATACCGCGAAGTTTTGCACACCGGACAAGCTTCCAAATCCTCATACTCATTGCGTATAAAGGATACAATCATTACGACATGCATGTATCTTCAGACCTCCAACCCCAAAGGGCGCATAACTTGTTTGGCATCGACGAGTTTCGGCAAGGTGTTCCCCTCCGAAGTAACTTCTTTATGAGGCATAACAACTCGTCAATCCTTATCGACAATCCATTGGTCGCCTTCCATTGCATTTGTTCTAGTGTGGTACGCAACTTTTTATGGTCCTCGCCGACGCTTGGGTACAACAGTTGTTCCGTGGTCCTCCCATAGGCGCCGGAACTTTTCGTAATGTCTTTCATCGATATATTCTCCTCTCCATCACGCAAAGATCTGGTCTAGGTCATCATCACCAAACTCCCCAATGTATCTTCGAAGAACCGTGTTGGCCAGCGTCCGGATATTGTTGTCCGCCTCTTCTTCTTCACCGCCTTCCTCAGTATAATCTCTTCTTCACCGTGCTTGGTCCAACAGGTATAGTTTGACATGAAACCTCTTGTGAGCAAATGGAAGTGGAGGTGGATGGATTTTGGCCACTCCTTCTCATTCTTGCAATCTATGCATGGACAGCATATGTAGCCTAACGTCGTGTATGCATCGGTCGCACGAAGAAAATCTTGCAAACCCTGCAAGACCTCCGGGGAGCGTCGGTCCATGTACATCCATCGCCGGTCCGATAATGAATTGTTGAACCAAAACCTAAATATTAGTTAGATCCACACCTTCAATTCGAGCTAAAAAATAATCCAAGCAAAATCTAAACTCACACAACAAGTTTTTGCAACCTACAAAAAGAATTGGTCGATCGAGTCCGGATTCAAAATTCAATAAAATTCACTTACGACTTTATTTGCAAATTATGTTGAAATTGTAACACCCTAAAAATTATAACAACCGCCACAAATATGTTGAAATTGTAACACCCTAAAATTTCCAAAATATTATTCAATCATTTATTTTTATTTATTTTTTCTATAAAGCCATTCATATTTCGATATTATTTTAATTGTGAAATGAATTTAAATTTCTTCTTTCCACATAACTATTGCCGTTTGAAGATCCCAAACTCCATGATTTCCATGCACCATTCTCCCCCCAACAACGTGCAACCAAACCTCATCCTTCATCGATCGATGGAATTAAAACCTAAATTTAAGCTAGATCCACACATTAAATGCGAGCTACATTATAATCCAAACAAATTCTAAGCTTACACAACAAGTTTTTGTATCCTATTTGAAAAGATCAAGCTAGATCTCTACATTCATAATCTTTCATCAATCATGGGAAAAGATCAAATTTTCTTCATAATTCAAGCAAAAAAGAGACTCCATTTAACACCAAATGAAGTGAGGAGTGATGTTACTAACCTTAGTTACCTTGGTTATGTAGTAAAATGACCAAAATTTTGTAATTTGGGCAGCACCTCCTCTACATTCATAATCTTTCATCAATCATGGGAAAAGATCAAATTTTCTTCATAATTCAAGCAAAAAAGAGGCTCCATTTAACACCAAATGAAGTGAGGAGTGATGTTACTAACCTTAGTTACCTTGGTTTGCAGTAAAATGACCAAAATTTTGAAATTTGGGCAGCACCTCCTCCCTTGAAGCTCTTGGTCAAGCTCTCCATCGTTTTTTTCGCAATCGAAATGATCAGGTCTGGCAGAGAGCGGGAGGAGGAAGAAGTTTAAATTGGAACCTAGTAGACATAGTAGCGGTTGGAAACACAAACCGACGATCCTCTAGCAGCTGCTCTGGTATGGTCTAATAAACTTGGATTGGCCCAAAAGAAGCCTCACAGAAAAGAAATCTATCCAGCGAAAGATTGAGGAAGACTACATGCTCCTCGTCTGATACTGGCCTACTGACTTGGTTGTTATTCCTTATGTACTTACTCCATCCCATACCTTTGGATCTAACGAGCTTGAGCTTTGGTTTGGCACTGTAAGCCAATATCTACTCCCTGTCAGGCCTCAAACAGCACAATTGGGCCACATCTAGAAGAGTTGGGCTGATGGGGCCGGTTCGAAATATAAAGGCATTGAAGGTGTCTGACTAGAAATTACAAGCCGTGGCCACTAAGGGCTCGTTGGCCTCTGGATAGGCCAAAGAAAGTGGTAGGTACTCATCTATCTCCATTCTCTCCCACAATTGTCTCTTCTGAGTTGCTACTCAATTATACCAATTCTTCCATCACTTAAGCGTTGTCGGCCAGGCCCTAAAACTCTTGCTCCATCCCTCTATGTTATATCTGGCAGTCGATAAGGAGAGACGTGGAATTTCCTCATTTATGACTGTGTAGGAGTCTAAGTTTCCTACCGGGTCTAGGTAGTATTGGTCGTTACTGTTAGGGATCGGGATGAGTACCTGACTGGGATCCAATCAGTCGATCGGAAAGAAAGCCGATTGGGATTGATGAAGACTAGAGCACTGCAGAGCTTGTCAGCTAGAGTGAAGAAGCTGATGTCAAACGTTCTGAGATCTAGTGCACGTGAGAATGACAGTGTGAGGGCCGCATATTTATAAGGGGAGTAAAAAGGTGAATCTGCGGGAAAAGTTTCGAAGGGACACATGTTGTTAAAACACATGATACGAATTTCAAGATTTTTACGGTGCAATAAATGTGAAACGGTTACTAGTGGGGATATTATGTAAAGCCGATATTACGTGAACCGATGGCCAAGATTTTTGGAAGATAACATGTTATATCCCAAAAATGGAGGGCATATATTTGCACCAAGATTTGACAAGGATGATCAAAGTTGTCAGGCTAAAGATTGAGTTATTATAGCTAATATCTGATATGGAAAGATGTTTGAGATTTTGGTTATGATCGATATTTTAGGAAAAGCTATCCGAATTAAGGCTAATATGGATCGTGTTTTGCAGTGTGTTGGAGAAGGATACGATCGGCCGATAGCTATATAAGATAGTTAAGGGGAAGCGAGAAAACAACACAATCCAATCAATCAACTCGCATTACTTCTATTTACTTTTCTGTCAACTAGGAGTAGCCTTTGTAATTTAGATTCTCTCTTGTAATCTGATTTGATTAATAAAGTTGTGTATCACCAATTGTTGATCATCTTCGATTATGCCAATTAAGTCTGATTGCCTTTTTCAAAAAAGATCTACCTTTATCCTCTGGTTAGCCCAAATCGACTAATTAAACTTATCATTACTCTTAATTTGATCGGCTTTTTAGCTGATTAGATCTAAACCAATTGTTCTATTAGATCGGCTTTGAGCAAATCTTGGTTTTTTTACCAATTACATGATCAAATCGATTGGCACATCTTGAACAATAGAATCTGGTGTTCGTCTAGTGTATTGTTGCCGATAAACCCTACTTTAAGTTTTTGCACTAACAGAAGGATAACGAAAAGCTTTTAGAGCAAAGCTCTTTGAAGAAGAAGAACATCGCCTTCGAGGCAAAAGTGGAGTCAAACGATGAGCCACTTGAGGACTCCGAAGAGGATGACACCGAGGAAGAGATGGCACTCCTCGTAAGAAGAATAAGGAAATTTATGAAGAGGCACTCAAGTTCAAGTGCCCCTCATAAATTTAAGAAGGGACAACACTCTAACACCAATCGATATGCAAATATTCGGTGCTATGAGTATGATGAGAAGGGGCATATCACCTCAAATTGTCCCAAAAAGAAGGACGACAAGAACAAATCACCCAAGAAGAAGAAGACCTTCCAAGGGAAAAAGTTTTTCAAAAAGCTTCACAAGGACGGCAAAGATGAGCTCATATTGGAGAGTGGGATTTTGAAGAGGAATATTTGGACTCTAACTCCTCCGAAGATGATACACCTTCAAAGAAGAAGGGTCTTGCCGGCGCTGCTATCAAGGAGGCCTCTTCGCCATTCATCACTCCTTTTTGTCTCATGGCAAACGGAGAATATAAGGTGAACTACAAAACTAGTGGGTGGTATTGGGTGTTAGATAGTGGATGCACTCAACACATGACTGGCGATCGAAAAATGTTCACCACTTTTGAAGTGGGGAGTGGCCAACACGACAAGATCACCTTTGGCGACAATAGCAAGGGAAAGATACTGGGTTTGGGTAAAATTGCTATCTCAAATGATCTTCCATTTTGAATGTCTCTCTAGTAGAAATATTAAATTTTAACTTGCTATCAATTGCTCAAATTTGTGATCTTGGTCTTAATTGTACATTCTCTAGAGATGATGTTGTGATTTCAAATAGAAAGGACAAATATTTGGGGTTTAAAGGTTTTTAATTTGGAAATTTATATTTAGTTGATTTTACCTCAAATGAGTCATGCCTTCAAACTTGCTTAATTGTGAAAACCTCCTTGGGTTGGTTATAACATAGAAGATTAGCTCATGTTGGGATAATTTAACTTAAAAACCATTTCAAAAATGATCTAGTTGTCGGCTTGAAAGATGTGATGTTTGAGAAAAATAAACTTTGTAGTGCTTGCCAAGCTGGTAAGTAAGTGGCTAGCTCTCATCCTTATAAGAGCATCATGTCCACATTTAGACCATTTGAGCTCTTATATATAGACTTATTTGGCCCAACAACCTATAAGAGTATTGGGGGAATTCTTATTATTTAGTCATTGTAGATGGTTACTCAATATATACTTAGGTGTTCTTCTTAGATGACAAATCCGAAGCTTTTGGTACTTTCAAAAGTTTTGTAAAAAGGGGTTGTCGACGATTCGGGAACCGGTCCCCCGCCGAGCTTACTTGTTGAGTGAGGGATCAACCTAAGGCCCCTTTTTTCGGGGGTATAGGCCCAAGGCCTCGCCGAGCTACGGAACGAGGTGGAGAAGACAATCGAAGCGAGCAAGGGGTCTTTTTATCTCGTTCGGCCTCTCATGGGAGATAACAACCCCACGCCCAAAGGATTGCACTACTATGCGAAGGTGGATTACAACGCTTGTTCGAGGGAGCCCCGATGGTTCTAAGGATGACCCTCCGTGTTGGCCCTAACAAGTGCCGCGCGACAAAAGTAGTAAGGGTGGAATCGAACGCTCAATCCTTCGTGCGAGAGGGTATTTATAGCGGGTTACAGGCGACACAACATTTATTACAGGGGGCATGCTACTATTCTGGACGTGGGCGGCGCCGATTCTTGTTTTCGGGCGCAGCTGGACGGGTACAGTGGGTGCCATGCGCGCAGCAGATCGCGGGTCATGCGAGTCGCCGGGCGTGCGGTCCCTTGAGCCGCCTTACAATTAAAGCCACATCGCCTTCGTGGACCGCGCCCGGCTCTTGGGCGAAGCTCGAGGCCGCTTCGGTAGATCAGGCCGCCTAGTCGCGGGCTTCCGAGCAGGCATGCTCGGGGACGAGCTTGACGGAGGGTGGGGACAGCCCGAAGGTCGGGCTGTCCGAAGATCTTTCTTAGGGACGAGGCCCAAGCACGGGTATGCTCGGAAGCTGCTGGGATTCCATGGTCGGATATTGCGAATATCTAATCCCCGACAGCTAGCCCCTGAGGCTCAAGGGGGGAAATCGCCTTGCCGAAGCCGCCGCCTTAAGCCTACAGACTCTTGGTGAGGGATTGAAGCCTCGCGAAGGGTTACCGCAGCATCCGAGCAACGCCTGCACGGGGATGAGGATCTTTGTGGTGGAGAGCTACCGCAGCGTCCGAGCAACGCCTGCTCATGGACGAGGATCTTTGCGGTGAAGAGTCGCGCGAAGATCAAGCAACGCCCGCCGGGACGAAAATCTTATAATCCGGCGTGTTTTGGTCAAGGGCCGGCCAAAACTCCGCAGCGAAGGCAAAAGGTCGCGGCGGTTCCTTCCCTGCGAAGCTTTGCAGGTACGGCTTTGACAGTTTTTGGAAACCGCGCCACAGTGCCAATTTTGAAAACCAGACGCCACGCCGTCGGTGATCCGCCCGCTTGGCTTTCTCGCCCATAAATATCAGGCAGGGACGGCCCTATAGACCTTCTTCTCTCCACGACTGGCGATTAATCTCCCAAAAGCTCCCCGACTCCCAAACTTCCTTCTCTCGCTTCAAAGACGCCTCCCAACCCTTTTCCATGGCGAATTTATGGGAGTAAGACCACCACGAGAGGCTCCGGTGCTCCAGATTTCGTACTCGACGCAGATTCTGGCGGGTCCTCGACGGTGAGTCGGCCCTGCCCCGCTGGCCGATGAGATAGTCACGCGGCGAGCTATACACCGATTAACAAAGCTTCAATGCCCGAGAGTGAGTTCTTGAATCAGATTGTGCATCATGAAAAGCGAGATCACCCATTTGAACCCCAACTCCATTCTTATCTTGGCCATATTCTCCCACCTTTGTGAGGGCTTCACGGGTATCCTGCCCACGGCGAGTCTTTTCTTCCATTTCTACTCCTTGTTCCAAGACCGGAGTGCTTCACGACCGGTTCAGATTCACCGCTGTAGGCAACCGCCTGCATTGAGTATTCCTTCTTCACCCTCAAGGATTCGGTGGTGGGCTGGGCCGACTATTGGTTTTATCTGCAGAAGGTGGAGGGGAGCAATTTGCGCTACACCGAAGCGGCGGCGGCCAACATCGACACCTCGCGCCCACCCATCGTGCCCGAGGAGGAGCGGTCCCTGATGCTCATCAGCGAGCTCACGAACATGGGGCTGACTGGTCGGGACATCGTCCGCGACTTCCTCAAGAACAGGGTGTCCCCTCTTAGGAGGAGGGAGCACCCCTTCTTCAAGATCACCGGGTGGAACACGACATCACCCGCGAGGGCACCTCCGTAAGCTTTATGATCTCGAAGGCTCTTTGCTCTGCTTTCGCCGCTTGGGTCCGTGGCCGATTTCGCTGCCGATCGATGACAGAGCCAGGCTTCGACTGGCTAGAAAAAAGGGTCGGAGAGATGTTCGGCACCCCCAAGGGCAAGGAACTCAAGCGTAAGCGGCATGTCCCAAGAACGTGCTCGAGCGGAGCGACGAGGTAAGTTACTTCGTAGTTCATGCTCGGGGAGAGCATCCGAGCAAACCTTCTGACGCCTTTTTGCCTTCTGGCAGGAGAAGACCGCCCTGAACTGGCGATGGACGCACTGAGGCCCCTGGCGGGTGGAAGGGGAGTGCTTGTTCCAACCGCCAAGACAAAGAGCATAAGGGGCAAGAGGAGCGCCCCGCCGTCGGCCACCACGCGGCTGACAAACAAACGGGCAAGCTCGTCTGGTAACCCGGCGGTGCGGCATATGGAATTTGCCTATCGGAAGGAGGTAAGCAGTTTGAACGCCTGGTTGGAGAATTACGGCAAGGATTACATGGAGCTGCTCGAGGGGGAGGCGAGTTTGACTGAAGGACTGGTGCAGGCTGAGCAGAAGAAGTTGCAGGAAGAGCTGGCCGATGTCCAGGCCAAGCTCAAATGAGTCACAGAGGCTCGGGAGGCTTCAGAGCTCGAAGTCATGGCTGCCGTCGAGGAGGAGGACGTGCTGCCTCTCAGGACGAGGCGCGGGCGTTCGAGGAAGACGCTGGAGGTGGTTGACATGGAGAAAGTCGACCCCCTCCTAGCGAGGATCAGCAGCGCCACAGAGAAGAAGGCCGAACTCATGGTCGCAGCGGCCAATCCATCAGTGGGCGACAACGAGGACCAGGCCAAAGGTGAGCCCTGAATTTTGCTTTTCCTTCTTTTCCTCGCCCCTTGCTTCGTGCGTCCGAGCTGACCCCACTCTTTTGACGGGCGAACAGCTCGAGGATCTGCTCCGCACTATCGCAGTAATTGACGAGCTCCTTGACCACGTCCTAGCGGGGGTGCTCGCGGACGCCGCCGACATCGTGATGGCAGA
The DNA here is from genome assembly GCA_036346375.1 of Guadua angustifolia. Lineage (NCBI taxonomy): Eukaryota > Viridiplantae > Streptophyta > Magnoliopsida > Poales > Poaceae > Guadua > Guadua angustifolia. The sequence continues at coordinate 10,787,206 of CM070522.1, forward strand.
GGGTGTGGAGGAGGTGGAGAAGTTCATCGCCGATGACCAAGTCGAGGTAGCCCCCTTCGCCCCCGGAGGGAACGCTTCCCCCGGGCGGGCCCCCCGCCCCCGCCAGCACGGAGAGTGTAGAAGGAGGGGAGAAGATCGTCCCCGCAGCCTTGGGGGAAGAAGCTGCCCAAGAAGGCTCGGGGTGCTCGGGCGCCTCACTTGCCCGAGACAAAGACGCGAAGCCCCCGAGCGAACAGCATGCTCGGGGTAAGACGGCGCCCGCCCCGAGCGGATCGCATGCTCGGGAGGACGCCCTGCTGTCCTCGGGTGAACAACATGCTCGGGTGGATAGAGAGAAGACATTGAGCAAGTCAGCCGCTCGGGAGGGAAGCGTGGGGCCCCAGGGCGAACCTCATGCCTGGGGGACGATTCGTCATCTTCAATCAGCTTGCCCTCTTGGAAGGTGTAATACAGCAAGTGGTTTTTCCAAGATTTTTTGGTTCGCGCTATTGGTTAGATGTTGAATTTTGGGTTTTAGGAGGGGTTTCTTTTGGGAATTCCCTCCCCCCTCACCTAACCTCTCTCTCTCCCTTTAGTTTGTGTGGTCAGAATTGGTGAGAGTCCAGAGATTTTCTTCGCTCCGGCCAAGCTCCTCGCCGAATGCTTCTAGCGCCTAGCTTCCAGCCGAGCTCCCTGCAGCTGCTCTTCCCTGCGGCCGACTCTCCCTTCTTCCTCTCCTCCTACCTCCGCATGGCTACACTGGCTTGGGTTCTCCTCCTCCCTCTCCAGCTCGTTTGCTGGGCCGGCCGCAGCTCCCCTGGCGCACGCAAGAACCTCGTCGCTTCACAAGACTGGCTCACAGGTTGCTCTCGCCTCAAGACGCTGGGCACCGGCTTTGGCGCCCACTAGCCCTACTCGGCCGGCTCCTTCACCTCACCACCACAACCCGACTGCTACATCACCTGCTACCCTGCTCTCTGGCCGGGCGCCTCCTTCAACCGAAGAAATGCCAAGAAGCAGCCTTCAAGAAGGGTTCCTCCGCCGATTCCAAGACCGACCTCCCTCCCTCCCATGATCTTCCTTTCCCTCGGTGAAGTGCCTCTCTTGCCTTCCCTGTGGTGAGGCTCAACCCTAGATCCCATTGAAATGCTTGGTTTCTAGTATGCATGCTAGATGTTTGATGAAATGCCTAGAAGGTTTAGGTTTGTTGAATGTGATTAAGCATATATATTATCTTGATTAGTTGGTATCGGCATCTATGCGTTTCTTGATTTTTAATGGACTCGCAGAATCTCTGCTTTTTTATTGATATTGGATTGCGATGAAAATTGTCTTTGCAACCATCGGTATAATTGGTAGGAAACCTTTAGGTGGAGCTATTCTTGCCAGACAAATGGTGAATTGGATGGCAATGAAAACGAGTTAGGATGGAAATTGAGTTTTGTTGATAGTATTCGTGGTTGCTATTTGTTTGCCTATTCATTGGTTTTGTGTTGGGAAAGTTTCTTTTGTTGCTAGCAAATTTATCCTGCTGAGTCAAGGTAAGGAGGGCTTGAATGTATTGGAAATCAGAACTTATGCGTGGTGAGTTGGTGACCTAAATGTGGTATTCATCTCATTAGCAAATTATATTATATGTGGGTCCATATTAGTTTTTTTTCTCTCTTTTTGCTTTGTGGGCACATAGAAGATGTATTGACTATGATGGTGTAAAGTGATGATTGGAGAATGAACTTGGATCATTATTTGTTATTCGTGAATCCTCCACTTTATGAGCAATTGTTTTGGTGATTTTATATGTGCTTTTGGTAGTTCTTTCTTCTAAGCTAATATTTAATTTATGCTAGAGGTTGAATTAGCATTTCAGATACCTAGATAAATATGGAGAATTTCATGTAGATCGTAGTAATGCTCGCAAATGTTTAATTCAGATTTGTATCGAATGTTTTAAGTGAGGTTGAAGTGAGTTGTCCCGAATGCGAGTAATAGCTGTGGATCGCTGTTTTCGGTGTAGTGGGTCTTTGGGGTTACCTCGACCCTCATCGCGCTGCCTTCAATAAAAGGCAAGTGCATTCCCTAGATTATGCTAGGAGGATTAAACGATTGTTTGCTCTTAGCGTAAGTACTTGTAGATGCATACGCAAGAGGTAAGCCTTGCTTGGATATAACTAGAGAGTGCTCCCTCTTATGAAAATGTCTATGATGATTAAAAGTTTAAGGAAATTGATGCAAGTACACCGTGTTATTGAGTGCGGATGTGTGTTCATATGTGATGCTCCTTAGTTTAATTGTTGCTCTGTAAATTAGATGAACTCTAAGTGAGACCGAGCTCTTAGTAAGGTTAATTATAGTGAGTAGATTGTTCGAGTGATTGGGACTAACATGGGTTTGGTTCAAACGGTTAAGTCCTTTATAAAGATAGTATATGTGAGCATGTAACTGCAAGTGTATTGTGTGAACATGGTTCTATGGTCAGAGGATGTAGTTGCATGATAGAAACGCTGTCATGAGTTGCCATGCCTTACGGTTGAATCTGCTTGTACAAGTACCGCTAGTGACTTAGGAATGTGAGAATTGGCTATGTGTGTGTATGTGGTTATGGTACGTTCGTGTAGGCATTGAATGAAAAGTTGCATTTCATTCATGAAAAAAAAATTGCATTTGTGCATTCATAATGGAAGAGGCGACCCATGCTGATGCGGGCCTCTGTGTTCACACGTAGTGAACACAAAAGTCCTACCTCGTAGTCCCATTCATCGAGGTGAATGGGAGCGAGTCAGTAAGAGTAGGCCCCGCCACGGGATGGTTGGGAATGAGAGGGTTCACACCGACGGGTGTGCACTCAGTTATACCGGTATACGCTATGACAATGTGCATTATGAGCATGCATGGTGCATTCATTTTATGATTTATGAGAAAAAGGATGAGAGCATAAAAGTATTGCATTGTGTGTTGCAATTGGTAAATGTTAATTGATGAGACTGGAAATGACAGGTTGAGTATTGAGTCGTGGACTCATCCTGAAATGATTGTTGAGGCATGAGTAAGGTTTATTTATGTTTCCGAGTTGGAGGTGGTAAGTAGGGTTAGTTTACGCTTTTTAGCTGGATAATTTCAATTAAGTAATGGTTATAGCAAATGGTGGAGTAGTCGTGTTCTTACGCTTTTGAAGTTATATGAACTCACATTGCTCCCTTTAGTTAAGGATGTCAAGCAAAGGAACTATTATCGTATGTCTTGAAGTCGTTGTATTCTAATCGAATTCATTACTTTTATGTTTGATTGCACTGTCTTTGAGTCTTGGACTCACGCTTGTTTGCTTCTGCTTTAGGTACCTTGCGCATTTACTCATGGGATGGGAGTAGAGCACATACACGACTTTGGTCACCATCAAACTATTTAAATCGATTTGTAAAGCTTAGTGATATGGATTGAGGTTGTAATATGTTGTTCGCTAGGAGTAGTTATTAACTTATATTGATTGAGATCGGTTAGCTAAGGACCCGCTAGAATGATATCATATACCGCAATGTTTCTCATCTCACGAGTGGATGTCCTAGTTTCTAGGAGGTCATGCCGAAATTTTGTAAATTCGGTGACTTAGTTTTAAAATTGGTTTTAGAGTTTAGTGGTTGATGGCAGTCAAGTTCGTTTAGATGTTAGGTTCTTATGCCTTCTTCGGAAATTCTAAGTTCAAGTGATTTTGTTGTGGAGAATTATCGTGTGTCGGTAATCCCTTCGGACATGGGTGGGTCCAAAGGGTGTCGCTAGAGAACCAGGGTTTTGGTAGCATCCGTGGCGCGTTGGCGTCGAGGTGTCACAGAAGGACTCTGGGGAAGTCCGTAGCCCCTTGCCGAACCTTGAAGATCTTCGGGGGCGCGAAGTTACCCGACGCTTCCGGGATAATTTCATGACGGCGTTGCTCAGGTGAAAATGCTTCTTTCGTTATCGTCGTAATTTCTCACTTTTTTTTTGGGTCTTGGAGGCGGCGTCTGAAGTTTTCCCGCCTGCAGCTCCTTCAGAAGACCTTGGAGGACTTCGACGCAGCGATGGTCATTCCCAAGGAAGTGGCCCAGCTGTATACCGAGCATGAGGCTCGGATAGCCAAGCTTGAACAGCGAGTAGGCGACCTCAAGGCCCGGGACAACGTGCTTGTGCATAGGTGCCGCCAGGCGGAGAAAGATGCCCTCGAGGCTAAGGAGAAGAACCTTGGGCTCGAGCAAGAGCTTGAGCAAGAAAAACTGCGCTGCCGCCATGCCAAGGATGATGTCTCCACCGCAAGGAGAAAATCCTCACGCTCGAGCAGGAGCTCGAGCTAAAGTCCCGCCAGGCGGAGAAGGATCTCGCCGAAGGCTGGACGAAGGTTCTTGGGCTCGAGCAAGAGCTTGAAAAAGAAAGACAAAATGCTCGCACCCTCGAATCAAAAGTGGCGGATCTGGAACGGGCGGCGCGAGTGGCCGCCGACCTTGCGGAACAAGGTAGTGAAGAAGTCGAGTAGCTCCGCTAGGAAGCCCGCGAAAGGTCGTGATGCCCGGCAGAAGGTGATCGATCTTGAGGCCAAGATTGATGACCTAAGGTAGAAATTTTCTGCGGCCCTCAGGGGAGCGAAGCCCAGCGCGTAGAAGGTTTTTTCTTTTTCTTTTTCTTTTTGACAAATTTTGGATGACTTTTGATAATGCCAGTGGAGCATGTATTTTTCTTTTGCCCAAGGGTTGTGTCTGCTGTAATGCTCCTTGTTGTGCTCCCGGGCTATTTCCTGCAAACAACGGGCACAAGGTAGATGGCTAGATGTAGACGGGTAGAAGCGTAGGTTAGGACGAAGCGTGGGCAGTGTGATCCCGAAATAAGCGAAGAAAAGATTTCGCATGGGCAGCTAGTTCTTAAGAAAGTAGCAGCGTTAAAATGCTAAACTGGAACGAGGCACTTAGCGACGATTTTGGGAAAGACGCTTATCGTGACAACCCGCTCCCCCAAGCCCCCCTGCGTAATGAAGGTCGCAAGACTCTAGGTTATGCAGCACGAGCTCGCTCACGGGAGAGTCGGGAAAGCATGTGCGAGGCTTAGAATTCCTTTAAGACTTAGGACGCATACACCCGGGTTGCGAGTATGGTCATAGGCGAGGAAAAAATCGCGTGGTTTGCTCGACAGGGTGCGCGACGACCAAACACATGCGAGCCAGACTAAATCTTCGGACCGACCGAGAGGGTGTCTGTATGTGACTTGTATCGCGCAGCGAAAAGCTACCGCGGACCAAGGTCGGCTTATCGAGACTGGAGCCTCTGGTGGTGAGTTTCAAGGATGTGGTGTTGGTCGTGGCATTTTTGCGCCGCACGCGCGGTCAATTCGATTCACTATACCATAAAGATACTATTGCCGTCGGACATCCGACGGCAATAGTGGGTAAATGCCAACGGAAAAGAAGTCGGCAAAAGTTTGCATCGATGACCACCGAATTATCTCTACAAAGGTCGGCTTGGTCACCGGTAATAATACTTATTATTAGCGACGAACCGTCCGTTGTAAAACTCAATTTTTCCTGTCTTACAGTCAGTCGGCAAAAATGTACGAAGTATTCCTATCCTAAGGTTAGTCGGTAATTCTTTTGGCGGGCGCGGGCGGCCAGGTGAAAAAATTAGCGCCAAATTAAACCCTAATACTCCCCTCCCGGGCTGTACACTTCTTCTCCGCATGCCAAATCGCCCCGCCTCCTCCTCCCCGCGCCGTCCCCTCTGCGCCAAAACCCTAATCCTCTCCGCCGCCTCCTCCCCGCGCCGTCCTCTCCGCCTCCTCCTCCGCGCCTCTCCGCCCGCCTCCTCCTCCCAAGGCCCTCCTCGCCCGCCTCCTCCTCCCAAGCGCCGTCCTCTCCGCCTCCTCCTCAAGGCTGCCGTCCTCTGCCTCCTCCTCCTCAAGGCTGCCCGTCCTCCCTCCCCGCTGTCGTCTCCGCCTCCTCCTCAAGGCCTCTCCGCCTGCATCCACCTCCCCATCCTCTCCACCGCCTCCTCCTCCTCGCTTGCTTCACGTGGCGCCGACCTCCACGCCGAGGAGATCAGGGGAGCGACGGCGGCGACGAGATCCCAGCGACGACTTCACCAACAACAGCAGCGGCGAGGACTCCCTCCCCGCTCCGATCTGGAGCCGATTTGAACTTCTACCGGCGAGAGGAGTCGACAACATCCACGACCCTCATCAGCGAGTGCATCCTCAACGTCATCGGTGATCCACGACTCTCAACGGCAATCAAGACCGCAGCGGTGAACATTTTTAGCTTCTGTTGATTTGATTAAAAATTGTTTTACTTTGATATCGGCAATTCTATAAAGTAGATTGAGCAGCGAGCTGAGGATTATGCAATGCCTAATGAGCCGCGTTTGGTACAAGCAGCTGGTGATTAGTTTAGTGAGTGTGTTTGGAACACTTGCTCCTCCAGTTAATCAATCGCTTAGTTGTTTAGTAAGTCTTCAAAAATATTGTTTAGTTTATTTTCTCCTGGGGATTATTTTAGTTTGCCTTTGGATTAATCTATGGTTTGTGCCGATGGGAGTGATGATTAGCGGTGGATCCAATTAAACCAGAAGAGACCATGTCATATCGTTAATTTTAAGGTTCATCTTAAGAAGGTTGAGAGATTTGTACAACTCATTGTTTTTTATCATTACCATCTCATTATTAATCAATGTTCAATGCAAGCGTACTATATATGCCCCATTTAGAGCGCGGGAATTCTGAAGAAAATTTAGGAAACAAAGCATCACGTGCTATGTAATGTGTTCCAAATGGGCCTAAGTGGTTTCTGAATAATCCTTTGTAGGGTTTGCTTTCGATTGGTGCTTATTGCTTTGCATATGCTTAAGAGAATAAGAGGATCTTCTCCATGAATTTTATGTTGAGTGAAGCCATGCATTGTTTGTGGTCGGCCCGAGTGCAAGTAATCGCTAGTCGCTGATTTTACTAGTGGAACGGGCCTTTGTAAAGTAGTGAAGGGTCACTCCAAAGAGACATTTTACCATCCTTCAAAGGTACCAAAATTTGCATTAAGATAGGTATCAAAATTTACATGAAGATAGTACTAAAATATACTAAAAGTTAGTATTGATATCTCCCAAAGATGATAAAAAGTATGTGCTCTTACTCTAATGTGCTTGTGATGCTTGTTGTCTTTGTGTTGTGTTGGGCTATTCACGCCCAATAGATCTCCTCCTCGATTCTCGCTATTAGTATATTTACATGTTACAATAGATATTATGAAGTGACAAGTTTTCGATATTTGCACGAGCTTTTATTTTTGTTTTTAACTACGTATTTTTGTGATTGTAACATGAGGCGCTTTAGCTCTATATGTATGATCATGGAGAGAAGAGGGCGAGAACTTGAACATACTTGTAGATGTATGCCAAGATTATGTAACTTAAACTTTGAACATTGTCTTTCAGACTCATGTCTAGCACTGAATTGATCACTTTTTGAGCCCTCATATCTCTTTTTACATCCATTTTTAGAAGGTACTAAAATTTATATTAAAATAGAATTAAGATGTACAAAAATTTGGTACCTTCACTTTTTAAATTTTTTATCTCTTGGTACTATCTCAATGTAAATTTTGGTACATTTTAATGATAGTAAAAGTCCCCGCTCGAGTCCAGTAATGTGCCCATGATGCTTGGCCGACTTTCTCGATGTGTTGGGCTTTCTAGGTCCAATAGATCTACTCCCTTAATTTCGCCGCTAGTAGTATATGTACATGTCATGATTAGAAATTGTTTTACTTTGATATCGGCAATTCTATAAAGTAGATTGTATGCATACTACAATTGTAGTAGTTGTTAGCGATTTGGGGTGACAATATTAAATTTTTGGTTTGAGTAGGAAACCCTACCAGATGAATAAAATTATTCACTCGATCCTTGTCTTCAAGAAATGAAGAACATATATCGTTTCAAAGATTAGTGTCAGAACACAATGAAAAGTAACCCATACAAAAAAGGAACTTCGGTGATCACAAGGTTTTAATGCAAATTATATTGTTTAAAGAGCAATGTTAATTCAATTTAGTGTAGTAAATCGATCCTACAAAGCTATGCTTTTACAAAACTCAATTGAAGCTTGGCTTCCTAGCTATCCCGGGACAAAGAGAAATGTACAATGATATAATCAGAAGAGGAAGTTTGCTATGAAATGAAGTGTAAGAGGAAATTGGCCTTCCATCACTGAACAAGATAACTTCGAACAGATATTAAACCATAATCCTTAAGGCGTAAGTCTCCAAAAGCTCTTGCCATTGCCAATCCAGAGAGTCATTATTTGGCAACCATACTCGCAACTTCGGTTCGTCTCAAGAGCAAATTATAAGTAAGTTACATTTTTTTGTAGTTTGCAAAATATACCAATTACTAATTACATTGCATGTTGTATGCTTAATCCATATAGCTTTACGTCATTCATAGTAAAGGTTCAGGATGGATAAAAGGTCGATGGATGAGCCTAGGTACATGACATATTTTTACTCTATTAGGTGGTTTCGTTGTAACTTTTGAGTGACCTAACATGTTGTATTTGTATGATATTTAGGCACACAAAGGTCTATATAGATGGGGTACGCCAATTTATAGACTATGCATTTCTTAATTCAGCAGATGGAAATAGAATATTGTGCCCTTGTAGAAAGTGTGTCAACTCTTTGTGGAAAGAACTGCCAAGTGCATGTGCACTTAATATGTGAGGATTTCAAGAAGGTTATACAAGGTGGACTTATCATGGAGAGGTGGGCTCCTCTTTTGAGAGTACCGAGGCTATGGATAGTTTGGATGAAGATGACATTTCTAATTTGCTCGAGGACCTAGCAGGTGGTTTAGATGACGGAGGGGATTTTGAGGTCGATGGAGGTTTGGAGCAATCCAATGAAGAATTAGAAGCTCTTAAAAAACTAGTAGATGATAACAAAGATAGAGCTATACCCAGTCAGAAGAACTTCTAAGTTATGCGTTTCCTAGTTAGACTTCTTCACCTTAAATTGCTTGGAGGATGGACCGATAAAATTTTTGATCGGTTATTAGATCTACTTAAAGAAGCTTTGCCTGACGAGTCGTCATTGCCAACAAATTTCAATGAAGCTAAGAAAATAGTTAAATGCCTAGGACTTGGGTATGTGAAAATTCATGCATGTGAAAATGATTGCATTCTCTTTTGGAAGGATAACGCTAATGATGAGTCATGTCCAACATGTGGAAAGTCAAGATGGAAGTCGAAGGACGCTCAGAGATGGGAAACGCTACATAAAGTTCCGTGCAAAGTTCTTCGCTATTTTTCGGTGAAAAGAAGGTTTCAAAGGCTTTTTACATCATATAAAACTGCCGAGGACATGAGATGGCACGATGAAGAGCGCAAAAAAGATGGTTTACTTAGGCATCCTGCTGATTCTCCTCTTTGGAAGGATTTTGACCTTAAACATCCTGAGTTTGCTTCAGATAGCCGAAACATTAGACTTGGGTTGGCTACGGATGGTTTTAACCCCTTCAGGTCCATGAATGTCAGCTATAGCATTTGGCCTGTTATTTTGATTCCATATAACTTTCCACCTTGGGTGTGTATGAAGCAAACAAATTTCATTCTATCGTTGTTAATTCCTGGCCGAAAAGCTCCCGGTAGTGATTTTGATGTCTATCTTCAGCCACTAATTGATGATATGGTAGATATGTTTGTGAGTGGTGTGAGAACATATGATGCATCGAAACGTGAGTGGTGTAAGGCAACTATTCTATCAACTAACCCAAACACCAAGGTAGGAGGTGTTTGTCTTGGTAGAGAGTTTTATGAAGTTCGTGTGGATACGGTTTTCAAAAAAGATGTTGATCTACCACGACCACATGGTGATTTGACTACTATGGCACATGCTCACAAGAAGCGTATTGCTCGCCATGCAATAAAGTAATAATCAAGACTATGCAAGTGTTTATGCTAATATTTAATACATAACAAGCTACTAACTTATAAATTTTTATGTAGATGAATCCTACCAAGAAGGCATCTTGCTCCCATACAAAGCAGTACCCACTAGCTAGTAATCATTTGTCACTTTAGTATAATTATCATTCTTAGTCTTGTGAATGTGGCCCTTCATTTTCTATGGAAGGTATTTATTTGTTTTGTAACATTTAAACTTGCACTTTTTGATCATGTTGGTTAAACATACTTCAAAGGCACATGTGGGTGTTCTCTGGGACTTTTGAATTGGTTAAATAATTAGTTTGTCATAATGAGAATGAGTGCACATGTGAGTGTTCTGTTCAGTGCACATGTTAAGTAGAGAAGAAAAAAAGTGTGAAAAAATGAGAAATATAGCTTGAACAAATATGTTCATTGGGAGTTATTGAGTATCCATCAGAGTGTTCAGGATCACTTCCAGAAGCAATCTATTAAAATATGCAACAAACATAGAAAAATAAAAGGAAAACAAGATTTGCTACAAGGTGGAAAACTGGCTTATTAATGAACAAGGGAATGAGTTCGTACAATTGTGTGCATGCATGCTTGCTGCTCCTAGCTGCCTCCATCTTTTCAGTTAAATCTTTCACACAGCTACTTTCTTGTTAATTAAGCAGTAAAGAACTGGTAACTGTCTATTGATAGTGTTTCGAAGTTGCATAGATTCCGATATATCCACTATGCTCGATTTGGTTCGCACTGTTTCTCGATTAAGATACCTATGATCCGTTGATTTCTTGATCGACTTCCGACAGACCATGCTTTATGGTATACTCAATATAAGCAAGTTGGATTTTTAAATTTGTTTGATATATATAACCCGATGGTAAATACCAAGTGATTGCTTACAAAGTGAGATGTTATCATGCATTTTTCTCAAGTCTGCTTTCGTGTTTTGCGATTGCTTGGAGGGTTTAGTGTGAAATATTATTAGTTTTTTCATTCGAGCTTGGTACTTGGTAGTGATTATGGGTTCTCGCCATCGCTATAGGGTCTGCTTGAATTGATGCTTACGCTCATTTAGAGCTAGCTTTTTAACCGCCTCATGAGTTGATGAGATTGGATTTGTCATATGTTGATATTTGTGTTGTGTTACTGACTGTGAGGGATCAGCACTAGCGCTTGTTGACATATGGTCTATGGAATCTTTCTTTATAAGGATGTAGAAAATTGAAATTTTCAGCAAACATATTAAAAGTCCTTAAAATTGTGTCTTGCACAACCGTTTTGGCAAGACATTTGGTTGTTTAGGTAGGTTTTTTTCTAAGTCGTAAGTAGGCCTATATATTGCTACTTCATACCGATACTAAAATTTATGGATTACAGAGTCCTCACCTTACTATCGGTGTCCCTTAGTATATTTGCTACTATCCTCAAAGATTTAAATTAGTTTTATATATTTTCATCTGCAAATCTCAACATGTTGAAGATAACTATATAAGTGTGGACATGAATGAATGTACCAATCTGAGCATCTTTTTATGTTGTTAGTCATTAATAAGGTTTTCCAAGCATTCATAAAAGTAGATGTACAGTTAGCCTGGGTGTATATATGAGCTACACCACCAGAATATCTTAAGGCACATGTTTAATAACTGCTCTTGTGAGATAAATAACCAAGATGCAGCCCTTTGATTACAGTAGGTAATGTACCAGTAGATGTGTTAGCATGAGACCTAAGTATATACTCCATGCTAATTAATCTTGCATGCATGTGTATGTGAAGTGGGTTCTGCATGAAGTGTCACTATCTGTTGCATCTTTCCCTAGTGTAGGGGACACATCTCTATTACCTTTACTAGTTTTCATATTTTGCCTGGGAGAGGGTTGAGAGATGGGAGGCAGGGATAGCTGCAGGGAAAAGCCAATGAGTTTTCATATTGGACCAACAGCTTGAGCTTGGATGTATGTAGCTGGTTAAAGTAAAAACAACAAAGAAGGGCAAGAAAAAGCTACCGGTGTGAATCTCACTCAAGTAGTCCATTTTTCAATCTACCTTGATCTTCGCTTTCACCATATATCAAGAGTTTTATTCTTCTTGTACATATATGCTCTGGTTTGCCCCTTAAATTGGTTCGAGAAGTTGTTTTCATTGAGACCTCGGTATGTTGATAATCGTGGTTCATCGAACTAATCAAGATGGTCGATCCTTCACGGCATAGGTCGAACAGTTGATCTCGCGAAATGAAGCCGGATCAATAACAGAGCATCTTGGTTGAGCATAGTCTTTGTAATAAAGAAAATAAAACGCAAGCCAACAAGTGAAAATGTAATTGGAAAAATTATTGCTGGAGCATGAAGTTGGGAAACCAATGACAAAGTGCAAATTAGAGAAACATAGAGCAATCCAGCAACATACCTTTGATAATGAGGTTTCAATTGAATTCTTGATTTCCTTGGTAACAAGAGAGTTGCAAGTTTGTCTCACATCCGGGAGAGGCAATATCTCTTCGTAACTAGCAAGCCTCTACAAAGATGATATGTTCCAACCTTTAGAACCAAGAAATAACAAACCGAGATCCTTAAATTCGGCTAAAGGATACGAGTTGCATTAAAACTAGGTCCTTTTGATAAAGATAGTTATCCAAGATAGGAATTCAATCCAATAGGCTTCTATATATTACTCTAATTGGATTTTCCACATATGTGGCCATGGTAAATGAAAATAGTACTCTAATTGGATTTTCCACATATGTGGCCATGGTAAATGAAAATAGTACTCTAATTGGATTTTCCACATATGTGGCCATGGTAAATGAAAATAGTACTCTAATTGGATTTTCCACATATGTGGCCATGGTTCATTTGTTCTGTCACTATGTTCACTATTCAAGTAACATGTCCTCGCTTTTTGTGTCCATCATTGTTTGAAATTTGCTCATTTCATGATTCTCTTTTACCTTTTGTCTACTTCAACCGTATTGTTGCATTATTGATCTATATATCTTTTGATGACAATAAATGTTCTTCTGCAGTAAAAAGGAAGGGCGAGCTCAACGATTCTTACACCTCCTGCTCATGCGTGGAGACTCCATACCTCTCTTTTGGTGTTATATATATGCTTGTACAAATTATTATCTTTTGGGGATCAGCTATGTATACTTTTGGTGTTATGTAATTGTTATTGTCTCGCTTGGATGATATGCTATCGCTTGGATGATATGTAATTGTAATATACTTTGAATGCTTGAATTATACTATCATGTTTTATTGATGCTTAATTATATCATGTCATGTCTCAGCTTGGATGAATTATATGTTGTTATTTTTTTTGAAGCAATCGATTATAGCAACTAATCGCAAGGCAATACTAGACATTACCGACACATTGTAAGTCGGGAAATACAAGTGCGTCGGCAAAAACTAAAATCGGACGGCAAAGCAAAGTCCGTCGGTAAAGTTATGATAGTCGGCAAAAAGTCATTATTGCCGACGCACTGTCTGTCGGTAATATAAAATCCGTCGGTAAAGGTTTTTGCCGACGGGATTTTAGCCGACACTCCTAATCCGTCGGTAATACTTTTTACCGACGGACTGTCTGTCGCTATATAGGGTATTTGCCGACGCACAGTTAGACGCGAATAATATGTCATGGTATAGTGATTTTAGCGCGAAACAAGGTTAGAACGATTGATCCTTCCTAACGCGCTTGCCCCATCACCAAGATCGTGAGAAAAGTATGCCCTTATGCGAGACTGAGTCGGCTTACCAACAGGCATTGACCTCGAACGAATTCACAAATCTTGGAGGTAACAAACATTACTTGGGCGAGTGAAACGGTCATGCCATTCTTCCAAAAGAGAAAACATAGATGTATACAAGATGCAAAATGGAGTCACGAGTTTAGACAAAAAAACTTGCGCAGCTGGTCGATGTTCCACGAGCTCACGAGCACGCGACCATCCTTCCTTGCTAGGCGGGCAGCCCCCGGGCGTGCTACTGAGACGACCGTGAAAGGACCTTCCCATCGGGGGGAGAGTTTGTTGGCCTTCGACGTATCCTGGATTCATCGTAGGACGAGGTCCCCGACCTGCAGGGCTCGGGGCCGAATTGACTTGGCCGCGTGCCTGCGAAGAGCTTGTTGGTAGACGGTGGATCGGAGCAGTGCCCTTTCGCGTACTTCCTCGGCGAGGTCGAGGTCAAGGCGACGCTCGCGCCCCTAATGGATGTCATCGGCCAGGTGTACTCTCGGGGACCCGAGCACGATCTCGACGGGTAGGATAGCCTCGGCGCCATAGACGAGCTGGAAGGGCGTCTCGCCCGTAGCTAGACTTGTTGTGGTGCGCACAGACCAGAGGACCGAAGGAAGCTCGTCCACCCATGACCCGCCATGCCGGGTGAGGTCTTTGAACACCCTCTTCTTGACTCCTTGAAGGATTTGGCCATTTGCTCGCTCGGCTGCTCTGTTACTCTGCGGATGAGCTACAGAGGCGAAGCAGACCTTTGTGCCGATATCTTCGCAGTAGGCCTGGAACAACTCACTAGTGAACTGAGTGCCGTTGTCCGTGATGAGGCGATTGGGGATCCCAAAGCACGTCACCACGTTGCTGCGGAAAAATCTCTTGGCTGCTTGAGCCAAAATGGTTGATACAGGCTCGGCTTCGATCCACTTAGAGAAAGTGTTGATGGCCACGAGCAAGTACTTGCAACCCTTTCGACCACGGGGGAAAGGCCCGAGAATGTCAGCCCCCCAGGTCGAGAATGGCCATGAGAGCGGGATGGTCTGCGCAGACGACGTTGGTTGGTGGGCCTTATGGGCGTGGAACCGCATGCCCGAAAGTCGCCACGAGTGCCCGTAAGGCGCCTAAAGTCGCTTGGCCAATAGTATCCCAGCCGGAATGCTTTGCTTACGAGGGTCCGGAAGGATGAGTGAGCTCCGCACATTCCTTCATGGATGTCTCTGAGAAGGAAATGGCCCTCTTCCCGAGATATACACTTGGAGAGGACTCCAAGTGCCCCTTTGCGGTATAAGGCGCCCTCGACTAGCTTGTAAGCAGATTACCACCTCTTAAGCCAGGAACGCTCGGCTTCCTCCTCGGGCAGTGTCCCGTGGGCAAGATACTAGACGAATGGTGTCATCCAGTTTGCACCGTGCTCGAGGAAGGAGACGTTACCGCACGTCTCTCGTGCCTCCTCTACAGAGGGAATGGAGGGCTTTGGCAGATGTTCGACTGAGGCTCCGGGCAGGGCAGACATCTGGGGTTTTGCCTCCTCTACAAAGGGAATGGAGGGCTTGTGCAGATGCTCGACGAGCGCCCCGGGCGGGGCGAGCATCTACGAGGAACCGACCTTAGAAAGATGGTCGGCCAGAGAATTGTCCTTCCTGGGGATGTAGAGTACTTCGAAATTTCTAAAGTACCGCTCCATCTTCCTCACTTCAACCAAGTAAAGCGCCATTGAGTGATCAGAACACTGATACTCCTTGTTGATTTGGTTGACGACCAACTGTGAATCGCCCTTCACAGTTAGTCGCTGGACTCTGAGCGCCTTGCATGCTCGGAGCCCGGCCAAGAGGCCTTCATACTCCGCCGCGTTGTTGGTCGCGGCGAAGTGAAATTGAATGACGTATTGGAGCTAATCTCCTTGGGGAGACACTAGCACGACGCCATTTCGAGCGCCGAAAGCTCAGACTCGTCCGGCACATTGTCCGGCCGCCGCCCCAGATTCGTGGGTCTCAGTGGCGGGCTGGGCGGGATTCGTCCATTCCGCTACGAAGTCCGCTAAGATCTGGGACTTGATCGCCGTGCGGGCAGAGAAGTGGATGTCGAACTCTGCGAGCTCCATGGCCCACTTCGCTATCCGGCCGCTGGTGTCTTGATTTCTTAGGATCTCCCTAAGTGGAAAGCTGGTCGGGATGACGACCTTGTGAGCTTGGAAATAGTAGCGCAGCTTTCTTGAAGCTACTAGCAGCGAATACAAAAGCTTCTGGACCTCAGGGTACCGCTCCTTTGGTCCGTGCAAGACCTCGCCGACGAGTATATCGGTCGCCGCGCTTCTCGCCGACCGCCAAGACTGCGTGCTTACGGCATGGGGTGTCGCCGCGAGATACAGCAAGAGTGGCTCCCCCGACCTCAGGATGGCCAAGATCGGAGGGCTGGACAGGTACTGCTTCAGCTCCTCGAAGGAGCGGTTAGCCTCTTCCGTCCAAATGAAGCCCTCATGCCTGCGGAGTGCCTTAAAAAAGGGCAGCCCGCGCTCACCCGACCGGGAAATGAAGCGACTCAGGGCCGCCATGCGTCCGGTCAAGGCCTGCACCTCCTTTACAGAGCTCGGAGGTCGCATGCTTTCGATGGCTTCGATTTTCTCCGGGTTGGCACCGATGCCTCGCGTCCGATGAGGTACCCGAGTACTTTGCCCGCTTACCCCAAAGACGATTTTCGTGGTTAAGCTTTATTCGATGTCCATTGAGATTACAAAAGGTCTCCTCAAGGCCGGACACGGACCGAGGTGAGCTTACTCTAACTACAATATCATCTACATATACTTCCAAGTTTCGACCTATCCGTCCGGAAAGTCTTCGCATCGTTACCGAAGGTCGCCTCAAAGATTCCGCAGACCGAAAGACATGGTCGTAGCGTATCGTGCCGAACGGTGTGACGGCGATGTCTTCTTCGTCTTCGGGGACAAGCTAATCCGTGATAGCCCGAGTAGGCGCTTCAGGAAGCTCATCACCGAGACTCTACCGTCGCGCCTACCACCGGTCGCGCGCTGGCAATGAAAGTTATCCTTGGCAGCGGCATTCAGGCCGTGTGGTCGACACATTACGCGCCACTTGCCACCTTTCATCTTGACAATGACCAGGTTTGCCAGCCACTCCGAATGCTCGATTTCCCTGATGAAACCGGCCTTAAGGAGCTTGTCGAGTTCTTCCCGATGATCGCCTACTTCTCCAAGGAAAATTGCCTGAGCTTCTAATGCATGTGTCTCTTATCGTGCCGAATAGTTTAGTTCAGGCTCAATCACTTCCTTGAGACTCGGGCATGCTCTGACGGTTCCCTGTGAACACGTCCGCGGCTCCTCCGGAGGAAAGTGATGAGCTTGAGTTCCTATTTGGGATCTAAGGAAGATCCCGGATGGAGGACCTTGGTCGGGTCGGCCTCGTTCGAGGGACCGCCTTGGTTTCTCCTCCAGTCGAGGGTAACTTTGGGCCGGAGTGCATCGGCGCTGGTCGGGCCGCACGGGCAATCGCCCAATCATGTCGAGCGACTTCTCGTCGCAGTTCAGGGCCGCCCTATGGTCGCCTTTGACGGTGATGACGCCCTTCGGTCCAGGGACCTTCAAGCACTGGTAAGCGTGATGCATGGCGGCCATGAATTTGGAAAGGGCCGCTCGCCGAGGATGGCGCTAGGCGTCGATTTGAAATCGACGACCTCGGTTGATTAGCTCGATCCGAAGTTGGCGAGGCCTCCGAACGCCACGGCGCAGACGATCCGCCAAGGGCATGATCGGCGTTGTGGACGATCCCGAAGAACGGGACGGCTATGCTCTTGATCTTGGAATGAGGAACTTGCATCTCGTCCAGAACCGTGGCGGACACGAGGTCCAAAGAGCTCCCGCCGTCGATGAGAACCCGGCCGACCTTGGCGTTGTTGATGGTCGGGCTCACGACCAAAGGGAGCTTCTGAGGTTTGGTCATTCCAAGGGGACAATCATCCTTGGGGAAGTAAGGGACAGCTCGGACCACATGAGCTGCTGCGTGGGTGGCTTGCCCTGAGCGACATGGCCAACCTCCCGTGCCGCCTCCTTCAGGTCCCTACGGTATTTGTAGGCCGAGGAGCCCCCGTATATGACAGCTATGTGGTTGCGGGGCTCCTGATAAACATGGGGCCTTCGCCATTGTAGAATTTCTCCAGGCGGTACGCCCAGGTTCGATAGTTCCGGAGGTCGTGGCTAGCTGCCTGATGGAACGGGCAGAAGTGGTCACCCGAGGGGCGCCCCTTTCCCCGCGCTCCTGGCCGCCGCAGGCCTGGTTGCCGCGATCTTGGTCACCGCAGCCTTGGTCGTCGTTATCTTGGTCGGTGCGCGCCATGGGCGTGGCCGACCCGCCGCCGCATACGCCGAAAGCAAAGCGGAGCCTGGCGGCGGCGCTAACGACGGCCACCATGCTCGGCGCATGCGACCTCTTCTTCTTCTTGATTTTCTTCTCAACCGAGCCCGAGTGCTTCTTGCTCGAGGAGCCTTCCAGGCCCGGCAAGGGTGGCAGCTTGCCTTCATTGAGCATCTTTTTCCATTGCACGGCTTCGTCGGCATTCGCGTAGCGGTCGGCCATTCGGAACAGCTCGTTGGCCGACAGGTCGGGGTGGATCTCCAAGTCTTGCGTGAAGCGGACGTCACGGACCCCGAACTTGAAGGCCTGGACGACCGCCTCATCCGAGATGCTCGGAATTGAGTTCCTTACCTTAATGAATCTTTGGACGAAGTCCCGCAAAGTCTCTTTGTCCGTCTGGATCAGCCGCTCGAGGTCATGTTCGTTGCCCGGGTGAGTGTAACAGCTTTGGAAATTCGCTCGGAGGCCCTCGCAGAGTTGTCTCCATGAGCGGATTGACCCCTCCTTCTGGTTGAAGAGCCATGTCCTGGCGGAGCCGTCAATGACTGTGGGAAGGTAGTTAGCCATAACTCCCTCATCCCCCCGGCCGCCAGGACGGTGGTGGAGTAGATCGAGAGGAACTCATCCGGGTTCTGGGTTCCATTGAACCGCTCGATGTGGCCGGGCTTGAACTTGCTCGGCCAAGAGACGTCACAGAGGGACGCCGAAAAGGCTCGGCATCCGAATGCCGGGCCGTCATGGCGACCCCTCCGGGCATGGTGACCGTGGCGGCTGGGGCCCAGACGGTCCTTTGCGCACGGGGTGAGGCGGGAGAATACGCCCCCATGCCGGCGCGACGATGGCAGATTCGAGGTGGAACCCTCGGACCACTCGTAGGCGGACGAGGAGTGCCCGCGAGCCCGCGAGGCCGTCCAGGAACCACTCCGAACATCCTCACGGTGCCGGTGTTGCTTCCCGCGGCCCTCCCGAGCAGGACTTCGGGAGGCACTAGCCGGGGAGTGGTGCTTATGGTCCCGGGAAACACTCCGGGGCCTTTCTCCGCCGGGGGGTCCTGGGAGCCCTATGTCGGCGGCGAGCTTTTCCAAGTTTTCAGCTACAACTACCCCCATGGCCGCCAGGTCCACCTGGTCGGAGAAGTTCTGAAGACTACGCACGACCGTCGCCATGGCTCGCAGCCGCTTAGCGCTCTGGGGAGCGGCGGGCAGCGACCTTGGGAGGCGGTCGCGCACGTGTTCCAGGGAGCGGTATTCGCTGGGATCTTTACGAGCCCGGTCTCCGACCCCGGCGTCCGGCCCCCCACCAGGTTGGTGGTGGTCGGTAGCCAGGACCCTGCCCGGGGATAGCTCCGGGTGGTTCTCACCAGCATCGCGCTGGTGACGGGGAGAAGTCGCTGGAGACAGCCCTTCTTGAATCTCCTCTCTTTCTGCCATATTAACGCTGCGGGAGCACCAGGACTGCGAGGGCGACACCGTGGTGCCACCCCACGTTGCGGTCCTGCGACTGCGCACGGGACGGTCAAGGCCGCCCGAGCTGCCGTGGAGGCCGCTAGATTCCTCCTCGCTGACGAGGGCATCACGCCGTGAGCGGAGGAAGCTCTCACACAAGGGCGATCGGGAAAGACTCGACTCGTGTGACCTTCCGGACGGCCAGACCGCCCACGCCATCGCTGGCGTAGTATGCGTCATCATCCTCTACGTCGTCGAAGACGCAGAGGTCTTGATTGTCTTGCGAGTTCGACATCCTCAGGGATTTCCTCGCGAAAGGACTCAGTCGATCCACACGGACAGCGCCAGCTGTCGACAATTCGGGAACCGGTCCCCCGCCGAGCTTACTTGTTAAGTGAGGGATCAATCTATTTTTCGTGGGGGTATAGCGTCCAAGGCCCTGTCGAGCTACGGAACGAGGTGGCGAAGACAATCGCAGCGAGCAAGGGGTCTCTTTTTATCTGGTTCGGGCCTCTCGCGGGGGAGATAACAACCCTACGTCCAGTGATTGCACTACTATGCGAAGGTGGATTACAACGCGCTTGTTTCGGGGAGCCCCGATGGTTCTAAGGATGACCTCCGTGTTGGCCCTAACAAGTGCCGCGACAAAAAGTAGTAAGGGTGGAATCAAGCCTCAATCCTTCGTGCGAGAGGGTATTTATAGCGTTACAAGCGTATACAACATTTATTACAGGGGGCATGCTACTATTCTCGACGGGCGGCGCCGATTCCTTGTTCACGGGCGCAGCGGCGACGGGGCAAGGCTGGCATGCAGCATGGGCGCGCAGATCGCTGGTCGCGGGTCGCCGCGCGCAAGGTCCTTCGAGCCGCTTACAATTAATGCCACGCTCTTCGTGGACCGCGCCAGTTTTGGGCGGCTCGAGGCCGCTTGTGAGATCGGGCCGCTGGTCGCAAGCCTGAGTGCAAGCTCTGGGACGAGCTTGACGGAGGAGGGATAGCCTCAAGGCTCAAGCGTCCAAGATCTTTCTTAGGACGAGGCCCAAGCACGGCATGTTCGAAGTCGCCGGATTCCATGGTCGGATATCGCGAATATCCAATCCCCGACAGCTCAAAATGAATTTGATTTTAAAATAAAAAAATTTATAGTGATAATGGTTTCGAGTTGAAGAATACAATAATCTTCAGATTATTGTGATGAACTTAGAATAAAATATAAGCTTTCAGCCACCTACACCCCAGAGCAAAATGGAGTTGTAAAATGAAAAAATCGAATATTAATTGAAATGGCAAGAACTTTGCTTGATGAATATATTACTCCCAATAGCTTTTGGGCGAAAGACATAAATACCACTTGCCGTACAACATATAGGCTTTATTTGCAT
Source organism: Guadua angustifolia (assembly GCA_036346375.1). Classification (NCBI taxonomy): domain Eukaryota; kingdom Viridiplantae; phylum Streptophyta; class Magnoliopsida; order Poales; family Poaceae; genus Guadua; species Guadua angustifolia. Next base: position 10,808,037 of record CM070522.1, read on the forward strand.
CATCTTTTGTAAAAAAACTTCCTATGAGCTTCTCATTGGAAGAAGACCGATTATCTCTTTTTTCGTATTTTTAGTTGCAAGTGTTATTTTTGAAAAAAAAGTTCGGTTTTCAAACTTTTAAAGTCGTTGTGATGTTGGTTTCTTACTTAATTATTCGTCAAATAGCAAGACTTATCGTGTCTTCAATCAAATCAAAAGTTTAGTTGAAGAGACATATGATGTTGAGTTTGATGATACTAACAACTTTCAAGAAAAGCAAGAAATTCTGGATGATGCAGGTGATGAAGCCTTGAGACAAATAATGAAAAACATGACGCTTGGAGACATTAAGCCAAAGGAAGACAAAAAAGATCAACCCTCATCTACTCAATTCAAACCATTTATTTCCCCAACACCAAGCCAAGCTCAATAAATTGACGTGGATGAGAAGAAGAACGATTAGCCACACCAATCTCTACCTCAAAAAAATTATCATGCAATCTCCAAGAATCATCTAATAAATCAAATATTGGGTGATACTAGAATGGATGTATTGATTGGAGACATGACGTTCCTTTGTACCCCTAATAAATATCCACCTTTCCTTTATAATCTCTACGCGTATGTATTGAATATAATGATTAATAGACATTAATTAGGAGAATGAAACAAACATTTCTCAAGCAGAAGTCCTCAGGATAGGGATGAGATCTCTACGAACTAGTGAAACATCAAAAAGGAAGAGCTTCTGCTGTACAAATTTCAAATGCAGGCTCAGTTATTAAGCTTTTGCTCTAGAGAAGAATCACCGCCCGGACTTTAGACGATGCCTTGTCCACTACAAGAGCCATTTTCATTTTCACAGGACTCCTTTCCAAACACTTCTATGACATTGTTCGTCCACAGAAATTTATCCTCCGCTAGTGAAACCAATGTCCCAAACTTTTGGATCGCAATGGTTGCCAAAGTATCCATGATCTGCAACACCACTAAAGCCATCATTCTTGTAGTGGTTTTCAGTGACATCAGCAGGTGTCCTATCTACAACACCATCCTTGCTGAGCCTCAAATGATGTGCACGAGTCATCTTGAACATCTGCATCCAACCTGAAGGTCTCCTGAGTATTGTCAATAAATGACACTTACAGGGCAACCCTCTGACACCGTGACATCTCCCTCCACACAGCAATTTTCTTGCCTATCCCCACTAACACAGTCAAACCCATTGGATTCTTCAAGAATATTTTCCTCATGAGAAACTTGATTGCATGTGCCATCACCTTGATCAGTAAGAGACTCAAGCGGCAAATCTTCATCAGCCCTTTCTGTGATCGCAAACTCATCATCACTACTTCCCTGCCATTCGTCATTGTCACTGTCAACATTCATTGGATCAAACCTGTTCTGCTCAGCCCTCTTCCTCAACATTAAGACATTAAAATAGTAGCTCACTAACTCTTTGCTAGTCTTGGATGGGAAGGCAAGCGGGAGCTCATCCCAAAAATTCCTTCCCAGAGAGGCAGGATTTGATGATACCACTTCCTGGAACAAACGCTCCTCCTCTCTTGTCCAACTCAAGGCCACCTCCTCTCCCATATCATAGAATCCCAAAGCTTTGAAGGTGTTTAAACCAAGGGCACCCTTGAGTCTTTCTCTTGCTTCCGTCACATGTTTCTTTACACACTCGATTGAATCTTCATCAACACAATCACAATCTTCCTTACAGTAAACAGGCTTCAGTCTTGAAGATAATTCATAGGAACCGGGCATTGGAACAACAGAGTTTCTAAGCCATTTGTCACTCACCTCTTCTGTTCCATCACATATGTGAGAAGGTGGTGAGAGATCAGTATAATCATCAACAGTGAAGCCCTTTTTCCCAGATGTACACCCTGGTAATTCAGCCTGATAATTTGGACCAATAGGAACAGGTTTCCTTGTGGGGCAAAGGCCCATAGACAAGAAAATGTCTTCCCTTTGATAAAAACTGGCAGACCGTACGTAATCTTCAACATAAGTATCAGCTAGTGAAAAATGAACAAGTGAATCCACACTCTCATCTTCACTATCCTCACTGTTGTATACTAGTGAGTCAAAGCTTCTCTCACATGTCCTGTATGCTTTATACTCAAGAACATCTATATCAGCATCTGTCATGTGGTTGTGTCTCTCAGATATAACTGAAGTGAAGAAATATGAACTCAATCAAGAATTTCTTTTATATACCAATAAAGAGAACAGTGTACATGTAGGAAAAGATTGCAAGTATGTTCTTACTTCGATCTTCCTGCTTCAACCGCTTGCATTCTACTGTGTCTGGCATGTCATTGGATGCAGGTCTCTTATTATGCTCCACCATCACTTCTTTAACCCCACTCGCCATCAACGATGATGGTATGACAGTATTGACTGGACAAATGGAGGCAGTCCATTCTGAAAAAACAACATTAGGTAGCAACTCTCCATCAAATTGGCCAGCTTTATCAACCTTTTGACAAACTTTAGAAGCAGGTAACCATGTATAAGAATCTACACATGTTTGTATAAGGCAAAGTGTGGTCAGTCCTTACCTGTTGCGATATGGTATTTCTCAGGAAGGAAGTTTGAGCGACCTTCATCCATTCCTCTCTGGTTGCCACATGCAAGCTGCTCGGAGTGGTGCCTCAAAAAAACCTCACTGTTTTCTTGATGCAACATGATGCTCCTAAGGAAGGAAACTAATTAGACAAGAAAATTATAGCTAATACATATAATTTGATGGTGGTAACAAATGATCACTGCACAAGACTAGAAAGAAAATCACCCATCTGGAATACTCCCTCCATTAAGAAATATAAGTACTATAGTTCGAATGATCTTGTTCAGAAATGTAAGACTTGCATGTAAATTTAATGAGTTTTTCCTACTATATCTCTATTTATTCTCTCTCAACTACATGCATTTATTCATTACCACCACGCACAAAATATTATCTCTCATCTTCCAAAACAATTAAGGCGTATCTAAGTCATTTTTGCTCGTACATTTCTCTCAATTTCACTCCAACCTTAATCCTTGTGCAAAGTCAAAATACACCTTATATTTCTGATCGGATGGAGTAGAAAACGTATATACGTCTCTTTCTAAAGTTGCACAAATATTAAAGAATGAATGAAGGGTAAATAGAGATTACTTACCCCTTCGTTTGCTTCCAAATTTGTGCAACTTGTATAAAGAGAGATGCATAGAAGCACCTCTCGAAAACATATGGTGTAGGCTATATTGGCTATGCATAATCATCCTAGTCTGAGCATTAGTAAATATTTTGGGGAATCTGAGCATTAATAATTACAAGCAAATGCAATCAACACAATGTGCAAGCACAAGTAACCAAACTAAACTGAAGTGCGCGAAAGAATTGACATCTCCATTGAGTAGATAACAATGTTCTTGCACGTGCAACGTTCTCCACTGAACTACTGGAGGAGCAACACAAGCAGGCGTTTATCCATTTCGAATTGTACGGACCATACAAGCAGTAGACGGGACGGAATCTCCCTCTACAAAACTTGACGTTCCAATATTCCTGAATCAATCGATCAATTGCAATCAAGGTTTTGCCTACCCTACCAAGTAAATTAGTCAAATATTACTCCCGATGGATCTAACTAAGATTGATTGATTTAGATCTATCCAAATCCCGCAAAATTGAAGAAAGAAATCGCAAGAACGAGGCCCAAACACACCAACCAACCATAGATCCGCCGCTCCGATGAGAAATTCCGCCACAATAGAGCCGATCGGGACCCCAATGCCACCCCTCGAAACCCTAACCTCGGCAGCCGGAAGGATAGACAAAACGGGGTAAATCTGGTACCGATCGAAAGATCCCAGCGAGGAAAGAGCGGATCTGGGGTCGATTCGGTGATTCGGTGAAGAAGGATAGATGAATCGAGATCAGATCGAGTATTTGGGCGGGGAAATGGGGAAATTTTGGGGGGAGAACGTTTGGTCCACAGCCCATGTCCTTTTTAGTAATTTATATTTATAAGATTGATCAATACAATAAAGTAAAGAAATTACTACGAGTGTGGCTGCAAGCTGGCGTTTCTATTAGGTGTTCACATTCTTTTTCCACTTTTTTTGTGTGAAAGGACTAGGATGTTTTCATTGAATATATTAGTGCAACATCACTAAATAATATATATAATAATTATAATCGATGTATACAATATAAACCCTCGATTACAATAAAATGTACAGCAAAGTGCAACAAAAAAAAATCCGTTGGATTGCAATACAAAATACAACACTCAGGCATTCTCCCACATAATAATAGACAGCTCATTTGACATTCTGATTTCGATTGTACAATATTATGCAATGATTGTTGCAATTGAGAAAAGAATGAAAAAATACACTGCAACACCACAACTCAACACCAGATCAGATCAAGCAACACACACCTGAAAAGTGACGAGGTGAGGCGAGGCAAGGCGAAGGGGTGACTTACGAGGTCGGGAGAGGGAGACGAAGGGGAAGGAATGGCAAAGAGATGCCGGCGGTGGGTCCCGATGGGGCAGAGAGATGACAGTAGAGAAGAGCGGCGCATGAAGAGGAGTGTGAGGCATGGGGGAATTAGTAGTGAGGGAAAAGGTGCTAACAACGAGGGTTGGCAAAACCGGATGTATGATCTGTAGCAATTCCTTTTTTTCAGAAGAAAAATATCTCCCTAAGCGGCATTAGTTCAGTTACACACTAAAAAATGATTACAGCATAGGTTATATTTGGATCCATTAGCACTTACAGTTAGCTGCTAAAATTAGCTGAAATAGATCCAAACAGCCTAACTAATAGTTAGCCAACAACCCAGCTAATAGTTATCTCATTAGCTAGTTCTCCCCTACTAATTTCAGCTAATGGATGGTCAAAAGACCAATTTGCCTCAGTCTCTCCACCGCAGGCCCCTTTCAGCTAATGGATGCAAACAGCTAATTAATGCAAAGGTACAATAAATATTTGCACCCACAGTCAAATTTCCAACCACCTATTAATTAATAGATCCACACAGCTCCAGCTAATAATTAGCCAATTAATAGTTAGTCAGCTATTAGCCATTAACCAGCTAACTATTAGAGCTAATGGATCCTAGTATGCCCTTAATCATCATCCCGATTACCAGGCAGCACCCGCTACTTGTATACAGTTCAATAGACCTGTGTTTTATAACACAAATGTATACGGTCCAGTAGACCTGTTTTTAAGAACACTAACAGCTAGTAAGCAGATCCTTGCATGAGTAGTTTAATACTTCATTATTTTTATATGGTTTGAAAATACGTGAGGTCAACTTTTTTAAAACTTTGAACATAGATATACATAAAAACATATTTATATTTGTTATATGAAGAATATACTAGTATATTGTCATCGACTTATTTCTGTATCATTGCATTCTATAATTTTTGCTATCACGTAGTTGTATCGAAGACCGTTTCGATGGCCAAAAGAACACAGCAATTTCATAGGAACCGATTCAGATCCGTAAGAAACAGGAAAATCCCGCATTCTAAGAGCTCGTTAAGATAGCCAGATCCCAAATTTCACCGAGATCCAAACTTGTAGGTTAAAATAAAGTGAATTAAATTTATATTTTTAATCTAAAATGTAAATAATATGATATATCTAAACACTATTAATATACTCATAACTTTAGTTCCACAGATCTGTAGAGCTAGAAATATCTAGCTTCACCAGATCTATAAATCCTACCAAACACACCCTAAACCGGGCCTAAAGAGAATGGAGGCAGTAGCTAGTAGAAATGTAAAGGGCTGCCGTACATGCAGTTCGGGTCCTCTTGAACCGTACGATTAGGAATCAAGGGCCATCATCACGATTTGCTACCGTACATAAACAACCTTGACCTCGTATTTCTCATCCAAAGGCTATTAGAGCCATCGCACTTTACTCTCGCAAATGCAGCAGCTCCTCTACTGCAGAGAATCTGCGTCCTCTAGCCAAGCATTTGCCACGAGAGGTCATCTTTACTCTCAATGTCTCCTGCATAATGGCTGCATTAAGAGTTGAATAGTGTCAGTAGACTTGAGATTGAAGGTTAGTAGTGTTATGAATTGCACTTGTACTTGTATTCATCATAAGACTAATAGTCTAGAATATATACATGTACATAAGGGTACAAAGGTAAGCTTATATAAGGAAATATCTATATAGGGCAATACAAGATACTAGCAATCTTTATACAAGGCAATCTAGGATACTGTCTAACACCCCTCCTCAAACTTATGGTGGATCAACAATACTGAGTTTGGAGGGATAAAAGCTGTGCTGAGCTCTATTCCGCGTCTTCGTGAAGAAACCTGCTAACTAAAACTCTGAAGGCACATACTGAAGAGCCACAACCTAATTCTGCACCTGTGACCGCATGTAGGAAGCATTAACACCGATATGTTTGGTGAGCTCATTCTTCGCTGGGTCTTGAGCAATGCTAATAGTATCTGTAGACACTAAAATAGGGAAAATCCAAAGTCTTAATCTTTAAGTTGTTGTCATAATGTGTAGCTCTCACAAAATGTGTCAAGTATCAGATGATCTATATGGGGTCGTGCGATAGCTCATAAAGCACAAAGTGTAGGGGTTAAGAAAGCAGAGACAAGCGGGAGCACGACTACAAGACAAAGAAAACGATGAAGTTAACACAAATAGAGAGAGAGCTATCAAATCAAGCCGAAGAGTGATAAATAAAAGCATGACAGCACACTTCGAAGTCCGAGACGGTGGGCACACAGTGCACTAGAAGTGCAACGGAGGCAGTGCATAAGAAGCACAACGGTTTTAGAAGCTCAGGGCGGTAGCTCAGAGAAAAGCAACGGTATCATAATGACTTCTACAATTTACAACGACTCAAAGAGAAGTGGTGACTATGGCCATGCAAAAGGAAAGCTAGAAAAGTAATTAGCTGACTAACAAGGAATTTATAGACTCGCACGGCATGGATGAACTCAGAGATATATGCTAAGTACTTGGATGGACACAGCGGAAGACTCAAAAGGAAAAGACTCAATAGTAGTAGGAATACTAGCAGCAGCATGCAGCGAGGACGAGAGCTAAATAACAAAAAAATCTCTTATCCCTTCTTTCATGTCTCACTCTCCCCTCTTTCTCCACCTCTCCAAGAGCCACAAAAGGAGGTAGAGGAAGCCTCTCTGGCGATGGCACTCCAAGAAAGGAGGATGGTGGGGGATCCGGTGGGAGGCGACACCCCAAGCGCGAGAACCACATGGACATCGTCCCAGAGAAATCAGTGCTTGAGGGAGGAAATCTGCATCGACAAGGAGACCATCTAGATGCTTGCGCCCTCAGCCACTACTACAAAGGAGGCTATATTAGACACATCATCATAGACGGTTTTAAGAGAAAACCGTCTGTGATGTATTTCGGGCACATCACAGACGGTTTGTGGATAAAACCGTCTACGATATCTGATTATCACAGACGGTTTCAAATACAGACCGTCTGTGATGTGTTTCGTCACATCACAGACGGTTTGTGGATAAAACCGTCTGTGATGCATGAAGTATCACAGACGGGTTTAGCTACAAACCGGTTGGAATGTTAGGTACAACTTCATAGATTTGCAGGATAAATCACCAGGATATTTCGTCATCACAGACGTCTTTATCCACGAACCGTCTGTGATCATAAATTGAAATCTCGGCAACTGCGCGCCATACAAAAAAAGAGTACTGGATGGAGATCAATAGGACATCAACAAGATGCCCCAGTTCCATATTGAAACTAGATAGAGATCAGTTAACATTCAAACCAACACACTGGCAAACTTAACCCCAACATCACCAAACAAAACTAACAACCACAGACCCTACAGATTTTCGTAAAAAGATTACAGATAGCAGCAATCACCATTCACCGCAAAGAACCTGAATGGGAACTCAACCTAACATAGCCTGATAACAGACATACTCTCAATGCCATCAAAAAGATATAACACCAGCCGCACACTAACATACCCTGGACACCAAACAAGCAAAAACTCTTGGATCACATTTCGGCGAAAGACATCCCAAATTTGCCACCACCATCAACCGAAAGCAAATTTATCTTACTTCACATCCTCCGTCTTCCACAAGCAGAGAACATTATAGATTGCATTATAATTAAGAATTACTGCATTATAGATTGCATTATATATATAAGATCATTACAAAAGCGTTATAGATTGCATTATATATAAGAAGCATTACAAAAGATCGACTAGTCGTACAAAAGCTACAATATACTTTAACTAAAACAGATCACTAGCTAGCTAGCTTGCTACTCGTCATCGTCATCGGAGGAAGCCGGAATGGGGTCGGAGTCCGTGGAGTCCTCGCTGCGGCCGTCCGGGTCCTCGCTCGAGCCGGCTCGATCTGGGTCATCCTCCAGCTCCCAGCCGTCACGATATCCCTCCGACGAGTCGTAGCTTTCATTGGAGGAGGAGGAGGAGGCTACGGGCGTCGGACGCAGCTTCTTCCCGCTACCGGGAGGCGGACGAGGTCGGCGCCGACGCTCGCCTTGCGCGGTGGAGGCGATATGGCCGAAGGAAGCAGAGCAGCCGTGGAAATGGCACCAGCGTAGCGCCGCAGCCATTCGCGCTTGGTCATGCCGACAGGTATGGCTGGAGGTGGCGGCGGCGTCGATGGGGTGAAAGCATCCGAGGAGTTGTTTGGTGTGTTGCTCATGGCTTTTGGTGTTTGCTCGTGGCTTTTGGTGGGTCGGAGGAGGTAGTGGAGGCAGAGCGCGCCGGCTGAGGGTTCTTACAAGGCAATGCAAGTGCATTGGGAAGACGAAGCGATATGACTGCATTAATTGGGAAGACGAAGCGATATGATGCAGCGCAGCGCATCTGCATTGGGAAGACGAGACGATCAAGTACCGGACTGCAGGAAGACGAAGGGTCATCATTGCGGATGGTTTTAGTCAAAACCGCTCAGGATCGATAGATATCGCAGACGGTTTTTGACTAAAACCGTCTGAGAATCTATCGCAGACGGTTTCGTCTATAGACCATCTGTGATGTATGGTGATATCGCAGATGGTTGGATCCAAAAACCGTCTGAGATGTTACCGGAGACGGTTTTGCTTATAAACCGTCTGTGATCTCATAGATATTACGCATAGCTTTTATATAAAACCGCTCATGATATATCTCTCACATCGCAGACGGTGTTATCCACTAACCGTCTGAGATGTCCCACATCGCAGACGGTGTGTAGATAAAACCGTCTACGTGTATAAGGCAGAGAGCCTCGACGTACCGTCTCTGTTTTTTTAGGTTTTTCTCGACCGCCTCTCGAGGTGGTCATGATCGAGAGGCGTTCTTTGTGAAAGAGGCCCTAGATTTGGAGATTTGATTGCAGATCCTTGTGCTCTTGGTCATCCAAGGTTAGTAATTGCTTCTAATCTGAATTACATTTTATATCTAGTTTGGGGAAATGAAGCTGTGTTCTAGATCTAGCTTGTTGAATCTATCTTGGTGCAGAGGGAAATGAATTAAACTGGTTAATTTGTTCTTTGTGATGTGAAGTAGATATATTTGCTATACCTTGTGCAGATCCATTTGTACTTTACGATCTAATTAAATTCATCATATTCGTCATTTAACACCTATTGTTACATATGTAGCGAGATGGACCGAAACGGATGTACGCCGAGAACCGTATAGTGCCGAGTACATTAATGGTGTCTCCGCTTATAGAAGAGCCGCAGAGGTAGATATGTCGAACAAGGGGTGGAATTTATGCTTTGTCCATGCATTGATCGCGAGAATTCCTGATGTTTCAAACCCAAAGATGATTGAAGCACACTTGATTGTATGAGGTTTCAAAAGGGGATATACATGTTGGACCAGCCACGGTGAAAAGCAGATTATGCAGGGAGCAAGTAGTACTGCCATGGTGGACGAAGTCAATAATACTCGATGATATCGATCGGCTTGGCGACAACTGGATCGATGCTACGGATGCGAAGGGAACCGTGATAAGGTGAGTATGTAAAATTTCGGGCTTGATGGACGACTGAGAAACCTTTGTTCCCGGGTTGCAAGTCCAGATACACAAAATTATCGTCCGTGCTGGAATTGCTAAAATTAAAGGCAAGCAACGGTTGGTCCGACAAGAGTTTCATGGCGCTGTTGGGTCTGTTAACGGACTTCCGGAGGGAAACGAGTTGCCAACAACGACCTACAAAGCCAAAAAGGTTCTTTGTCCCTTGGGAATGGAAGTAGAAAGAATACATGCCTGTCCGAATGACTGTATCTTGTACCGCAAACAAGACGCAAACTTGCATGTATGTCCTGTGCAACGATCCAAGATAAGCGTAAAGATAGATCGATGATGACGCCGAGGGCATGGAGGTGAAGAAAGGACCTCTCGCTAAGGTGGCGTGGTATCTCGCTATAATTCCTCGCTTGAAGCGTTGTTTATAACCCAAAAGAGGCAAAATTGCTTCAATGGCACTTTGATGAGCGTAAGAACGATGGAATGACTTGGCACCTCGCCGATTCAACTCAAGGAGAAACATTGATAGAAGGTTTGAAGAATTCACAAGGATCCGAGGAATATAAGGTTCGGATTGAGTACAAATGGAATGAATCCTTTCGGAACATGAGCAAACCGCCATAGCACTTGGCTCAGAATCTCAGATGTACAACCTTTCTCCTTGGTTGTGTATGAAGCGAAAGTACATATTGATGTCTCTACTCATCAAGGTCCGGCAAACTCGGGAACGATATTGATGTGTACCTAGCACCATTGGTGGAAGATCTCAACACATTGTGGGCTCTGGGGTGCGTGTATGGGATGCTCACAAACAAGAGTAGTTCACTTTGTGCCGCCTATTGTTCTCGCACCATAAATGATTATCCCGCCTTGCTAACTGTCAGGGTAGAGTACAAAAGGAGCCAAAGCATGTACACACCGCTTGATGACACCGAGAGTGTCCGATGAATCACTCACGCAAAACTGCGTACATGCGCCATCAGAGGTTCCTTCTGAGAAATCACCCATACCACAAGATGAAGAAACAATTGACGGCAAGACAACCGAAGACGCTTTAGCCCAAAGCCTTTAAGCGGGCCAAACATTCATGATATGGTTAAGAAGTTGGATGTTGTGCTAGGGAAGGGACATAAATCGAGGACCCGTGAGAAGAGCATGTGGAAGAAGAGATCAATATTTTGGGACCTACCTTATTGGGAGCACCTAGAAGTTCGGCACTGCATCGATGTAATGCACGTAGAGAAGAATGTCTGTGATAGCTTGATTGGTCTCTTCATCAACATTAAGGGTAAAACAAAGGACTCAGATCAATGCATGGCTTGACTTGGTCGATATGGGCATCGACTGAAGTTAGCACCAAAGAGACCGAAAAAGGCCAAACATATCGCGAGCTCGCTAGTTACACTGGCCCAAGGCCGAGAGAAAGGAACTGTGCCAATGCTTGCATGGTGTGAAAGTTCAATCCGGTTACTCGTCCAACCTGAAGAGACTTGTTTCGATGAACGATTTGAGTTTAACTAACATGAAGTCCCATGATTGCCATGTGCTTATGACACAAATGCTCCCTGTGGCAATTAGAAGTATTTTACCGACCAAGGTTCGGGAGACAATCACAAGGTCAGATTATTTCTTTAACACAATTGCTCAGAAGGTCATCGATCCCGAAAGACTTGATGCTCTGCAAGGCGAGGCGGTAATGACTCTATGTAATCTTGATATGTATTTCCTTCCGTCATTTTTCAATATCATGGCCCATCTCATTGTTCACCTTGTGAGGAGATAAAGATATGCGGCCTGTGTTCCACGTAGCATGTACCCGCTCGAGAGGTACATGGGAATTCTCAAGTCCCACGACGGAATCGTTTCTACCGGAGGGTAGCATTATCGAAGGTTATGCAATGTAAGAGGTCGTCGAATTCTCGCATGGATTACATGGCTCAGTCGAACGATAGGTGTGCCTCGATCCCGCCATGAGGGGAGGTCAGAGGGCATCGGGACCATCGGAAGGAAAGCAATCACACCGATCCAGCTTATGCGGCGCCAAAGCTCATTTCACGCTTTTGCAACACATGGCTATTGTGGCCCCGTGATATCGATGAGCACAAGAATTGGCTACGCAAGAGAATCCGACGCTACCGAGTATCGATCATCGACAAAGATAACCTTCACTTCAACAAATGTGTGAAATCATGTGATGAAAAATTGGTCAATGGTGAAATTGGCATTGCAAAGTGGTTTTGGTTATGGCATGTGTGGTGCTTGTGCATGTGCTATGTTGAGATGATTTTATGCCGGTGATAGCATAATGGTTTTGCTTGATGCAATGCACTCATGTGAGTGGTTGCATGGATTAACTTTGAGTCAAGTCGTGGACTTATGCTCGGAATTGTTTTTTGTTTATTCATGTGCGTGTTGCTCGAGGCTTAACGTGGTCGATGATGGACCGAACTAGGTTCATGGAGGAACCGAGGTTCGGACTAGGTTCGTGGAGGAATCGAGGTCTTGGTGGTCGAGGATGTCATGCGGACGCTCGCCAGAGAACATGCACATGGAGGTTGGTTAGTCACGTAATTACAAAGCAGGGTGGTACATACGCAGTAAGAGTTGTTTTTGGCGCGTTGGGCTAAGTTGAGATGTATACGCATTCTTTCCATGTTGGAAGTGGAGTTGTATCCTATCTCGTTAGGATTGCTCAGATAAATAGAGGGAGGTGTCCCCTGTTTATTCTTGAGCAAGATTTTAGGGTTGTACTCTTTTGTTTGAGTACTGTAACCAAAATAAAAAATAAAGATCTTTCTCACAAGTTCTTGGCTCCGCATAGTTGATCGATCGCTTGAAGTTTTGTTCATCACAGCAGTCACGAAGTTCATCACGGAGTTCGGTTCTTTGCAAAGGTATCATCTTGCAAAGGTAATATCTTTTGATCCGTAGATCCGATTGGAGTGATTCTTATTGGATTTGATTTGTAATTGAATCTAGTTTCTACAGTTAAAATTTCATATCAATCCAACGGTTAGATTTTTGATAATTCATGGTTGCCCAGATTGCTACCGTGGTCGCCTAGCTGTTAGATCGCTAATTGATTTAGTCACCTTGTGAAGGTCATAACTTTAGATCCGTAGATCCGATCGACCTAATTTTTTTTGTTTCCTTTAGAATTGAGTCTAGTTTATACATTTAAAATTTCACATAAATCCAACGGTTAGATCTTCTGTAATTTGTGGTCACCCAGATTGATGTCCTGCTCACCCGACTGCTCGCGTGGTCGCCCGGATTTAGCATCTTGTGAAGGACATAACTTTAGATCCGTATATCCAATTGACCTGATTCTTTTTGTGTTAGTTGCAGAATTGAGTCTAGTTTCTATAGTTAAAATTTCACATCAATCCAATGGCTAGATCTTCCGTAATTACTATTTTAGTAGATGTATATTGGTCTACTCGCCCAGACTGCGCGCGTGGTCGCCCAACAGTGTGCGTGGTCGCCCAACAGTGCGCGTGGTCGCCCAACCTGCTCGCCTAAGTGCCCAAACTGGTCACCTGTGTGTCTCATCGCCGCCTAAGTGCCCAAACCTGGTCGCCAGTGTCCTATCGCCGCCAGTGATCATCGGTCGCCTAAGTGCCCAAACTGCCGCCTAAGTGCTAAACCGTCGCCCAAGTGTTTCATCGTCGCCTAAGTGCCCAAACTAGTCGCCTAAGTGATCTCATCGTCGCCAGATCGGGTCTATTTGTTTCCCAACCGCATAAACCGATTTCCAAGCAATTTGAGTTTCAATTGGGGTGTTTGAAAAGTTTGAAAATTTGATTTTAGCTTCCAAGCAACAATCATTCACCCCCCCTTTGATTGCTACATTAGTATTTTTCGATCCTACAAGTGGTATCAGAGCCTTGTTTTTTTAATTGATCTTAACTGGTAATTAGAAACCGTAGCAATGGATAGGTATTCGACAAAACCTTGTGTTTTCTCGATGGTGTTGATTTTCAGTTTTGGAAAGCAAAGATGGAGGCATACATTCAAGCTCAGGGCTTTGCAATCTGGGAGAAGGTGTACAAACCATATCAAGTTCCTGAGAATGATCAAGTCAATGAAACCAATCAAGCACAGGTTGAAGCGAATAGCAGAGCACGAAATTTCTGTAATATTGTGTAACATGTTTTTTGTTTCGTGTGTTTCTTAAATGAAAAACAAAAAAAAAATTGAAAAACAGTAAAAGTACTGAGCATTGTATTTCATACACATATGTCATTTGACGCCATGTTTATGCTACAAGACCTTTGCAACTTTCTGTTTATACATATATGGTGTAGTTTATGTCATAACTATTTAAATGGAATGACAACTTGAATTAAATCTTGTCATGGTTGAACTTTCTTGGCTATCTTGATCCTGCTCAAAAAAGTGTTTTCGACGATCGGGATCGCCAACCGCAAGAAATGAGGTGGAGGTCGGAGTGTTATGGGACCCTAGACGCGTTTCACTCAAACGAAGGAAGAAGCGATCGTGGTGATGGCCAGAGCAAGACGACAACGAGCACGAGACTGGGATTTATACTGGTTCGAGCCCCTGTGAAGGTAATAGCTCTACTCCAGTCGCCTTGCGGCGGTGATTCTTATTATATTGGTATACAGGGAAGTGTTTACGACTCAAGACAGTAGTGGAGACACCTAACTCGAGTCAGAGTGTGAGCTACGCTACTGTTCGCCCCCGAGCTCGCGCGGCCCTGGTCTTTATACCTCCTCCGCATGCAACCACGGAGAGATTCTCGAAGTGCCTCCATGCACGCCAAGGCCGGTAACGGCCCTGCACTTCTGCAAGACTCGCTTCATCCCCACAACTCGTGACTTTGGTAATCGCGGCCAAATGCCAGATCCGAAACCCAAGGGCGGACCATGGCTTCGAACGTGATCTCGCCCGAGCTCAAGGTTGTGCGGGGCTCGAGCTCAAGGCCGTGCGTGCTTGAGGGCACAGGCCGCTTAGCCGAGCAAGAGCGTGTTCGGGGGGGCCCCCGAGCCAGGGACGCGTTGACTGCGCGTTGACCGGCCAAAGGGTTGTCCAACCCCCGACAAGTGCTAAATATGAAAGTTGAGTGCTAAAGCTCAAAAAGTGATTGTTGATAAAAGCAAGATCAAGGTTATGTACTGTCGCACTTCTTCTTTACGAGACTACTTATCATTGCACTATGATATGAACTTGGAAGAGGTTGTGTATGACCGAAACCATGAAACCTTAAGCTTGTGATTGCTTGGCATGGTTGAAAAGTAAGGCTGATGCTGCATATAATTCCTTGCAATTGTTATTGTTGCGATCAAAGTAATGAACCAGTTTTTCAAAGCACAAATAAAGTGCACAAAAATTCAATGATTTCAGGTTTTAAGATTGTTGAGAAAGGGAGATCATGCCATGCAAAAAATCGTTAATAGTACTTGATTCTAGTTATGCTTACTCTACATTGTTTATGTGTAGATTTGAGGGTGCAAGTACTATTGATAGCATGATTTGGTGATCAAGTTGTTACATTTGTGCATGATTCATAATGCTCAGTACATAAAAAAAGGAAAACAACATACAAAAAAAGGGGAGAAGTTTCTCTTTTGCTCTCTTTTTGCATTCTTGATGAATCCATTGTCAAAGGGGGAGAAATTTTGGAATCAAAAGGAGGAATTTTTGGTTACACATTGCACATTCACACACACATTTCTTCTTTCTGTTAGGGGGAGTTTCTCTTTGTCATAGGGAGAGATTTCTTTTTAGATAGGGGGAGATTTTTGTTCTTCTTTGTAGGGGGAGATTTTCCTTTCTGTCTTTTGGTCATGTTACTTCTTTTAATAATGGTGTTGCCATTGTGAGGTGAATACCAATGTTCATTTCCAAATGGTGTTGCCAATGTTTTCATCAAGGGGGAGATTGTGAAATCATGTGATGAAAAATTGGCTGAATGGTGAAATTGGCATTGCAAAGTGGTTTTGGTTATGGCATGTGTGGTGCTTGTGCATGTGCTATGTTGAGATGATTTTTATGCTGGTGATAACATAATGGTTTTGCTTGATGCAATGCACTCATGTGAGTGGTTGCATGGATTAACTTTGAGTCAAGTCGTGGACTTGTGCTCGGAATTGTTTTTTGTTTATTCATGTGCAGGTGTTGCTCGAGGGCGAACGTGGTCGATGACGGGACCGGAACTAGGTTCATGGAGGAACTGAGGTTCAGGACTAGGTTCAGGGAGGAATCGAGGTCTTGGTGGTCGAGGATGTTGTAACACCCCAATTTTTGCTTTTCTTGCATTTAAAAGGTATTTTGAATTTTTGGGAATTTCTGGAATTTATTTGGATTTATTTGAAATTATTTGAATTTATTTTGAATTAAGCCATTTAACAAATTAATTAAATAATAGAAAAGTTAAAATAAAATTTTGCTGGAAATATTTTATTTGAGTCACAAATGTCCTAAAATATTTTTGGGAATTTTTCCGTAATTTTTCTAGTATTTTTAAAGCCCCAAATGAATTATTTTATTTTCTCGAATTATTTTAATCGAAAAGAATTAAAACCCAATGAACAGTGTTGGGCCGAACATCAGGCGCCCAAAAAAAACCCTAACGCCATTGCTCGATCCGAATCCGACGGCTCATACACGCCACTCGAACCGATCGCCACGGATTCGCCGCCGCCGCAGGCGGGCCTCGGTCTCGCCACGGACGCCGAGGGGCTATTTAATGCCGCCACCCGGTTAGAACCCCACTCGCGCCGACACATCCGTGACACTCCACGCCGCCGAGACGCTGCCGCTTCGCCACGACTACCAAAGTTCCCGGCCAACCGCCGAATTTTTATGCTGCCCTGCCGCCGCCGGTGACTTCCGCCGCCGCTGGTACTATTGACTCCACGCGCCGCGCCGCTTGAAGCATCACCGCGACGCCGCCGGAGGAGCCTCGAACGCCGCGCCAGACGTTTCGCTCTCGCTCTCGGCCGAATCGCGCCAAGAACGCTCCGCCGAGCCCGACCTTCGCCACCACACGATCCAGATCCAATCGCCGAGGTGAGGCCACGCCGCTTTGAAACAAAGGAACTTCATCTTCCATTTCGCCGTTAGATGCAAATCCAAGGGCCGCCGCCGCCGCTGCCGCCGTTTCATCAGGCGCTGTCATCGATAACGCGACCCACATAAGTCACCGATCGCGACTGCAGGCGCGCAGACGCATGAGTCGCCGACACCGACCCACTGCCAACCACACCGCACTGCGCATCGGCACAAGAGACGCCGACAAGACGGGCCCACTCGTCACCGCGACGCACGGGCGTAGGACGCCACCGCCGACGCTATGCCGACGCACAGCGGGGACCCACTTGTCGCTGAGATAGCCGCCGCGGCCGACGCCACGATGACGCTATGCCGACGCCAAGACGGAGCTTGTCAGGCTGACGTGAAGAAAGCCACGGTCACTCTCTGGTGCTGACACGTGTCACGATGATTTAATAATTAGTTTCAAAAAGAAAATATTTATTCAATTCGGTTTATTGATTTAAAATGTATTTTGAAACTTCAAATGCTTATAACTTTTATGCTTTTAACTCCGATTTGGGTGATTCCAATTTCTATAAATTTGTAAAATTGTGATCTTTCTGTTTATGAATTTTATTTGAATTTTTGAGTACTGTTTGCCCACTGTTTATTTATTTTATTGTTTGTGTTTATGCTATGCTGTAGACGTTGAAATGCCCGAAGGTTTCGAGGAGAGGTTCTCGACCCAGAGCAAGCTCAGAGCCGTAATCAGACTTTTTGAAGGCAAGTTGTGTTTGATCATGTTGAACCTATTAGAGAAAATTACTTTGATTTAAACTATTGCATGCTAATTTGATAGAAATGACTCAATAAATTTTGGGATTAGTTAAATGCCTAGTTGTCAGATGCCACCTTGTCGATATAATTGTAGGCCATGAATCCTTTGTCACCCTAGGTTATGGATTAATAGTTGACATTAATAATTTGCCAACATGGGTTGAGTAGACCAAGTAGTATGCTTAGCCCCGCCACGTGGACATATCATGATTTTGGAATACCAAAGTAAATATTGACTTAATGAGATATGGAACATGATTTGTGAATGAGACATGTGTTATTGAGTTGATGATGGCACGTGGTGCAATGGTAAAGAACCGGTGGGAAAATGATTTAGACGGGGCAAATGGCAAGATTGTTTCGTGGGCCAAGAGTGGCAATCGGGCGGTCGATTTAGTTTTTATTGGTTTTGGATAATTGAGATCACACTTGGTTAGTCTTGCCTCGGCCAACTAAGGACTTAACCTTGCGAGCATTTGAATCGAAGTCTCTCATATGTACCACAAGCTCCGTGAATGGGACGGACTTAGCCGAGTAAACCGGGAAATCTATTCTTTGGTACTTGCTGTGGTGGTGTGAGGCCCGAGAAGCGGAATGAGAACTCACATGGCGCAAGAGGGGCCCCTGGTGTGGTAACCACCCTCCAATGTTGAAACCTTAGCGGCAAGATCTTGGGTTTAGATGGAACTTTGGAAAGGCTTCATACGGTTATTTGCCTTGGTGGTATTTGATCGTATCTTGTGGGTAAAGTGTATAACCTCCGCAGAGTGTACAACCTATTCGAATAGCCGTGTTCACAGATTGAGCATCGCCGGTGATTACTGGCCAAGGGTTAGATTTTTATGAAAATGAATTGTTTATGGAAAAATGCTTGGGTTGATGATGATGAACCCGACTTAGGATGGAGAAATGATTTACTGATTGAAATGTTTGTGAAAGCTATTATTCCTACTACTGCTTTTATCGCTTTGCAATCTATTATCGCTTATCTTGAATGTTGTATCGCTTCATGAACCATAGCCTATCCTTTGTACTAAGCCATGCATGTAGAATATTAGAATTGCATTCTCAGGCATGACTTGCCGAAAGTGCTCAAAGTACTCACCCCACAACAACACAACTTCAGCTTGAAGAAGAAGCAACCCTCGCTCAGAGGAGGAGTATCAGAGGAGCCGATTTAACTAGGAGCGAGCCCATCCATTGCTCGTGGCAAATTGGTTGGCGCCACGAGTTTATTTTATTTCGCCGCTTTTGAATATTTTAATAAGTTTTCGCTCATGAGGCGATCATCAGAATCTCGACCATAAGGTCGATCAACCATTTCTTTTATACATTTAAGAAAAGTACTCTACTATTTCGCTGGATATGTCTCGTGATATGTACCGATGTTGAGATCTGTGTGCACTAGCGTGATCCTCGACTAGTGCTGAAACACGAGGGTCCGGATTTGCAAATTCGGGTCCCGACAGAGGTGGTATCGAGCCATACCGATCGTAGGATCGGCCCTTAGTTAGAATGGTCGAGGAGAGTAAAACTATTTTCTAAAAGCTAAAATGTGCCAAGAGGATAATGCAATCTCGACTTATCCCTTCTTTCTTTTCATACCCCCGCTGAATTTATCGCATGTACGCTTTGTTTAAAAAATCTGAAGTTTCACGTGAGTGACCTTTGATGATGAGGATGATCCACTTTTGGTGAGCGACCGAGGGTACGCCATGAGCTTTGGCCTATGATGCACCGCTGAGGATATGACAGCCGATCTACCGGGGACTATGTGGATCGGGCAGATCGATATTGCTCGATGTCACTATCACGGTTTACGCCGGATAGGGCGAGGCGAAGTCGTCGATCCGCATCACCGCCAGAGGTTGTCATTTGACGCTGGGATTCAGGAGACATCGCGTCTCGGGCGATGAGGCGATTGCTCGTATTACCCTGTGGAGTTGGATGGCACAAGTGTTTCGCCACCATCCGCACAGAGATACTCGCTACAACCGAGAGCCCATCGAGGAGGAGGATGCCACGATCACCCACCTTGCCGATATGTCATCGCCAAGAGGATGTTATCGACGAGACTGCTCAGAGCCGCAGAGGTCTCGTGATGAGTTCACACAGCCTTAGGGCTCATCTCTGTGCACTTGTGAGTACTTGGCCCACTCTATCCAGAGGATTGGGAACCGGAGACGGCACAGACGGACCAGAGCCGAGCTGGCCGAGCTACACGACCAGCACTGGAGGAGCCACAGCAGAGCCGCAGCAGAGCCGAGAGCTGGAAGTGAAGTCGAGCCAGTGGAAGTGAAGTCGAGCAAGTGGAAGTGAAGCCCGAGCCTGTGGAGGTCAAGCAGAACCAAGGAGGTTGAGCTTGTGCAGGAGGCGATCCAGCAGAGGATCGCTGGGATAGGTTTGTACCCGCACCAAAGACACCCGCGTGTATCCACCAGAAGTTCCGGTGGGGTTGGCTCGAGGAGTGAGCGTTAGGATTAGCAGCTGAGACTCTGCGCTGAGTCGCGATCTTGGAATAAGAGTCACCCTTAGAGGCGTTTGACTCGAGTGTTAGCTCGGTTTGCTTCTTTCATGCTTAGGAGTGATCGGTATGTGTTGCAAGGCCTTTAGGCATTGTGAGCAACCATACCCAGATATTAATAAAGTAATAAAGTTAGATTTTGTGTTACACCTTCGCCCCCCGATAAGTACTCTATTACTTGTCTATTCTTATTTCCTCTCGCTCTAAACTATGGCGCAATCGGCAGATGGTGAACACTCGAGGAAACCAAGGAGGAAATGGGAATGGTTCACGCCACCGAAACAACGATGGTGAAGGACAAGGACCTCAACCAAAGACCGCCATTGATATGCGTAACCTTGGAGCTTTTATTGCTCGCACGCACCCAAGCACGCATGCCATGATGCGCAGATGCAAGAAAGTTATCGCTTGCCGCCGCCGCCCAAGTTAACCAGTTAACCCAAAGGCAGAGGCTACACTCGAGGTCGTCGAATTCATGAGGACACGACCGCCTACATTTTCGGAAATGCCAATCCATTGGAGGCGATGATTGGCCGAGGACGATAGAGAGAAAGTTGCACATTACCCAAAGGTGAGGGAAATGAGAGGGTACTCTATGCCTCTCATCGCCTTGAAGGAACCGCAATGAATGGTGGAAAACCATCGCTACGCTCATGAGCACCCGCAAGACATCACCGGGAGGAGTTCACGATCGCTTTCGGAAAGATCATGTGCCCGAAGGCATAATGGAGCTGAAAAGGAGGAGTTTAGGGCATCAAGCAGGCAATCAATCAGTGTCCGAATATCTGAATAAGTTCACTCAGCTAGCACGCTACGCACCTGAGGATGTAGCAACGGATAAGGCCAGGCAGTCTCGATTCATGAAAGGACTGAATTCAGGGCTGCAGGTGGGACTCATAACCCACACTTTTCCTGATTTTCAGGAGCTAGTGAACAAGGCGCTGATATTGGAGGATAAGCGCAAGGAACTGGAGGACAACCGGAAGCGCAGGATGGCACAGCAGGGAGCACGCCAGGGAGCGCAGCGTTTGAGGGTTGCACCAAATCAGTTCTTCAGATTTCAGCCAAGGAATGTGATGACGACGCCGCCACCAGTACCAAGACCTGCCGGACAAAATTTTCAGACACCAACACCACTTGGGAATGCAAATGTAGGAGCGCAAGAATGACGCTAAACGTTGTTTTATCTGTCACGAGCCGCAGCATTTTGCCAATTACTATCCTAAGAAGGAGGAGGAGGAGGACACCCGCCGCTTCAATCTTGGAACCACTCCACGAAGGCACCCGCCAGAGCAAGTCGTGGAGTTACACAACGGAGTCGCCACACGATCGTGGTAAGAGGCGAGTCAATCATGTCACCGCTGATGCAAAGGTGTAATACATCGGACGTCAGATCGGGTAAGTTACTTGTCAACTCAAGACTGCAATGCTTTTATTTGATTCTCGAGCTTCGATTCGCTTATATCTCGGATTTTGCTGTGAACAATGGGTTGAAAATGGTGAATCTTAGGCATGTATTGCTAGTACAATCCCGGATCGTAACTCCGAACCGATGTAGGATGTTCGGGGTAAAGTTGTTTATAGATGGAACAGAGTTCCTAGCAAACTTAGTGGTGTTAGATACCTGCACCCTAGATGTTATTTTGGGAATGGATGGTTGTCTAAGCACAAGGTTGTGTTAGACCGTGGACTAAGAGTCATATCACGAGAGTCCTTGTGGGAGAAAAATAGAGTTTCAGCAACCGCCGCTCGATGGACAGCTTGATGGTCAATAGTGTGAAGGCCGTCAAGATAGAAGATGTACCATTGTCGAGAATACCCGATGTATTTCCAGAGGATTTACCCGATGCCACCAGACAGGACATAGAGTTTGTAATCGAAGTTAGTACCGAAAACTCGATAGCTAAGAGACCTTATCGGATGTCAACCGATGAGCTAGTGGAAATGAAGAAGCAGATAGAGGAGTTAATGGATAAGGGATTTATTAGACCAAGTTCGCCGCCATGGGGAGCACCGGCCTGCTTTGTCAAGAAGAAGGACGGAAGTTACGGATGTGTGTGGATTAATGAGCTTTGAATGAAGTCACTATAAAGAATAAGTATCCGCTACCCAGATCGATGACCTATTTGATCGCTTGAGAGGAGCCGAGTTTTCTCCAAAATTGACCTACGATCAAAGTTATCACCAAGTCAAGATTCGACGGAGGATGTGCCAAGACAAGATTTTCGCCAAGATATGGACATTATGAGTTCACAGCTATGTCTTTCGGTTTGACAAATGCACTGCATATTTCATGAACATGATGAACAAGGTTTTCATGGAATACCGGATAAGTTCGTTGTTGTGTTCATAGATGACATTCTAGTTTACTCCAAGAACCGGAAGAGCATGCGTAACATCCGAGGCTAGTTCGAGAAGTTAAGGAACAAAGAACTTTTCGCTAAGTTTAGCAAGTGTGATTTCGAAGAACAAGGTGGAATTCTTGGACATGTGGTGACCGCCAAGGAGTCGCAGCTGACCCAAGTAAGGTAGAAGCAAAGTTGCATTGGGAGCCACCCAAGACGGTGACTCAAATTGTAGTTTCCTTGGAATGGCGGTTATTACCGCCGATTTATTGAAGGATTCTCAACGATTGCGAGACCTCTTACGCAATTGTTGAAAAAGGAGAAGAAGTTTACATGGACGCCGGAATGTGAACGGAGTTTTCAGAGTTGAAGAAACGCTTGACAACGGCACGGTGTTAGTTTTACGGATTTAAGCGAGCTTTGATATATATCGTGATGCATCGCGTCAAGGACTAGGATGCGTGTTAATGCGTAACGTAAAGGTCGCTATGTATGCATCAAGGCGCTTGAGGCCGCATGAAGAGAACTATCCGACGATGATCTGGAATTAGCCAGCCGTAGTGCATGCTTTGAAGTTATGGAGGCACTATCTGATTGGAAACAGATGTGAGGTGTACACTGACCATAAGAGTCTTAAATATATATTTACTCAAACGAACCTGAACATGAGGCGAGGAGATGGTTGGAACTAATTATGATTACAACTGGGATTCATTATCACCCTAAAAGCCAATGTGGTGGCAGATGCTTTGTCAAAAAGCCATTCGGTGAACATGTTGGTGGAAGCAAGTCGTTGAGTTATGCAAGGAATTTCGTGTCAAGCCGAAGTTGTGCCTAAAGGATTTATAGCCGCTTTAGAAGTGAAGCCTACCCCGAAGATCAGATCCGGAAGGACGTATGACGATGTCAAGGTTCAGAGGATTAAGTTGAAAATGGAGGAAGGCAAGGCAAAGGATTTCAAGCCGATGAGCAAGGTACATTATGGATCAAGAAGCGATTTGCGCATCGCACAAGAAGGAACTCAAACAATGATTCTCGAGGAAGCTCATGACTCCAAGTACTCGATTCATCCGGAAGCGCTAAGATGTATCAAGACCAAGGAAAGATTTTGGTACAAGCATGAAGCGTGAAGTTGCAGAGCATGTTATGCAGCGACATATGCCAAAGAGTCAAAGCAATGCATCAAAGGCCGCAGGGTTGCTACTGACCATCGAAGATACCGAGTGGAAATGGGAGGAAATCGAATGGACTTCATTACGGTTTACCGAGGACCCGCACAGGTATGACTCCATATGGGTTATAGTGGACCGATTGACAAAGGTCGCCCACTTCATACCGGTGAAGACTACCTACTCAGGGGACCGCTTAGCAGATTTGTATATGTCAAGAATTGTATGTCTACATGGAGTTCCGAAGAAAATTGTATTTGACGAGAGGTACCCAGTTTACCTCAAGATTTTGGGATAAGTTGCATGAGGCTCTAGGGACTCGTCTGAACTTCAGTACTGCATATCACCCACAAACAGATGGGCAAACGGAAAGAGTTAACCAGATACTAGAGGACATGTTGAGGGCATGTGCATTGGCTCATACCACTTCGGGATAAGTTCCGCCATATGTCGAAGTTCAGCTACAACAATAGTTACCGAGCAAGTTTGCAGATGTCGCCATTTGAAGCACTATACTAAGACCTCGCCGAACGCCGCTGAATTGAATGAAACCGAGAACGCCATATGTTCGGGCCGGACGTTTCTACGAGAAGTCAAGAGCAGATAGCCATGATCGAGAAAGGTTGAAAATAGCACAATCAAGACAAGAGTTATGCCGATAATCGCCGCAGGATTTAAGCTTTGAACTCAAGATTTTGTGTATCTCGTGGTTACACCACTCGGAGGAGTTAAGAGGTTCCACACTAAAGGGAAGTTAGCACCAAGATATGTTGGTCCGCTCAAGATCCTAAGTCGAGAGGTGAGGTAGCATATCACCGAGCTACCGCAGCCTTTAGCAGTGTGCATGATGTGTTCCATGTGTCACAATTAAAGAAATGTCTCCGAGTGCCGTAAGAGCAGATGCCATTGAGTCTGGCCGAGTCAGCAGGAGGATTTGACTTATAAGGAGTACCCAAAGTGAAAATCTTGGACACCAGAGATCGAGAAACGAGAAATAAATCGACCCGCTTCGCAGAGTTCAAGGAGTAATCATTCCGAGAGCGAAGCAACTGGGAGCGTGAAGAAGATCTCAAGAAGGAATTTCGACCTATTCTTAGTCACCACAATCTCTGGGTCGAGATTCCGTTAAGGGGGAGGTTTGTAACACCCCAATTTTTGCTTTTCTTGCATTTAAAAGGTATTTTGAATTTTTGGGAATTTCTCGAATTTATTTGGATTTATTTGAAATTATTTGAATTTATTTTGAATTAAGCCATTTAACAAATTAATTAAATAATAGAAAAGTTAAAATAAAATTTTGCTGGAAATATTTTATTTGAGTCACAAATGTCCTAAAATATTTTTGGGAATTTTTCCGAATTTTTCTAGTATTTTTAAAGCCCCAAATGAATTATTTTATTTTCTCGAATTATTTTAATCGAAAAAGAATTAAAACCCAATGAGCAGTGTTGGGCGAACACCGTATGCCCAATTCGAAAAAAAAAACCCTAACGCCATTGCTCGATCCGAATCCGACGGCTCTCGCGTTACACGCCACCGAATCGAATCGCCCGGATTAAAATGCCGCCGTGTGGGCCTCGGTTCCGCGCTTTTCACGGACGCCGAGGGGCTATTTAATGCGCCGCCACCCGGTTAGAACCCCACTCGCCGCCGACACATCCGTACACTCCACGCCGCCGAGACGCCGCCGTTCGCCGCCGGGCTTCGCCAAAGTTCCGGCCAACCGCCGAATTTTTGCGCTGTCTCGCCGCCGCCGGTGACTCTCCGCCGCCGTTGGTACCATTGACTCCACGCGTCGCGCCGCCGGAAGCATCACCGCGACGTCGCCGAGGAGCCTCGAACGCCGCGCAGACGCTTCGCTCCGCTCTCCGGCCGAATCAAGCCGCCGCAACGTCTCCGCCGAGCCCGACCTTCGCCACCACACGATCCAGATCCAATCACGAGGTGAGGCCACGCCGCTTGAAACAAATGAACTTCATCTTCCAATTTCGCCGTTAGATGCAAATCCAAGGCGCCGCCGCCGTGCGTCGCCGTTCATTGTCGGCGCGTGTCACCGATAACGCGACCCACATGTCACCGATCGCGATCGGCGCGCGTACGCATGAGTCGCCGATACCGACCCACTGCCAACCACACCGCACGCATCAGGCACAAGAGACGCTGACAGCGCGGGCCCACTCGTCAGCCGCACGCACCGGGCGTGTGACGTCACCGCTGACGTCATGCCGACGTCACGGTGGGACCCACTTGTCAGTGAGATAGCCGAGCCGTGCTGACGTCACGATGACGTCATGCTGACGTCAGCACGGGAGCCGGTCAGGGCTGACGTCAGCAAAGCCACGTGTCACTCTCTGGTGCTGACACGTGTCACAGATGACGCAATAATTAGTTTCCCGAAAAAGAAAATATTTATTCAATTCGGTTTATTGATTTAAAATGTATTTTGAAACTTCAAATGCTTATAACTTTTGCGTTTTAACTCCGATTTGGGTGATTCCAATTTCTATAAATTTGTAAAATTGTGATCTTTCTGTTTATGAATTTTATTTGAATTTTTGAGCACTGTTTGCCCACTGTTTATTTATTTTATTGTTTGTGTTTGCGTTGCGCGTAGACGTTGAAGTGCCCGAAGGTTTCGAGGGAGAGGTTCTGACCCAGGAGCAAGCTCAGGAGCCAGAATCAGTACTTTTTGAAGGCAAGTTGTGTTTGATCATGTTGAACCTATTAGAGAAAATTACTTTGATTTAAACTATTGCATGCTAATTTGATAGAAATGACTCTGAATAAATTTTGGGATTAGTTAAATGCCTAGTTGCTGTATGCCACCTTGTCGTATATATAATTGTAGGCCATGAATCCTTTGTCACCCTAGGTTATGGATTAATAGTTGGACATTAATAATTTGCCAACATGGGTTGAGTAGACCAAGTAGTATGCTTAGCCCGCCGCGTGGACATATCATGATTTTGGAATATCAAAGTAAATATTGACTTAATGAGATATGGAACATGATTTGTGAATGAGACATGTGTTATTGAGTTGATGATGGCACGTGGTGCAATGGTAAAGAACCGGGTGGGAAAATGATTTAGACGGGGCAAATGGCAAGATTGTTTCAGTGGGCCAAGAGTGGCAACTGGGCGGTCGATTTGGTTTTATTGGTTTTGGATAATTGAGATCACACTTGGTTAGTCTTGCCTCTGGCCAACTAAGGACTTAACCTTGCGAGCATTTGAACTGAAGTCTCTCATACTGACCACAAGCTCCGTAATGGGACGGACTTATGAGTAAACCGGGAAATCTATTCTTTGGTACTCGTGGTGGTGTGAGGCTGAGAAGCGGAATGAGAACTCACATGGCGCAAGAGGGGGCCCTGGTGTGGTAACCAGTCCCTCCAAAGGTTGAAACCTTAGCGGCAAGATCGGGTTTAGATGGAACTTTGGAAAGGCTTCACGGTTATTTGCCTTGGTGGTATTTGATTGTATCTTGTGGGTAAAGTGTATAACCTCCGCAGAGTGTACAACCTATTCAATAGCCGTGTTTCACGGTATTGAGCATCGCTTATGATTACTGGCCAAGGGTTAGATTTTTATGAAAATGAATTGTTTATGGAAAAATGCTTGGGTTGATGATGATGAACCTAACTTAGGATGGAGAAATGATTTACTGATTGAAATGTTTGTGAAAGCTATTATTCCTACTATCGCTTTTATCGCTTTGCAATCTATTATCGTTTATCTTGAATGTCAGATCGCTCATGAACCATAGCCTATCCTTTGTACTAAGCCATGCATGTAGAATATTAGAATTGCATTTCATGCATGACTTGCCGAGTGCTCAAAGTACTCACCCCACAACAACACAACTTCAGCTTGAAGAAGAAGCAACCCTCGCCAGAGGAGGAGTATCGAGGAGCCGATTTAACTAGGGAGCGAGCCAGTCGATGTTCGTGGTAAATTGGTTGGCGCCACGAGTTTATTTTATTTCCGCTTTTGAATATTTTAATAAATTTTCGCTTCATGAGGCGATATCAGAACTTCGACCATAAGGTCGATCAACCATTCTTTTATACATTTAAGAAAAGTACTCTACTATTTCGCTGGATATGTCTCGTGATATGTACCGATGTTGAGGCTGTGTGCACTAGCGTGATCTCGACTAGTTTGAAACACGAGGGTCCGGATTTGCAAATTCGGGTCCCGACAGATGTCATGCGAGACGTTTGGGCTAGAGAACATGCACATGGAGGCTGGTTAGTCGCGTAATTACAGCAGGTGGGCTGTACATATGTGCAAGAGTTGTTTTTGGCCACGTTGGGCCAAGTTGAGATGTATACAGACTCTTTCCATGTTGGAAGTGGAGTTGTATCCTATCTCGTTAGGATTGCTCAGATAAATAGAGGAGGTGTCCCCTGCTTATTCTTGAGCAAGATTTTAGGGTTGTACTCTTTTGTTTGAGTACTGTAACCAGATCAAAAATAAAGATCTTTCTCACAAGTTCTTGGCTCCGGCATAGTTGATCGATCGCTTGAAGTTTTGTTCATCACAGCAGTCACGAAGTTCATCACGGAGTTCGGTTCTTTGCAAAGGTATCATTTTGCAAAGGTAATATCTTTTGATCCGTAGATCCGATCGGAGTGATTCTTATTGGGTTTGATTTGTAATTGAATCTAGTTTCTACATTTAAAATTTCATATCAATCCAACGGTTAGATTTTTGATAATTCGTGGTCGCCCAGCTGTTAGATCGCTAATTGATTTAGTCACCTTGTGAAGGTCATAACTTTAGATCCGTAGATCCGATCGACCTAATTCTTTTTTTGTTTCCTTTGGAATTGAGTCTAGTTTATACAGTTAAAATTTCACATCAATCCAACGGTTAGATCTTCTATAATTTGTGGTCACCCAGATTGATGTCCTGCTCGCCCGACTGCTCACGTGGTCGCCTAGATTCAGTCATCTTGCGAAGGATATAACTTTAGATCCGTACATCCTATTGACTTGATTCTTTTTGTGTTAGTTGCGAAATTGAGTCTAGTTTCTACAGTTAAAATTCCACATCAATCCAACGGCTGGATCTTCCGTAATTATTATTTTAGTAGATATGTATCGGTCTGCTCGCCCAGACTGCGCGCGTGGTCGCCCAACAGTGTGCGTGGTCGCCCAACAGTGCGCGTGGTCGCCCAACCTGCTCGCCGCTTGCCCAAGTGCCCAAACCTGGTCGCCTGTGTCCTCATCGCCGCCTAAGTGCCCAAACCGGTTGCCTGTGTCCTACTACTCGCCCAGTGATCATCGTCGCCTAAGTGCCCAAACCGTCGCCTAAGTATGGCCCAGTCGCCCAAGTGTTTCATCGTCGCCTTCAGTGCCCAAACTGTCGCCTAAGTGATCATCGTCGCCAGATGGTCTATTTGTTTCCCAACTGCATAAACCGATTTTCAAGCAATTTGAGTTTCAATTGGGGTGTTTGAAAAGTTTGAAAATTTGATTTTAGCTTCCGCGCAATCATTCACCCCCCTCTGATTGCTACATTAGTATTTTTCGATCCTACAAGCTGGTTCAAGGAGCGACAACCCATTACTGGAAGCATGTCAGGTGAGATGCTGACATGGTTGGCAAAAGGGCTAGCTTTTACGGTTGTAACATGGAAAGGATATGATTTAAATGGGTACACATTTTACACGAGAGATCAGGATATGAAGAGCACAAACCAGAATAGCGGTCTTCGCATTGATGCGCTGAATACCGCTAGATCAATGAGGAACTCGTACTATGGGTTCATTGAGGAAATTTGGGAGCTCGACTATGTGTTATTCAAGATCCCCTTATTTCGGTGCCATTGGGTTAACTCAGAGCACGTGAAGGTTGACAAGCACGGCGTCATTAACCGTGGACCTCGAACGCCCTCGGATACCAAGAGGAACCATTCGTTCTCGCCAACTAAGTTGTTCAAGTCTTCTATGTAACCGAATTCGTCCAACAAGCGCGCCACGTTGTTCTTCAGGGAAAAGGAGGATTGTCGGAGTTGAGAATGTGGTAGATGAGGAAGAATACAATCAGTTCGACGAGTTGCCTCCTATTGGTACCGGCGTCACAATCCAGGAAGACCAACCTGACGAAGCTAGCTACACACGTGTCGATCATCGTGAAGGGCGAATTTTTGTACAAAATAATAAACAAGTGTTGTCATGAGGACCTGATCTATGTATATATACCAAGTGTTCCTGTATTAAATTAAATTGAATTAATGACAAGTATTAATTAGTGAGATGCATGTATTGATTAAAATTAAGCAAGTGTATATGTATATGGACATGTATTAATTAAAATTAAGCAGCTCTATGAGGACATTTATTAATTACTGAGATGTATTGATTAAAATTAAGCAGCTAGCCCATCCCAGACGGTTCCGAAATTAAACCGTCTGGGATGGAGTCATTCCAGACGGTTCTGGGATTGAGCCATTTGGGGTGTAGTCGTCCCAGACGGTTCAATCCCAGAGTTGTCTAGGAAAACCATATTTTTCCCAGACGGTTCTGGGATTAAACCGTCTGGGATGACTACACCCCAGACGGCTCAATCCCAGAACCTGTCTGGAATGGTCTTCCCGCGCGCTTGCCATTTCACCAAGTCCCGCGCACTAATTTATTGCAACCCTAGCTCCTCTCCCTCGGCGCCCTAGCTCCCCCGGCGTGTGCCTTCGCTCTAGCTCCTGAGGTGCCCTCCCTCGCCTTGGTCTCCTCCCCATGGCGCCTCCCCCACCCAGTGGTGTCTCCCGCCCCCACGGTGGTGTCTCCTCTCCATCGGTGGTGCCCTTCTCCTCCCCCTCCATTTATTTTTTTGCCTTGCTTGTTCCACGATTCAAGTCTTGCTCCTCTGTGAGTATTTTTGGTTCTCGCACTTGATTCTTGGTCGGCCGAGATACTAGTGTTACTCGTGATGAAATTAGGGTTACTACATGAATATGACAATTGATGAAATGATTTAAGCCTTGAACCGCTAGACTTGTATGAAATTATTGGATTATATTCACGGCTCGCTCAATTTGTATTCATTTCATTATCGCTTTGATATTGCTCAGATTATATCACTATCTCGCTGATTGGTTCATAGATGTTGATCTGATTTAGCATCGCTATTTATTCTGTTATCGCTTTGATTTTGTCGGTATTATATCACTGTCTGTTCATTGGTTGGTTCGGTTGGTACAGTCAGAGATGTTGATCTGATTTAGCTAGCTAGTGGTAGGTAGTAGTTGCTTATGTTAGTTGATTTTGCTTATATTAATGAACTAAGTTGTCTCTATTGATAGAAATCTCTTGTCGAGCAATCGCTATTTATTCTGTTATCGCTTTGATTTTGTTTCAGATATATCACCGTCTGCTCATTGCTTAGTTCGGCTTGGTACAGTTCAGAGATGTTGATCTCGATTTAGCTAGCTAGTGGTCGTAGTAGTTGCTTATGTCGATTGATTTTGCTTATATTAATCTGAACTAAGTTGCTTATATTTGTTCTTAATGATCTTTGAACCGATCTGAACCTACAATATATATTGGCTCATATTAGTCCGACGATCTTTGCTTGCGGATAAACCGACATTTTCTAGCTGATCCAACACATTCATTTTATAACAAATGAATAATACTTAATCATTTCATGTGCATGCTAGGGTGGTAAGGGTTCAAGGCTTAAGTTATTGAATTGATTAGTCTAGTCCATTTGTGATTGTGGTGAAGATCCTTATCTTCATCCAAACCCTAAAATCGAGAGTACAACAAAATTAATTCTCTCTTAAACATTTCGCAAAACAAAGTTAGCTTGACAGAGTATTATGCGGTTGCGGAGGAACTCCCCTTAATGGATGCATGATCGTAACTTTAACAATCATGACATATTTGGACTATATTAGATCCTTCATGGATGCATTTTAATGAACTTGAGATGTATTTTAATGATCTAATGCTTAGTATCCTTTTCATTCAGTTCATAATATGCTAGTTTGTTTTATTCCCTTATGCTCTGATATTTTCTGAACACAAATTAAACTGATCTTCAGCTATTAATAAGAAAAATTGATAATAATAAATATTAAGGATTTAATATAGTCCAAATATGTCATGATTGTTAAAGTTCTGATCATGCATCCATTAAGGGGGAGTTCCTACCGCAACTTCGTGATAATACTCATCAAGCTAACTTTGTTTTGCGTAATGTTTAAGAGAGCACAACAAAATTAATTCTCTTTTTGAGATAAAGTTTGATGGATGGCTTAAACTTGTTTAATATCATCTTGTTTGTGTCATGTTGGTTGTTTGTTGATTATATGTATTCTATATATATATATATATATATATATATATATATATATATATATATACTTAGAAGTAATAATGAATAAAATCTTGCTCTTACACTCGCATCTTGTCCAACAAATTCCAAAAAATCTTCTTAAATTTGCTTCTCTTAACTTACCTACTCTTAACCTTACATCATACAAGATGGCGTCTCCTCAATCCTCTCTACCAAGGGATCGATGACGCTACCAACATAGAAAGAAACAAGCAAAGGCAAGAGGGCTTAGTAAAAGGCCTCAAAGCCGATACACCATCACGGCGGTCGATCCGCATGATGGGGCCCTACCGCGCCTCCAAAGGTCGTGGCGACTTTTCGGACCATGTGCGGATCGTTGGGCGTGAACGGGTCCCCATCACCTATCCATCATGGAAGACGCTGATAGATGAGGAGCGCGATAACCTGGTGACAGAAATATTCGCATCATTCGAGCTTCCACAAGACGCCATGCCTGCACTGCGACGATACGCGTTGCTAGTGGCGGGAAAGGCGTGGAAGAACTTCAAGAGCGTCCTTGTTGCTAATTACGTTAATAAGGAAGTAACTCTGTTCCAGAAATACAGGTTCATCTCTGAAGATGTTTGGGGGCAATTTGTTGAGTTGAAGACGACGGAAGAGTTCATGCTTCAAAGCGCGGCTCACAAGACCGTCCAGTCAAAAAACACACACCCACACAGACTCGGCTCAATTGGGTACGCGGGTAAGATGGCGCAATGGACGAGGTGGACGACGAGGCAGTCCAAAATGAGGTCGCACCGCCATTTGCCTCGATCGTGGACCCGCATGCCCGAAACTGGGTAAGAGTGAGGTCACGTCACACTTCTGCGGGCGGCGTGTCCTTTGCAAACCCCGCTGATGAGGAAGTGTCCCAACACCTCATATCGTTGAGCACGGAATCTTCCCAGGGCTCTTTCACTTCGAACAGAGAGAAAGACATACTCTCCACGGCCTTGGGAAACAAGGAGCACCTGGATCGCACCAGAGGTCTAGGTGTTTTCGTTCCCTGGAAAATGGGATTCCCACAGGACTCAGCCACGTACCGGAGTAGGAAGAGAAGCAAAGCCGAGCGTGAGGAACAGCTCGTAGCCCTCATTGAGGAAAGGGTTGAGGAAAGGCTTAGAGCGCAGTTTAATGATCAGCTACGAAGCCTCGAGGAAAGGCTGGAGCAAAGGGTGGCTGAGGAGAGGCAGGCACAGAACGTGCTAGCCCAAGAAGCACATGTGCAGTTCAGCCTAACCAACCGTCAGAGCAGCTGCGCGTCCACCTCTGTGCATGAAGCCAGATTTCCTCCTGATGACAACACGCAGGTAACATGTCTGCAATGATCCTTATCTACACTTTTAATGTTGGACTTGTTAGCTAATTACTTGTGTACCCTTATGTAGGGGGGCACACCGTGCAATCTGCAAGTGAGGCTTGCCAACGGCTCTGTTCCCCTGCAGGCTGCTTGGGGACAAGCGTATGCATCCGGAGAAGGGTCATTACTGCACGATCAACCGTGACAGCCGGGCTACGCGAAGGTCAATGTCGATGGTGTACATGAAATTTTCAAGGCCGTCACGCTGGACTTCCCCCCAAACGACGAGATCGTCACACTAGGGGATACCATCGGCACATTCATCTAGTGGCCTAAGAAGGACATCTCCTTCGATGCCCACCTAGGAGCACCAAAGGTACAAGCAGTCCCAGATGCACCACATCATGCGTCGGAGCTACCAACACTACAAGAGCCATGCCATGCACGGAATGAGCCAGCCAAATCGGCTACAGCGTCTCGTCCCACGCATACCGTTCCTGCAGTAAGGGCCCAATCATTTCCTGAGAAGACGAAGCTTGGTAGCAGGGCACGCGGAGACAAGGGCAAATCAAAATATACCACGCCACCCATGACTTTCCGCTTGCCCCATTGGTGCGATAATTCGAAAGCCGGGCAACCATTCGCATCGGTGACCGTAATGAGACGCTTTCATTATCCCGCTTTAGATTGCAACAATGGTGAATGCAACAAGCCAACAAGCGGTGGCGTAACGGCAAGCAGTATCTCCGTGACCTTCTCGGAGGAGTATTTCTTACACCGACTTTAGATGACGCCTTTGTGGTCGGCTTCAACGACTTGTTCGATCAGACAACCTCGAGGCGCCGACGCCTCACTCATAAGATGTCGATCAATGTAAGTGCACCGCCTACATTTCGACGACCGATAAATGTCATATATATATATATATCATCCTTCATTTTGTATATGTAGGATCATGATCCATGAAGCAATAACAAGGATGTAACCGATGGGTTTAAATCGACCCACACATTTTGTCCCAACAAACCATGGACGAAGATAAACAATTGCTTATTTACTACATGCAAACAAAGAATGCGGGCTCATTCGGACAAAAAAAATCATACTTTTACCCTACAACCCATGAAGAAGTGCTTCGTCCAGATGCTATACTCGTTGATTCTACTATATATATCTCACTCGAAGTTAGGTTCAATGACCACGACGACATACCTTTGTAGGTATCACTGGGTTCTAATCGTAATTATACCGAGACAGAACCGGGTCATTTATCTTGATTCCAAAAAGGGTGGCACCCACGATTTGAAGCCTATCAGAGATTTTCTTGACATGTCGTTCGGTGTCTACAAAATAACGGGAGGGCCACACAAGAAGGGCCCGGCCACTCTAAAGCATATTTTTAACTTTCCAGTATCCGATAGTATGCAATAATCCTTCACACTCCATTATAATACCTTGAACTAATTAAACTATTTTGTTTTGGCAAGGCTACCACCGCAGACCAAAGGCCATTGACCGATGTGGATTCTATGTTTGCCACAACATGTCACTCCTCATTGGTTCCAAGCAAACCAATGTCATGCAGGTCTGTCAATCTTCCAACAAATGTCTCCACTTATTAATTTATATACACGCGAGACTTTACTTTCCTCATTGATGTGCACGGCAATATGCTAAAATCAAGATTGGAACAGTCGACCTTCAAGTATTCGAGGACAGCTCTGTGCCTTCTTGCTGCGTGAGGTCTTAGATCCAACAGGCAAATGCTACTCAGGGCTCAACAATTAATGAGTACCAGACATTAATATTAATTTCGATCTAAACCTTCTAAAGTGAATTTATCATTTATACTTCTGAATCCAATTTGTTATTATTACATTTGTTGTATTTCTGAAATGGATTGATGCGCTGTGCATATGTTGTAATGTGTGATGTTAGTTGTAATGTGTGATGTTAGTTGAATCATGAAATGGATGTGATGTATGTTGTGTAACATGTGATTGGAGTACAATTTTTAAATTTGTCATAATAATATGCTAGTCATACTCTGTATACTGTCGTTTTGTTTCAGAGGGCATGGCTAGCAATTCCTAAGACTAGCCAATATATTAAATTTAGTATAAAATAGAAAAAAAGCATCACAGATGGTTCTAACTAAGAACCGTCTGTGAATAGGTACAAATCACAGACGGTTCCACTGCGGCACTGTCTGTGATGAGGAAAATCACAGACGGTTTAAAATTGGAACCGTTTGTGATATATTATACTTCATGCAGCGGTTGTTCTTTGAAACCGCTCGAGATATGCTAATCATCATAGACGGTTTGTAAGGGAAACCGCTCGTGATATTTACACTTCACGCACGATTCTTACTTAAAACCGCTCGAGATATGCCACTCATCATAGACGGTTTGTAACTGAAACCGTCTGAGATGATACCACATTACAGACGGTTTGTAAGTAGAACCGTCTGTGATGTTACTTTTTCCAAACGGTTGGAAAACCGTCGCAATGATTCTTTGTCATCATCGACACTTTTTACTGAGCGGTTCGTAAAACCGCCTCGTGATGAGGTTTCTGAACCGTCTGTGATTAACTTTTCTGTAGTAGTGAGCATGTCCGACATCATAGGCATCAAGCACCAAACTAACATTGTCTCCTCCACCCCTGCCTACAGCCACCTGATCCGGTCCAAGATGAGGACGTCATCTGAGGTGATGGATCCAGGTTCAATCCTCTGGAACCCATGCCCCACCACACAAATCCGGCTTGTATCTGACTAGGATTGAGCTCACCAACAGCACTGACTTTAGGGAGGGCAGATCCAGTGGTGCGCCAGTCTCCTTCTATGCGGGTTTGCGGTGATTGGAGATGGTGGTGGACGGCATCGCCCTTGCTTTTAGATCCAGCAAGGGCACACGGAGAGGGGAGCATGAGGCAGTGGCGTGACAACTCTCCAGCATAGACATCGTCTAGACAGAGTTGGTGACGACAGCAAAGGGAGTGGAAGGTTGCTTGATGCTGTTGCTGCAGGAGGTGGCTACCGTCAGGAATGGAGATGCTCCTCCTGGGGGCAACGACAATAGAAGAACGTAGGTGGCAGCTAGGGTTTCAAAACACGCTTTGGTACCATGTTATGAATTGCACTTGTACTCGTATTCATCATGAGGCCACTATGCCAAAGGAAAGCCAATAAGAAAAGCCTATACAAAGGAAATATCTATGTAAGGCAATATATGATACTAGCAATCTCTATACAAAGCAATCTAGGATACTATCTAACAAGTAGCACTCACACTAGCGCTCAAAATTGAAAGAATGAGGTGCCGTTTAACAAAGAACAACTACCACTAGTACAACAACCTCTACCTCATTGTAACAGCCCGAAAATTGTAGAACAGTAAAAATATGATATTTAAATTTGAATGTGAATATTTCTAGATTTTTCTTGATGTGGTTTGTTTTATTTGTATTTTCTTGGATTTTGTGTTATGAGAAAAATTAAATAAAAGAGAAATAGGGAATAAGATAAAAAAAGTAAAATTTTAGAAAATTTGTCATGGGAACCCTGAGCATGTAAGTAAATTATTTTAGCCAGAAAATGAAATTTTATGCATGGGAAAATGAAGGGATAAATAAAAAGAGTAAATTTTAACTATAAATAATACATTGATAGAATTAATAAAATATTTTTGTATCTTATCTGGAGCTGTAAAAATTATCATGAAAACTTAAATACAATATATACCTCTGGTAAAAATATCATAAATTATTATTGTGATTTGAGACTTTTCCAAATTTAAAAACAAAAACTCTAAAAATCTGGAAACTGCCATGTCAGAATTTTTATAAAACAATGGTGCAATTTTTTGACTTGAAAATTTTACAGTGTCATGCCTAGCCCAAAAAAAACTGAGAAGAAAAGTTTAAAAAATACTCGAATTTATTTTCTACCTAAAGTAAAAATGAAATCACAAAATAAGATTTTAGGATAGTCATTGTTGTATGAATAATATTAATTTTTTGGTAAGCCTTTTTAACCCCAAATTTTTACCATCCAACAAAACTTGTCTAGAGACCCCATTAAAAAAATTTGAAAAATTTTTACCATGGTTTGTTAGCCCAATAAAATCTGGTACTGGAACTATCCGAGCTGGAGCTATCTCTTTGGTCACCTCGCCTCACTAACAAGTGGACCCGGCTTCATGAAAACTCTGTTCCCTGGTGCGTGACAGGAAAGCCATTCGGTCACTGATCGGTGGCCCCTGGCCCTGCTTGTCAGGTCTGTCCCTCACCTCTGTTTGTCCGACCGAAGCGAGTCTTCTCGATCCAGCGCAATTGATCAAGCTCCGTTCCATTGAACCTCGCCGAGTCGTCACATCACCAACGTCCACATCGCCCTGCCTCAGCCACGCTCCACCTTGGTCCTCCCGCGCCATACCAATGCAATTAAATGCCACGCCACCTCACCATTCTCTGTGCCGAAGGGAGTTGATCATTGCCGCGCGTCTAGGTCTTGGTGAAGCCACTTTGGCTGGCTATGAAAGCCAGTACCGCATCGCATTGGAGCCCCTTTTCTTCCTTTAGCTACTCGCTTAGCCTTTCCCCAGCTCCCTCTTCGCCATTGTCACAGTCGTAGAGAAGCAGAGGGGGGGATCGGCCAGAGTGCAAAATTGGGTACTCATCTCTGAAATCTTTCAGTCCTAAAGCTTTGCCTGCTTGGCCATGGCGGCTGCCACACTCCCACAGTGACGACCCCCTTCCCGTTTAGCTTCGGTCAAATGGGCACCGTCCCCGAGTGCGCCTCATCGTGTTGAAGCTCAGGGTGTTACCCATTACGCCCCTCTGGTGGTGGTTCGCCGGCGACGAGGCAAAACTTGAACCTCCCTGTGTTTGAGTTGTTGGTCACTGGGCCACTCGTGTCAGTCTCTATGACCAGCTTCTTCAATGTGCGAGTGCAGTCACCGACAGGCAGGCCCCGCCAGTCAGTTGCATGCGCGAAAATGTCACTGACTAGTGGGCCGGGCTTGTCAGTGATCACGTGGCAATTCAAATGGGGGATTTGAAAATATGCCACTCTTGATATTGCCACTCGCTAAAATGCCACTCGGGCCCACTGTCATAGACACAGAAGGTCCCACATGTCATTGAGAGGAGAGTGGCATTTTACCGAGTGGCAATATCAGGGGTGGCATATTATCAATTTTTCCCAATTCAAATAGAGCTGGCGCACGCGGCGAAAAGCCGTCTCCGAGTCAGCTAAAGCGTATTTTCACTTTTTCCTGTGAATTTTCAGTCCCGAGCCAATTCAAATAGCTATAACTTTTGAACTAAAACTCTAAATTGAATGAAATAAATTTCTAAAATCATATAAAATATGATAGATTCATAATATACAAAAATATTTCAAAAGATTTATTGTGTGATTTTTAATAATAAAAATACTTAAGTAAGGTTTAATGCATCAAGAAAATGATTATTTTAACCTTAGGCAAAATAAAGAAAAATAATTTTTTCTAAAATCCTCATGCTGAGTAGAACCTGAATATGTAAAAATATTTGAAATTCAAGTTAGATAACTACATTTGCTAAATAGATGTTATGCAATGTACAATAAGTATAACTTGACTTAAATGCTTTAAGAAATGGAAATGTTTCATGATTATGAACAGTAGAAATGCAGTGCTGGGCATGCTCAGTAAAGGGCCTATAAAGTTTGTTAAAAATTTTCTAGCAAACAAAATGTGATAAGGAATGGAAGTAGTCTAAGTTTGATTCACCTTTGCATGTGAGACCACATACACATGTATATATGTGTTTATATATATATTCTAGCAATGAGAAAGGTTAGATGTTAAGTAATTAAAAATTTAATTAAATATTGCTTTGAATCTGAATCCTAATTAAGGGTAAGAATCTGCCTTATATCTGCAATGATCAAATCATTATAATCTTAAATATTTTTTGCATCTTAAATTCGAACTTATAAATATAAAAGTTCATAATTTTAGCTTCTTGAATTCATAAATCAAGAATAGATAATCTATTTAAGGAATCATTCGTCGTTCAACCTGAAAGCTAATAGTAGTATGAATGTTTAATCAATTAAAACGCGAGGACATGAAATCATCTAATGCAAACCCTATAATATTCTTGTTTCCTTCAACGAGTCTTTAATTGGTCCTGTCTGCCTTCTTTTTGCCCTTATTGAAGTTTCTTATTTGCTCTTTATTGCTTTTTAGTCGGTAACAATGTGTAGGGCCTAATGTCTCTGACTTCATCATCGCCATCGTCAGCCGCAATCCTCATCTTCATTGTAAACAAAGATTAAGCAAGGCAAGCACCCCTTTGATCATATTGATCCCAGTATTTAATTTTCCTTTTGTTTATCAAATGGTTTCATGCATGTGTTTATTTTCTGTAAATTCTCTATTTTGTGGTGCTCGTAGATATACCTATTGTCTCATGAAACTTCCTTGATATGTATGTCATGTGAACCTTGATAACCATAGATTAAGGATAGACATTACTTAATGTCATAATGGGTATATGCGCTTACATATTATTCATGCTTAGCCATGCTTTAGAACTAATGAGGTAAATGATCAGATCAAAATTGTTTTTTGAAAATGTTGGAAATGACGCTGTTGGTTACTGGTATTTTGGTTAAAAACTCAAAATAAAACTATGATTTTGACGCAGGTGATTATTGGCAATAGCCGAATGTACAAAGGGAATTGTACGTAGTGTAGGGTAAAGTATTACCCGTGTCAGATTAAGAACTAAACATCGTGTTGTATGATCCAAGATATATCCGTACAAACCACAAGTGCTGTTATGGGACAGTCTTAAACCAATTAAGTTATTTAGTTTAACTTTGCCCTTTGGAAGGCTGAAGTACTACGGACTCTCCTTTCAACGTTTGCTTGACGGGGTGCGCTCACCGAGGTGTTCAGAGCTATAGTACTTGCTAATACAACGGTGTAGGCCTTGCCATGAATAGAAACGGTGTGTTGGGTGTTGCGTGAAAGGAATCACGTCTTGGGTGAGAGTTTCTGTTTCTATGGCGAAGGCTTAACATCCCGGTGCTGGTGCAAAATTAACCTAGGTAATATAAAGGTTTTCGTCATGAACATTCTAGCCACACACTAAAAGTGCATGAAACATGCGGCAAAAAGAAAAGGTCATGACTTGTGAGTAAAGTTGTACACCTTTGTAGAGTGTAAAATTTAATTGATTAGTCATACCCGCGGTCATGGGAGTCTTAGTGAACTGACACTTGTTAGCTGTTTTATTATTTTCAAAAGGGCTTGAATTCATTTGTTTTGCAACTGTCGCTTTATGTCAAAGGACCGACATTGATGGACTTCCTGATTGGATTATTCGTTGCTCACGAAGGGCTATAAGTATTACTTATGCTTTACTTATTTGTTATCAATCAAACTTGCTCTTACAAATTCAGTTTGCAAATGTCAACTTGATTTACAAATTCAATTTTGCTTTATGCAAATTAACTGTAGTAGCCTCCTTTGACTTGGACTGCATTTATACATTTGCAAATACTACCTTAAGTCTTGCGGAGTACGAAAGTACTCACCCTTGCTTAATTTATTATTTTAGGTGGATAAATTAGCGAAGTCTCTTAAGAGTTCTTTTCGTCGCAGGATGTGGGAGCTATATTGATATGATCTTTCTAGGGATTTATGTCTCGTCAGTCGCCTGCGGGTTGGATGGGCACACTACAAGGCTTTGTTTCTTTTGCTGCCTTATGCTCCGAGTTGTAAGATTTCTTCTTTAATAATATGAGGTATGGTTGTGATTTCAATTGTTGTAAATGTGCGTACTAACTACTGATCCAAGAACTTGTACTGTATACACGTAAGATTCTCATTTTGGCATTTTATGCTAAAATGAGGGTCGTTACATTCATCACATTGTCTTGCTGATGTGATACAAAGAAACAATTAACAAAATCGCAGGGCAGAAGATGTACTAGACCAAACTGTCTAACAATGGGCATAAGATGAGCTAGACAAACTGTATGTTGCATGCAAATTTCTAATGCCTAATAACTTAGAAAGTGGTGCCGAAAAATCTTGTAATGGTGCATGATAGAATAAAAATGAAATATGGTTAAAGGAAGATGTGATTGTGTCTATGACTAGAACCACAATACCATGAACAGATCACAAAATAATCAAAAGAAAAGAAAGTTGTGCTATGATCTGTGAGAAAAGGGTATGTATATTTGCATTAAAAAAAACTCAATTGCAATCAATCATCCAATAGACCAACAAAATATTGGGAATACCTATGTGTCGTGCATCACTGGGTGAGCAAGCTGTTCAGCTATGACTTGAGCGTTGAGGAACGATCCAGGTGACAAAATACTGTCCTCAATGCTCTGTCACGACAGGACGAAGAGGAGCATAATTGAGTAACTAGCATAGTTTT
Source organism: Guadua angustifolia (assembly GCA_036346375.1). Classification (NCBI taxonomy): domain Eukaryota; kingdom Viridiplantae; phylum Streptophyta; class Magnoliopsida; order Poales; family Poaceae; genus Guadua; species Guadua angustifolia. The sequence continues at coordinate 10,850,046 of CM070522.1, forward strand.
GTTTTGTGTGCTTTTGAGTGATGTAATGAATACTGGAAACATCAAAACAACACTCAACAAATATTGATCATCTCATCTAATCAAAGGAGTTGAAACTTGAGACACCATTTATGTCAGATGCAATGAATAGTCAAAGCAATTACAGATACTAGAGTACAAAGATCTAGCAGACACCATGCCAACTAAAACATAAGCTACGCAAATCTGACTTAGTGGAAGCAAACCATATTTATGTTACAACGATTATTGGTTACTAATACTTCCTTTCCCTTTTCCTTCGCAATACCTCAGGCACCCTTTGCGCCAGCCTCATATAAACATTTTTGACTAGTTTTGTGTAACAAGAAGTTGTTCAGGAGGGGTAACCCTCCGTTGCTTGTTCAAAAAAACTTATGTCCATTAAAAGCCTCGTGGCTGCATTCTTTTCCATCCATGAAGTACGAATCTCCTACATAGGGTTAAAGTCAGTCATCCGAGAGTATCAACAGCAAATAAATTTGACAAGTATTGAAATAAACTTTAAAACATTATAATATAATGCAAACATTTTAGTCTAGGAAATAGCGTGTGGAGGCTCGCAAAGAACACATTTTCCTAAGACCTTACACATAACATGTAAACAATTATGGATGCACAATTACATAACATGTAAACAATTATGGATGCACAATTTTTGAATAATTTTACATTCCAAAGGAGGTGTGTTTATACTTCCAAAGATAAGAGAAACAAAGTTTGGGCTACATTAACAAACAAAGGTAAAGCACGGTCTGTCCAAATCATTTCATGCTCGGAAATAACAATTGGAATTGCAGTAGAAAACAAACGAAACTGAAATAAAGGAAGGTAAGTGAATTGATCGGTAAAAAAGCACATCTCAAAATAAAGGAGATGCAGGAAGAAAATTATTTGACAATTCAAAGCACATTCAAACATTTCGAAAAAAAAAACTTTGCGAAGGAACTGTTTATGTCGATCACAGGGACGCATAGCATGAGAAAAGTGAGGGTGAAAGAGGATAGGCATGGCAGTACCTATGTGCACCTTGCCGATGTGGGAGATTTTATTCCATTCAGGACTTCCATGTACGCTAATCCGCGTCTCCAACTCTGAACAGCAGCCCATAACATGGAGACACCGGAGGGAGGAGGGCAGATCAGGAAGTGATCGAAGCTCCCCAGCACCAGCTAGGAGCAAATAGTTGAGAGAGCATAGTTCCCGCATACGTAGTGGCAGAGATTCCAAGGAACTGGCACTCAATATCTTTAGGGATTGTAAATCTTTGCGGTTTTGTAGAAGCCATTGCTCAGGTAAGCTCTCCATCTGCCTTCCACCTCTAATTATCAATCCCCTGGTGTGGCAAAGACCCTTGAGTGGCTCAAGAAGCAATACGGATGGGAGATCAATTTCAAGATAGTCTATCTGCAGGGAACTAGTATACATCACCAGATGCTCTTCTCCACCATCACCACTACTACTAGATGCATGGGGATTTAGGGACATCCCAAACTCTGTGAGCTTACTGCAAGTGCTGATTTTCAACTCAAAGAGGGATCGAAGGGAACCGAGCCCGCCGAAAGATGAGAGATTCTCGCACCCGATTATCTCCATGAACTTCAGTGACTTGAGACTCTCAAACACGTCTGCCGAGGGGAGGGATATCAGGCTCGAGCAGCTCTCCAACACTAGCTCAGAAAGATTTGCGAGTCCATGTAGTGACTCAAGCAGTGAAAGCTCCATGTCACAACACTGCATGATAGTTAGTTTTTGAAGTGACGGCGGCAGGAACTTGTCTCCAGCTTCTCTCGCTGTCCTCAGCTTAGGGCAGTTTCTGATATCGAGTCCTCTAAGCCCATTCATTTCTCTAAATACTAGGGACGCACACTGCAGCTGTACACAGTTTGTGATGTGTAGGGCATGGATAGATCGTATGTACTGTTTCTGCACCAGAACACTGCCATCGAGTGAAGTTAAACATGGACAACTATTAATACGGATGTGCTGCAACTGGGATGATGACTCGGTTCCAGTGTTCTCGCTACACGGCTTGCCTATCCTTGGAAGTTTGGTCAACCCAACATCACTTGTTTCCAGATACACCAAGCTAGGAGGTAGAATGGGCAATTCAATCAGTTCAGGGCAACATCTTACAATCAGTGTGTCAAGATTTGGAGGTAGAGATGAGTCAATGGAGCCACTACTGGATACATGAGATGATTGACCAATCATTTGTATTCTAGGAAGGATCTCCAATGTAAGGTGTTTGAGCAATGCAAACTCTCCGAGTGAAGGGAGATATTCCCAATTTATACATCTTACCAGCTTGAGTGATACCAAGTTTTTGACGGAGTGCTTTTCAATCCAGATTGGAGCTCTTATACCACCATAACCTGAAATATTAAGATTTCTAATGTTTGCATGTGGCTCAAGGTGATCAAGAAGCAATTCATCAGTCCTGGTTTCCACACTAGCACGTGCTGACCACTCTAGAGACAATGAGTTGAGATATTGTTTTTCATTCAACCTGGCATTATCAGCTTCTTCAAGATTCTCAACATTCTCAAGACCCTGCACCTGTAGTTCACGGAGATTCCTTAAGTTACCGGTTGCACTTAGTTTGTTACCTGTCTTTCCTTGTACCCTGTAGTTATGCAACTCCTGAAGAGAAATGAGTCTTCGAATAGGAAACTCGCCAAATCTATATAGTCCAGAGCTTATATATCGTAGATGATCAATGTTCCCCAAATACCTCACTTGTCTATGTTCTTTCTGCCAACCATTGAAACAATTAACAACCATTAAGTGATAAAGTTTGACAAGTCCACATATACCCTTAGGTGATATCTTAGGTAGGTGGATATAACGAAGGTGCTTCAAATCAGCAAGGTTGGAAAGATGGAATGTATTCTCCAAATTTGATTGCAGTAGACGCAAAGCTTTTGAGTTTTCTACAGCATTCTCAACCGTACGTAACATATCCTTGTTAATCAAACCTGGACCTTCAATAATGATAGTGCGCACATTCTTAAAGTGTGACATTTTCTTGATGTCCTCAATAGATAAATGATCAATACAAGCAATACATAGGTGTCGAACTGTATCCTTCTCATTTCCCAACATGCTAGGATCAATTATTCTTGCACATTCACCAGAAGATACATACCTTGCCAATTCATGCATCAAGTCGTGCATTACGTAATATTCTTCTTTTCTTTGACTATATTGATATACTTTGAATTTCATATCAAAGAATGATTTTCTAGTTAATCGAGCCAAGATTTGTTCTCCAATGTCCTCAAGGCTTGTCGATTCATTTGCTTCTTGCAAGATCAATCCCGAACCCATCCACATAAGCACTAAATCTTTCTTTTTAAATTCATAGTCCTGTGAAAATATGCTACAGTATCGAAAGCAAATCTGAAGCTCTGTTGGTAGGTGGTAGTAGCTTAATCTGAGTACTTCCATGATATCCTCTTCAGTTCCTTTAAAATGCTCCAAACCTTCATGCAGGAATCTGTTCCAATATTCAAAAGTCATATTGACTTGCAAATGCCCACTAACAACCTTTGTTACCAAGGGACATCCTCCCAATTTCTTTACAATTTGTTGTCCAACTAATTTTAAATCTATAAAATCCTGTGGGTTCAGACCCAAAAAGACATGATGATTGAAGAGCTCAAGATTTTCATCTCCTTCCAATCCTTCTATTGGCAAGCACTCTGTTTCAATTCCCATGGCCTTTGCAGCCATGTCAGCTACTGATTCCATCCGGGTTGTTAACAGAATATTGCTCCCACTCTTACCTGTCCTCAGAGGAGCAAATAGCTTTTCCCATTCATCTCTTTTCTTGTCTTCCCAAACATCATCTAAAACAAGCAAGAAATTAGTAGAAAACTTCAGCTCCCTTTTGAGATCTTGCTGTAATGCCTCCAAATGATTAGCATTAGGTTTTGCCCCTGTAGCAGATTCTAGTATTTTACTCGTCAGAGATGTTGCATCAAAGCTGGTAGATACATGGACCCATATAACCTTGAAATGCTTCTCAACCGCTTCTTCACATATGCGTTGAGCCAAAGCAGTCTTTCCCATGCCACCATGACCAACTACCGAAAGAATAGGAACATGGTTAGTACTCGTTACAGTATCAGAAGCTTCAACAGGTGTCTTGGTCAGCCATCTAATTATCTTTTCCTTCTCCTTTTCTCGTCCAACAAATTTAGTTGAAGACAATGTCGAACCTGTCACACGGTCGTTGTTCATCAAATATTGCTCCTGCTGACTACCGGAAGGAACCCCCTTGAGATGTTCTGTTACTGTGAGAATATTCACAATATCTGTAGCAGCTTTGTCTAAACTTTCCATAGCTTTCCTCAGCCTCTTGAGCGTGCCACGGTGAGTAAATTGTTTCACATTCTTATCCAAAATGTCAACTTGTTTAACAGATTTGACAACTTTATGCTTCATCTTTGCAAAAGAGGAGCCCCAGTCACTAACCTTGTTATCCTTCACCTTCTCTTTGAGCTCGTAGTATTTGAGTTCATCGATCGCATCCTCAGCCTCCTCCACCGCGCCCCTGAGCTGCCACAGCCATTCATCAAGTGCACTGCTCTGTTCCTTGATGTATCTGGGGTTGACGACATGGAGCACAACTTGGATCTTTGGGATTGACTGCACTAGCCTGTTCTTGACATCATCCATGCCTTCGGCCATGCAGTACTCATTCAGGCAGGTGAAAGCCTTGTTGATCCAGAAGGAGATGGCTGAAGTAGCCACCGACTTCCCGGCAAACACGAGTGCTGCTCCAGCAGCCATGGATTGTATGTGTATGTCTCAGAGGAAGATATCTAGGGAGAGATCACAGTATATGGAGAAGCATGTGAAAATTTTGCTTGTTGAGGAGGAAGAACTAATGCGGAGATAGGTTCAGCCTCCACTGTTTGATGATGAAATTGTTGAGGTTACAAAGGAAGCATATAAAGAGATTATATCACATACTCACATGCACCAGGGGCCCAAATGCGAGACATCCAATAGGAATCACAATTATAGCACTTCTTTGAAGCAACAATTGTAGTCCTTACTGCATCTCCGATCTGCAACTTTCTTAGCACTTAATTGTCTTGAGAGTTGAGAGCGACTGAACTAGAAGTAGTATGTTCGCTGAAACTTCATGGTTAGGCATTAGTTAATTGTCTTGAGGGCGACTGAACTAGATGAAGTATGTTCGCTGAAACTTCAAGGTTAGGTACCAGTCCGCGTCACTATCCAAGTCCAGATGTAGACAGTACTGCTCCCATTGCATTTAACAGGAGCTACTTGCTGTACTTTCTTGGCTGGGTCTTTTGACTGCAAATTTGTATATATGTGGGTTAAAGCCTCGAAATTTCACTAGGGAAGTTCTCCTAAGGAATGACGATTTTACCCATGGGTTTGGATACCCAACCCGATAAAGGCTGGTACGGATAGTATTTTAGACCTACGGGTTTTTGGGTTTAAAGAATCGAAATGGCGATCAGAAGGAGAGGTGAATGATCCCAAAAAAAAATTCCCCCACTTCAAATAATCCAATCAAGCCCTCAAAGGAAAACACTCACAGAAAGTTAAAGAAATGAGCAAACTGTTCTGTAAAGGCGGTGCTAATGCAGAAATAAGAACAGCCCGACCCAAAAGCAGTTTTGGGAAATCTTTTGATTGGTCGGATAAAAACTCACGAAACTTAGTAGATGTGATTTTAAGGATGTCAAGAACTCATTCCAACCTTCAATCATAAGGATTGACGTCAAAGTTCCGACCTTTTTCACCTTGAAGGAATAACACACCAAGTTAGAGCAAAAATCTAGAACTTGATCTAAGACTTACTCGTGGGGTTTTGATGATTAAGATGATCTTGGATAGCCTCCCACATATCACAGCAAGTTAAAACACATGTTGAAAATTCCACAAACACAATTTTGAAGAATGATTCATTTAAAAGCACAAAACCGGTCTCTTGCAAGAAGAATGCGTGGATTGCCTAGATGATTGGGATCTAAGAGAAGATTCATCCATCAATCAACATCCTTAGCATAACAAGAAAAAGCATGTAGAAGGAGAGGAGGTAGATCCAAATTGCGTAAATGTAAATTACAAGAATGTAAGTGCGGAATTTAAATGCTGAATTTAAGACATAAAGTAAATGTGTAATATAAATTCAAGCATAGAAAAAAATAATTTATATTTCTGGTAGGTAGGTTTAGAAAGCCTCACACAAAAGTAGGCAAAGCTCAAAGGAGTACAAAACCTCTAAAACTTTCAAGAGGGGAAAGGCTACCCTTATGTCTCTATTTATACTACTCTTGAGTCACTCTCCACCCTTAGATGAGTTCCATCTATGCTAAGGACCACCATCAAGGGTCAGGATTGACTTACTCACTTATACATGAGCTAACCCGAAACCCACACACATATCGGGTTTTTGTACGCTTTTCTAAGTATACTAACTAGACCCGCTACTCTATCATCTAGACCGTGATCCAACGGCCCTCCTTGATTTGAGCAACTCCTAACTAGCATCTCACGCATTCCTTGTCTTCCAGGTTTGCATTGACTCAGTCTCCGATCATCTTTGGCGATTCTTGACCGTCTGGACCTCCGATGCACCTCACCTAATCCCGATCATCCTCTACCTCACCGTGATCTAGCATCGCCATCCTGCAACCATCAAAAATAAGGAAAACACACCACATAGCATTGCCTAGAATGATATGCAATAAAACTCACACAAACTCAAAGTACATATCCCAAGGACATCGAGTAACTCTGCTCAGAGTCAAGTCGATGAGTCGATGAGACGACATCGAGTAACTTGAGGTTATCCCAAGGGTTCAAGGCAGGCTAATAGTAGGGCGCTCGACCCGCAAACTCTCTACTTAATACTTAGCGAATCCCAGTCTACTTGAATCACTCGACCAAAAACCGGCAGGGCATTACTCGACCAAGCTAAAACTTGGCAGATTTCAACCAAATGCTTGAACGAACCCTTTGCTCGACCCTACAACATTCCTACTCGATACCTAGCGATACCCAATCTACATGAAACATTCAACCACAAGCCAACGGAGCATTACTCGACCAAGCCATAATTTGGCAGTAATCGACCAAACCAGAACTTGGAAGTCTCAACTCAAATTGCTTCAAATTGAAAATCCGATTAAAATCAAACTCAAATTAAAGCGTAACAAGCTCAAATTTAGTCAAATACTTATCACCAACATGAGTAGACCTCCACATGGTCTTTCACATATCACTATATGACTCGTTGTTGGGTGGCATCTCTATACCTCGACCCCAACCCTATTCCCCAAGGTCTATAACCGTTATGATGACCTTGTCAAGTGTAAGCAATGCTTATACATCTGAGTATCTGACATAAACCCATCTAATCAAAGAAAGTTAATAGCACCATACTTTAGCAGACCTACCATTAATTTACATGATTTTGAATGGTGCAGCCAATTGGGAGGGCATCAATTTTGCTTAATATTAAGTGAGAGATCTTTACTTCTACCATGTTAAAAGCATTTGGAACAACTATATAACATGCATACAAATAAATAAACAGGAACATAAAAGCAATCACAGATAATCACATTAATTGTGATATAGTATGGCCCTTCACATAGTGATCTCCATTGCCACATTTCCTGTTCATCATGCCTCCATGTGCTTGAGTCCTTCAAGTACTACCACTAAGCTATTACTCCTAATTAAAAGGAGTGCAGAAACATCACAAGTCAACACATGGGCTGTTTATACAGAAATAGACAGCCTTGGAATGCAATCAAACATGGTATGCAGGCCATGAAAATTACACACATGCATCATATACACAAGGGGCCATACTCTTCATATCAATCCTGCAAAAATAAGTTAGGCATAGAATCACATTCTACCAAACGATGTGAACTTGTAACAAACTATAAGGCACTATACACAATGATAGCATCTAGGCCCCCTAATTTTTTCATTATATATGATTATATGGTTTTGATGTTGATGACTAAGTCAATGACCACTAAACAAGAAGTTTACAGTTTGGGTATCCAAGAAAGCATCAATCAAAAAGGTCAAGAATAAGGACCTTTGTTAATAGTTTTTTGCTTGGGAGATGATTCAAGCTAAGTAGCTAGGGTAGCTTTAGATTGGCCGTACTATAAAGGAGGATTATGCACAAGTTCAAGCTTCGGTTCATAGGCCTTATAAATTAGACTGCTTGGAGTCAAGGTCTTTCAAATGTTTTCCCCACTAAAATCTATCTTTCGCCCAAACAAAGTATGTGTTTCCCCGGACTCTAATTTCATTGCTCTTTCCTTTAAGTCCGGTGCAATCTCAATCAAAATTCCATTTCCGCTGGACCATTCTTGTTCTTCCAAAATTTTGTCCGGAGCCAACTAAAGTCCATGCCGGACCGTTCCTTTTAATCCAACACTGAAATCTACTCAATCAATCTTCTAACCCAGGGCATCCCATTCACGATGAACTAACTTTGATGTCTCAGAAATTTAGTCCGGCACATGCTCATCTTCGCTGAACCATATTCCTTTAAGTCCATCGATGAAAGCCTTCCATGCTATAGTCAAATCGAGCATATGCCATTCACGCTGGACCAACTTTCGCTATCTCAAAATCCAAAGTCCGGTGTAAATGCATCCCTCTCAGTTAGACATATCCTATTTTTCCAATAAGTCTACCGGTATAAGCTACCTTGAATCCCTTCTATGGCGGACCAAATATTTTCGTCCGGTGCACATGATCAAGATCACATCTTTTCGTCGGACCAAATTTCTCTCAAATCTTATGTACGACGGACCAAGATGATTTAGTCCGGCACCAATGTTCATTTCAACAATATTGGTCCAGAATACAAATAACTGTTTTTTAAGTTTAATCATGCTAAGTCTGTAGCAAATGTGTTAGCCTATTTTTTGACAGTTTGACACATCCAACGGCTAGCTACTGTTCAAATGGCTATATAAGCACTGCCAGAGTATTTCTACATAGAATTTTTGATCTCCTTGACCTTTTAGCACTTTAGAGCTCTCATTCCATCAAGGAGACTGTGCTTCAACCTTAAACTCAAACTTCACACTTTCTAAGTGTTTGACTTCAAGCTTAGTCTAGTTAAGCGTTGTGCTAGTAAACCAAGAGGCATGACATGTGGATAGTCTATTACTCTTGAAACAATTTGTTTCGAGACAGCTTGGAGAAGGTGTTGGTGCGACCTATCCAAAAGTGTTTGTGGAAGGCCACCACTAGTTGTGAGAGGTTGGGACTCACTTCACTGGTGTAGTGAAAGAATTACCTTAGTGTACACCAAGGCTACTGCGACTAGCCTTGGAGGAGCTATACTTCGTGAGAAGTGCTCTAATGTGGAGTAGGAGTTTGGCTCTGAACCACGGAATAAATCCTTGTGTCCCTCATTCATATTCTTGCTGTTGATTTCTGTTGTGATTTATTCTCACTGGATTTAAGTTTCTTGTGCTCTCTTGTCAATCTCTTGAATCTTTAGTAGTTAAGTTTTCGAGTTGATTTTATTCAGTGATTATTTCTAAAATTTTAAAAAGTTGCCTATTCACCCCCCTCTAGGCCAACTCGATCCTTCAAGTGGTATCAGAGCCATGTTTACCTTGCTCAGCTTAACCAGCTTTGGTAAATGGCCGAGGGAAATGGGTATGCAACTGTTAATGTAGATAGAGTTCCTGTATTTGATGGTACAAATTATGCTTATTTGAAAATTCGGATGAGATGCTATTTAGAGGCTGTAAGGTATGATGTGTGGAGGGTCACAGAGAGACCTTTGCCTTCACGCATCATTCCTGAAGGTCAATCAGTTTCAGGTGATCCCACCCCTGGTGAGATACAAAATTTACAATATGATGCTCAAGCTAGAAATTCTATTTTCTCATGTCTTAGTATAGAAGTTTTTAATAGAGTAAGCAACCTTGCTACTGCTTATGATATTTGGACAACCTTACAAGAAATTCATGAGGGAACCTCCGATGTGAAGGAGGAAAAGTATTTTACGGTTAGAGAAAAGTTTGATCAATTTAAGATGCTACTTCATGAAAATGCCAATGATATGTTTTCTAGACTTAATCCCATTGTTAATGAACTTAAAGGCCTAGAAACTAAAATTTCTGATGTTGAGGTTTGCAGGAAAATGATAAAGGTGCTGCGCTAAGCCTACCATAGCCTGATCACCTACTTGTCCAACAGTGGTGATCTCAAGAGGCTCACACCCACTGAATTGTTGGGTAGAATTTCAGCTCATGAGCTCACCTTGGCTGACGAGGATGCTCCAAAGAAGTCTATAGCTCTCAAAGCCAAGGAAAAAGTACAAGACTCTTCCGATGATGAAAATGGTGAAGAGTCCAATAATGATGAAGATGAAGATGTAAAGAAGATGGCTCTACTCATGAGAAAAGCCAACAAGATCATGAGGAGAGTTAACACCAAGGATAAAGAAAGATCAATCTTTTACTACTCAAAGAAAAATTCTTTTTTTAACATTATTTGTTTTGAGTGTAATGAGAAGGGCTACATTGCTACTCGGTGTCCCAACAAGAGCAAAAACAAAAGCAAAAATGACGATGAGGAGGAGAAGGCCCATGGCAAGTACAAAAAGAAGTACTTCAAGAAAGGCTACTCCAAGAAGCGTTCAAATAAAGGAAAAGGGGAGGCACATATTGGTGAATGGATCACTGACGAAGAAGTATTTCAAGAAGGGTACTCCAAGAAGTGTTCAAAGAAAGGAAAAGGGGAGGCACATATTGGTGAATGGATCACTGACGAAGAAAGCTCAAGCGAAGAATCCTCCTCGGATGATAATGACACTAGATCAAAGAGGTTAACTGGACTGGCACTTGATGAATATACACCTCCTCAGCCATCTATCTCACTTTGCCTCATGGCAAAACATGATGAGGTAAATAAAGCATCCTCTTACGATGAATTAGTTGAGATGATTGAAGAGCTTAACAGTGCTCTACATGCTAAAACTAATTCTGATAAAACTTTAAAGAAAACAATTACTAGCTTAAATGATAAACATAGTTTGCTGGAAAACAAACATGATAAACTAGAGGCTAGTTACAATGAGCTTGTTGGTAACCATGAAAAATTTGTGAATGCTCATAATGATTTGATGGCTAATCATGCCTCGGTTGTTAAATTCCATGATACCTTAAAAGTTAAATATGCTTTACTTGTCGATGATCATGAACTTTTAAGTAGACAGTGTGAGCTAGAAATTGACAATGAAATGCTTGCTAGCAAATCTAAAGTTGTTCCTTCATGTAATGTATCAATTGCTTGTGATTTGCTCAATGATGAGAATAATGCTTCCAACTTGTCCATTGCCTCTTGCTCATCTAGTACTTGTGGTAAAAATTGCAAAAATGCATAATGTGCTAGGAAGCTTATTATCGAGAATGAAGAACTAAAATCTAAGGTAGCTAAATTTGATAAAGGATTAGAAAAGTGCTTCCTTGGTAGTGCCACTCTTGACAAAATCCTTGTGGAGCAAAAGGTCATCTTGGGCAGGAAAGGTTTAGACTATAAGCCTATGGATTTGCCCAAGAAAAATGACCGGGCTGAAACCAAATTGAATTTTGTCAAGAAGGACACTCAATATTATTATTGTCATAAATCAAACCATGATTCTAAAAATTGTACTCTTGCTAGTGCCCCGCATGTTAGAGTAAAAAGGGGCTGCATGGTAGATGCTCATTATATGCTTTTTAAAGATTTTAGGGGTAAAATAAATGTGAAATATGTTGGACCCTCTAATCTTGATAAGGAATTTAACTATTTGGGTGTCTAGATTTTTGCTTACAAATCCTTTTGACCCTAAAATTATTGAAACTAACACCAAAGGACCCAAAAGTATTTGGGTACCTAAAATCAAGAAATGAACTTCAATGTTTAGGTGAATTATAAAAGTAGAGGCCAGCATTAGGTAATTGACAACAGTTGTACTCAACACATGAGCGGGGCCTCAAAAATGTTCACCTCTATTGAAAAAGAAAATGATCCTAGCCACAAGATCACTTTTGGAGATAATAGCAAACGAAAGGTAAAGGGTATTGGTAAGATTGCTATCTCAAATAATCATTCAATTGATAATGTTCTCCTTGTAGATTCTTTAAATTTTAATTTACTTTTAGTTGCTCAACTATGTAATCTTGGATTCCATTGTGTCTTCTCTAACGATGGGGTAACTATTTTTGACAAAAATAAAAAGTTTATTTTCAAAGGTTTTAGATTTCAAAATCTCTATCTTGTTGATTTTAACTCTAACTCCTCATGCATCTCGACTTGCCTTTTGGCTAAAGTCTCACTTGGTTGGCTCTAGCATAGGCGTCTTGGGCATGTAGGTATGTCTAACCTTAAAAAGCTTTTCAAAAATGAGTTAGTGGTAGGATTGAAGAATGTTAAGTTTAAAAAGAATAAGTTTTGTAGTGTTTTGTCAAGCCGGCAAGCAAGGAGCAAATTCTCATCCTATCAAAAGCATCATGTCCACCTCTAAGCCACTAGAGCTCTTGCATATGGATGTGTTTGCCCCCACTGCATATGCTAGCATAGGTGGTAACTCATATTGCCTTGTCATGGTAGATGATTTCTCTCGTTTTACTTGGGTATTATTTTTGCCAAACAAAAGTGAAGCAAAAAAAATTTCAAATCCTTTGCAAAAAAGGCCCAAAATTAATTTGAATATCCCATCAAAAAGATAAGAAGTGACAATAGATTCGAGTTTGTTAATATTAACGTTATTGAGTATCGTGATGAGTTAGGCATAAAGCATAAACTCTCAGCCACCTATACTCATCAACAAAATGGTGTGGTTGAGAGAAAGAATAGGACTCTCATTGAAATGGCTAGGGCTATGCTGGATGATTATAGCACCTCTGATGCTTTCTAGGCCGAAGCCATCAATACGGCGCGTCATGCTATCAACCGTCTCTACCTTCATTGACTACTCAAGAAGACTCCATACGAGCTGTTGGTAGGAAGACGGCCTAACATCTCCTACTTTCGTGTGTTCGGATGCAAAGTGTACATCTACAAGAAGAGAACACATTTGGGTAAATTTCAAAGGAGATGTGATACTGGTTTTATGTTAGGTTATTCTTCTAAGTCTAAAGCTTATAGAGTGTTTAATAATTCAACTGGCTTAGTAGAAGAAACCTATTATGTTAAATTTAATGAATCTAATGGCTCACAAGGTGAGCATGAGAATTTAGATGATGTAGGAAATGATGCCTTGGTGCAAGCAACGAGGAAGATGGAAGTAGGAGACATCAAGCCCAAAGAAGACAAAGATGAGCCGCTTACTCCATCCATGGAACCACATGATGGAACACAAGAAGAAGATGAAGAAAAGGATCAAGACGGACCAACCTTCATAAAGAGCGATCACACAATTGCAAAGAATCACCCCGCGGACCAAATTATTGGTGAAATCAGTAAGGGTGTTCAAGTTCGCTCTAGACAAGCATATTTTTCTGAACATTACTCGTGTGTTTCTTGTGTTGAGTCTAAAACAGTAAAAGAAGCACTAGAAGATGTAGACTGGATTATAGCTATGGAAGAAGAGCTCAACAACTTCAAAAGGAATAAAGTTTGGAACTTGACGGAACGCCCAAGGGACCATAATGTTATTGGGACAAAATGGGTGTTCCAAAATAAGCAAGATGAAAATAGGGTGGTGATGCGCAACAAAGCAAGGCTAGTTGCACAAGGATTCACCCAAGTTGAAGGGTTGGACTATGGGGAGACATATGCCGCCGTAGCTCGTCTAGAAGCTATACGGTTTCTTTTAGCCTTTGCTTCACATTTCAATATTACTCTTTTTCAAATGGATGTAAAAAGTGCATTTCTTAATGGTATCATTGATAAAGCTATTTATGTTGAACAACTACCCGGTTTTAAAGACTTAAAATTTCTAAATCATGTTTACAAATTGACTAAGGCACCATACTGTTTGAAACAAGCCCCCCAAGGGTATGGTATGAGCGCCTTAGATATTTTCTCTCAAAAAAGAACTTCAAAATTGAGAAGGTTGATCCAACATTATTCTTAAAAGAAATCAATGGTGCTTAATGATTTGCCAAATTTATGTAGATGATATTTTCTTTGGATGTACTAATCTCTCCTTTTGTAAGAAATTTGGTGACATAATGGAAAAAGAATTTGAAATGTCAATGATAGGGGAGCTTTCATTCTTCCTCGGGTTTCAAGTCAAACAATTGAAGAAGGTGACATTTATTTCACAAGAAAAATACACCAAGGACCTCCTCAAGAGATTCAACTTGGAAGAATGCAAACCAATCAAGACACATATGGCAACAAATACATATCTTGATCAAGATGTGGGAGGTAAGTCTGTTGATCAAAAGCTTTATAGGTTCATGGTAGGGTCTCTTTTATATTTGACAGCATCTAGACCTAATATCATGTTTAGTGTTTGCATGTGTGCTAGATTTCAAGCTGCTCCTAAAGAAGTGCATCTTAATGCCGTAAAAAGGATTTTTAGATATCTAAAGCACACCCCTTGCATTGATTTATGGTATCCAAAAGGTGCTCCTTTTGATCTTCTTAGCTACTCGAATTCCGATTATGCCAGTTGCAAAATAGATCGTAAGAGTACCTTAGGGGGTTTCCATTTGCTTGGAAGGTCTTTAGTTTCTTGGTGTTCTAAAAAATAAAATTCTATAGCACTTTCTACTGCCGAGGCCGAATATGTGGCTGTAGGCAGTTGTTGTGCTCAAATTTTATTTATAAAGCAAACCTTCTTAGATTATGGCATTAAGTTTGAAAATATACCTCTTTTGTGTGATAATGAAAGTGATGTGAAAATAGCAAACAATCCGGTCCAACACTCCTGGACTAAGCATATTAAAATCCGACATCACTTTATTTGTGATCATGTTGCTAAGGGTGACATTGTGCTTAGTTATGTAAGAACTGAAGACCAACTGGCTGATATTTTCAATAAACCCCTTGATGAGGCTAGATTTTCTAAATTAAGAAATGAATTAAATATTATTGCTTTTTCAAATATTGCTTGATTTTTGTTGTTGTCACACTAAGGGGGAGCCAAGTTTGCTTATTATGCATCTCTTGCTACCCACTATATGAACAAATTAATTCCAAGTGCTGAAATAGCCTCTCCTTTCTATGCAGATACGGGCATCCTAAAATTGCTAAAATTGCTAAAATGTTGCTGAAATAGGATAGTCAGAAGAATCATATTCAATCTCTCCTGACAGATACGGGCATCCTACGCACCACAAAAGATAAGCAGGATGAGCTTTTTTGCGCCTTCCAACAACAGTTAGGTACGAAAAGACAGAGAGCTTACGCACTCAACTGGAATGCACTGGGCATGCAGCACCATGATCTCACGAGTCTAGATATCCCTTTCCACTTGGAAGAAGTAGGTCGTCTTCTCGTTACACCCGAAAAAGGCACCGGGCCTGGATAGCAACATTGGGATGTTCTACAGGCAATGCTGGGAGATCGTCCAAGACAACCTCATGGCAATGATCCATCAGCTTCACAGTCTCAACAGTCGCAGTCTGCACCTCCTTAACTATGCGAATATAATGCTGCTACCCAAGAAGAAGGATGCAATAAGGATTTCAGAGTACAGGCCTATTAGTCTCATACACAACATTGCAAAGATTTTCTCAAAGCTTCTGGCAAATAGGCTCGCACCTTTCCTTTAGGACATTGTATTCAACAGCCAGACTAACAATTTAATCAAAGAGTTGCACTGGAGAAGAATCCCAAGCCTCTTCATCAAGTTAGACATTGCAAAGGCCTTTGATTCAGTAAGTTGGAAGTACATGTTAGAGCTCTTGCGGCATATTGGCTTTGGCCAACATTGGAGGGATTGGATCACAATGATCCTTGCAACGTCCTCATCCAGAGTTCTACTCAATGGGAACCTAGAACGCTCCTTCAAACACAGGAAAGGTCTTTGGTAGAGAGACCCACTTTCTCTAATGCTCTTCATCTTGGCCATTGACCCACTTGAGTGGTTGATCGCCAAAGCATGTAGCGAAGGCATAATTCAACCGTTCCCAACATAGTTTGCCAAACTACGCATCTCCTTGTATGCCGATGACACGGACATTTTTGCGAACCCCAATGCAGCCGAACTACAGGCAATACAGGCAGCATTGAACATCTTTAGTGGAGCTTCCGGCCTACAGATCAACATCACCAAGAGTGAAGTCTACCCCATAGCTTGCGGCGGTCTAGATTTGCCACAATATCTAGAAGGTTTTCCAGCCCAGCTGAATTCTTTCCCTTGCAGGTACTTAGGTCTACTTAGGTCTACTATTGCGTCCAACAAAGCTAAAAAAAGGTTGATGTGCAGCCGATCATCGACAAAGCTGGGGCCAGGTTGGCAGGGTAGAAAGGGAATCTCCTTTCAAGAGTTGCACGCCTCATCCTAGTAGATTCGGTTCTCATATCCCTTGCAACATACCACATGACAGTGTTTCCATTGCCCAAATGGGCGATTAGGAAGCTCGACAGGTTATGAAGAAATTTCATCTGGAGGGGGCAACAGATATGTCACAGAGGTCATTTCTTGGTAAATTAGACCAAGGTGTGTAGACAAAAGTCCTTAGGGGGGCTAGGGATAAAGGACTTCATAAGGTTTGGACGAGCACTTTGCGTTCAGTGGCTGTGGTTCAAATGGAAAGGGCAGCAAAGGCCATGGGTTGGGATAGACTTACCTTGCAATGACATAGATCAAAGCTTGTTCAACGCAAGCACTAAGATTATCCTAGAAAACGGGCATACTACAAAACTCTGAACCTGCGCTTGGCTCCAGGGAGCATGCCCAAAGGACTTGGCACCCACATGCTTCCAAGTGGTCCGCAGAAAGGGCGCAATAGTTCACGATGAACTCGATAACGGCAACTGGATCAGGCATCTATGGAGGATCTCAACCGAAGCGCATCTTGACGAATTCATTTGTTTATGGCAAACCGTCCAGGGGGTCACTTTGTGCCCTCATATTCAGGACTAGATTATCTGGAGATGGATGAGAAATGGAGAATACTCAACAAGGTCTGCCTACGGGATACAGTTTTAGGGGTCCGTGTCGAACCACAATTATAAAATTATTTGGAAAGCAAAAACAAAAAATAGGTGCAAGTTCCACAATTATAAAATTATTTGGAAAGCGAAAACAGAAAACAGGTGCAAGTTCTTTGTATGGCTGCTCATTCAAGAAAGAATACTAACAGCCGATAAACTGGTTATTAGAGGATGGCCTGATAGTTCCTTCTATCCTCTATGTGGATTGGAACAAGAGTTAGCAACACATCTTGTGCTATGCTGCCCATTTGCAAAACAAATATGGAGGAGGGTGCTCCATTGGGCATAGGTTCCTCACCAGCTACCACAGCTTGGGGAGTGTATCGAGTATTGGTGGCTTTCTATCCATCAGAACATTCCTAAGCAACGACAAAAACAGGTGGATGGCGTTCTCGTCTATGCCTTTTGGAACTTATGGAAGGAGAGAAATAATAGAATTTTCAACAACTTATATCAAACAGTGCAGTCAGTGCTTGATCGCATTTCTGACGATATTAGAAACTGAAGTTTGGCACTATCTAATGAATGCATCCAGGGGCGGTAATAGTGTTAAGCAGAGTGTAGCTAGCACAAGATCATCATGGTGGTAATGCTCAACACAGGTCCACAAAGAGTGTCTAATCTTGCGCAGGATTGGATCATGGATGGTGATCTTCTAGTTAGTGCTTATCATATCCACGGTAATAACTGATGTTTGTATGTCTCCAAAGTTGCCTGTCGCATGATCTACTTCGGTGTCATGCTAGTTGTGCTCTCCCCTGCAGATCATTGTTTTTTTCATAGTTGTGGTCGTTTGTGTTTGTCGTATCTTCCTAAACCTAAGTTTCTTACGGTTTTAGTCCTCTCCAATGTTTTGGTTGTTAGTCTTCCCGTACGGCCAACCTTGCTGTGAAGTTGAGTTGGCAAGCTGTAATGATACTTCTATTCTTCTCTTTCTCTTAAATGAAGGGCAGAGCTCCTGCCAATCTTTCAAAAAACAAAAACCACATTAATAAAGAGTAAATGGTGCAAGATCAGCATATGTCTTGTATTATTGTTGTTTCTACTTTTAATTTGGCAATTAGCCACTCGAACTTAAAATCTATAATTGACTCACTCAAGCATGAGCATAAGAAATCAGACAAAGAAATTAACACTTTATTTCCTGATTTAGGGATAGTGAGAGCAGGTATATTGTCATTCATGTTTCAATTAATCTAGAGCATCATGGGAGGTGGAGATTTGCATGCTCAATTTTACATTAGAGAAACGTCATATGTTTAAGTGCAGGTGGATCAAGTGAACAAAATTAGAGGCATGTTATTGGTAGTTGATTTCTAGAATAAGCAAGTGCAGTCATGTTTCAATTAATCTAGAGCATCATGGGAGGTGGAGATTTGCATGCTCAATTTTACATTAGAGAAACGTCATATGTTTAAGTGCAGGTGGATCAAGTGAACAAAATTAGAGGCATGTTATTGGTAGTTGATTTCTAGAATAAGCAAGTGCAGGAAGAACGTCGCAGTCTCAGCAAATCACATTTGGGTTCGTTGCAGTTTACTCTTGATTCATACATGAGACCAACCAGCACATCGAAAGCTAAACATGGCTCCAAGTGATCTTTACCTTTCTTTGATTGGAAGGAACACTTCATCTCCTCCAACGACAAAGTGCGTCTCGACCCATCACCGACAACATTCTCCAACTCTCGCCACTTCTTCACCATGTCGGTCGACATGTCCATCATGAACAGCCTCTCAATTCCCCCTGGCACACAAACACCCAATTCCATCATTAACATATTATTACAACAAATCAACAAGAAGTTCTAAGTAGGAAATCATTTCCGAAGAAAATGAAAATCTTCATGACCACATAGTACACATGAAGAGGTTGTTGCACAAGAACAAGAAGAGCGAATTGAGCAGATCACCGTGGGTTACAAATGCTTCGCATCATCTAAAAAAACTCAATTCCTCTTTTTTTAAAAAAAAAACTAAAGTGGGTAAATTGCACCATAGATCCTAGCTTTGCACACATGATTCAAGTAGGCCTATAAACTTCGAAAAAATAGATATCTAAACATAAAAAATTATATATCTAGATCCTTCAACTTGTATGAACTTGTTGAGAGATCGAAAAGCAATTCAGTGAAAATGTGCCATGTCAACATTTAGAGCATTACATGTGGCTCTAAATGTTGATGTGGCATTTGGATGGACCACCATTTTATATAGAAAACAAGTGTTTCATGTACATTGGTGCCTAGGCATCCAAGTTAATACCCATTGATTTGCTTTTGAGATTTGCAACATTTGATGTATGTATCTTCATATACCCATAAAAAAGTATATTAAAGATATCAAACCCCAAAAAAAATTAAATTCATCTTCAGCTTAACTAGTTTGAGTTAGTTTCATGCTTTATGCTTGCTGTAGTCATTAAATTCCAAGTAGTTCAAATTAGTTTTAAGTAAGTTAAAAACTCACTTGTAAGGGTATAAAACATTCCATACATTCCAAGTAGTTCAAATTAGTTTTAAGTAAGTTCAAAAATCACTTGTATCAAGGGTATAAAACATTCCATACTCAAATTTCAAAATACCTAAACACAAAGTTAATTTATGTAATTTACCTACATATTACATAAGAAAAACAGTATACTAGCATTACCTTTTAAATCACCAAATGTTTGATTCTTGAGATAAATTAGAAGGTTGTCAACCGCAGTCAAATGTGTACCCCAATTTTTGTGGGGGGACCTTAGTGTGCCTACACCAAAGGAATTGTGTGCTCCATGAAAAGAGAAACGTGTGTTGAATTCGATCAAATATCTTTTACATAATGGAATATGTTCCTACTGCAGATACCTACAACCATCTAGTACTGATGTTTTTCCAGGGAGATCGATGTATACCTACAAGTCTACAACTAGAGCTCTGCTACCCAGTGGCAGAACCAAGAAATTTTAGAAGCTTAGGTAAGTCTAACTATAACCAAGAGCTTGTACGGAAAAATGCAGTTTTCATAGTGCCTAGCAACGATTAGACTATATTGGAGTTCCACTGATCGTCGCAGTTGAGCCTGAGCAGTCCCTGCTACTACCTTTTAATTGGGTGGCACAACTTAATGTGCAAAATACACTCATCTTTGAGACCTTGACTCAGAATAGGAGACAGATTTGCATGTATATCTGCAATTGTAGATACCACATGTTTTACCTCTAGAAACAATCTCTCCCAAGGACGACACACACACACACACACACACAAAAGGACTGTCAAAATCTAGGTGCGGCTCTCAATGTGACTTCCTACTTCGGCAATGTGCCATGGAAATCAAGGCCCTGTCTACAAAATAACATGCATGTCACTACCTTCGCAAAAAGGCAATGTACTCTTGTATACTCCCTCACTCATGTTGAAAATTTTAGTGAAATCTCAATGAGATCTCGGATTTCAGCAGGTGACAAGATTGAAAATCCCAGCTGAAATGCTCATAAGACTATTGTACACAATACTTCAACAAAGCAATGTTGGCTTAGTTGGTAAAGTGCCTATTTTGCATACGTGAGGTTAGGGGATCGAACCTTAGCCTCTCCATTTTTTGGATTGACAAACATTCATATATTCAACCAGATTTTTTTTAGGTTATGTCGCCCTCCTTCTCCCTGCCAAATCCGTTGCCCTCCTCCCTACCAGATCCACCTCTCTCCTCTTCCTGTGCCAAGCGGTGACGCCCTCCTTCCCCGCGACGCGATCTTGCCCATACCACTGGCCCTCTTCCTCCATGCTTTGCTACCGCTCTCCACGCCCGTGTTGTCATCACTCTTCCCCTATGTAGCGTCGCCCCCTCTTCCTCCACGTGGCCTCGCGTCATCCTCGCCTCTTGTTGCATCCTCACACTCCTCCTAGTGCTACCACTCATGCTCCTCCTCGCCGCGTCTTCCTAGCCGAGCCTCCGAGTGCTCCCCGCCATGCTGTCCTCTCCTCCTGAAGGATCGAGATGGTGATTAGAGCGAGGTGAATGATCCCAAATCAAAGTTCCCCCACTCAAAATAATCTAAGCAAGTCCTCAACCAAAACTCTCAAAAGAAGCAAATGAAGTGGAGCAAGTATCTTGCAAGGCCAGTAGCACCAGGCTCCGGTATGACCGGGGTAAGTCTAGTAGCACGGGGCTCAAGAATAGTAGCAAGAACAAAGAGAAAAATAGCACGAACTCAAAAGCCAAATTGATGCAACTTTTGATTGGCTAGACACAAACTCATGAAACTTAGTAGATGTGGTCTTAAGGATGTCAGGAACTTATTCCAACCTTCAATCATAAGGATTGATGTCAAAGTTTTGATATTATTGACTAGGAAGAGAAAACACACCAAGTTCAAGCAAAACACAAGAACTTGATCTTGGACTTGCTCGTGGGGTTTTGATGATCAAGATGATTTTGGATAACCTCCCACTTGCACAGCAAGCAAGAACTCAAGTCAAAATCTTCACAAACATGATCTGTAAGAATGAATCACTCAAGAACATCAGATCAGTTTTTTGCAACAAAAACGCAATGATTCTTTGAAATAAGAAGCAATATCATGTAGAAGGAGGGGAGGCAAATCCAGATTGCGTATAAGTAAATTGCAAGAGTGTAAGTGCGGAATTTAAATGCTTGAAAATAAATTACTGAATTTAATGCGTAATGTAAAAAAAGAAAGTAAATTCAAGCATAAGGGAAATGTGTTTTGGATTTCTTGGAAGGGAGGTTTATAAAGCCTCACTACAAGGTGGGCAAAACTCAAAAGAGAACCAAAAACCTCAAAACCTTCAAGAGGAGGAAAGCTACCCCTACCCCTCTATTTATACTACTCTTGGACCACCTACTCACTACACCATGTCCTAGATTTAGAGACAGACCTCTGTCGGTAAAACTTGACTTTCATAGTCAAATGGTCTGTCGGTAAAAGTCTATGGCAGAGCTTCTGTCGCTAATTCCACAAAACAGTGACATTTTGTCTGTCGGTAATGATATAGACATATAGCTACACCATATCTATCGGTAATTCCACAAAACAGTGACATTTTGTCCTGCGGTAATGATATAGACATATAGCTACACCATGTGTGTCGGTAATTTCATATCTATAGTCGATCGTGCACGATACTAGACCCGCCAATAGGAATTATGTAAGAAAACAAAACTACTGATTTCCCAAAATGCATTAGCCTAGTAATTAGTACTATTAATAAGTACGAAAAAATCATAATCTACTAGAAACAAGATTAGAGAAGATAGGAATCGCTTGGATTTTGGTAATTATATAGAGATTGCATTAATAACAAGAAAAATCCATAAGAATTTATATCGTAATACGTGCAAAAGGTTTTGAAAAAAGAAAAAAAGTGTATGATCCCGAGAAAAGTCAATGCAAAGCTAGAACTTCGATAATCAAATCGGTGAAGAAGATCTTACTTTGAATCAACCAAAGTTACATGGAAGATCATTTCCTTGTGGATATTCACTAGCGGAGATCCTCGAGAAAAAAATTCATCAGGCGTCATACCTCTGCAGCCCTAAACAGTGGCGGCAAAAACCCTACATCGGTACCCCAAATCCCCAATTCCCCAAGGCCCGCCGCCTCCTCCAAACACTCAACAAGACGCCTGAGCTCCTCCAAACTCCCGGCGCCGATCTCGCCCGACCCTAACCCTAAAGCCCTCCTTTCCCGGCGCGCCACCTGCGCCCTTTCTCGGCCGCTTCACGCCTCCACGCTGGCTCTGGCGAGGCCGAGCCGACGAAGTTCTCGGAGAGCCACAGGCGAGCCCCGGAGGCGTGGGCTCGTCTCGAGCAGCTGCGCGCAAGGGCCACCTGTGCTGACGTGAGGCAAGACGCCCGAGAGCACCGCCGGCGTGGCTACCCCTGATCCCGAAGCTGCCTCCTCCCTAGTCCCGACTAGGTGAAAATAGGACAGGAAACATCCGCCCGATCCGATCCCGAGTCCGTTTAAAACCCGATCCGTAATCCGAATACAACTATCCGGCCGGATTCGGATCCGGATCCGGATATTTTATCCGGATACGGAGTCCTTGGAATCTGACGGATACAGGATCGGATCCGGATATCGGGTAATTTTTAATTCGGATATCCGTTTACATTTTCGCTACTCTGTGAGCCCGCCGTTCCTTCCTTCAATCCTTCGACTTCGCCCACCCCACCACGCCTCACCTGGCGATCGGAGACTCAAATCAAGCTTTGCGACGTCTGCACCTCCGTCCCCGGTCAAACCCTAAATCCATTACCCTATCTCATTCCTCTCCTCGAGCGGCCTCCAGCGCCACCGGGCGTAGCCGGCGTCCCGCGCCTCCACCGAAAGCAGACGCCGGTCGTCACCGCGCCTCCACCGAGCCGCCGTCGCCGCCCGGCCCCGCGCCTCCACCGAGCCGCCGCCGCCCGCGCCGGTCATCCTCAAGCGCTCCATCGAGCCTCCATCGAGCCTCCACCGAGCAGACGCCGAGAGGAATGAGGACCGAGAGGTCTGCGGCGGCGGGCAGCAATGGGAGGCGCTGAGCCACGACGTCGCGATCGTTGGCGCGGCCGGCGTGGGCTCGCCGCCGCCATCCGGCTAAAGCAGCTCTGCCGACGCCGACGCCGACCTCTCCGTCTGCGTCCTCGATTTCTATAATACGCCCTTGTGTACTCTTTCACTGGATAACTTCTATGTTTTTATCGTTCACTCGATTTCTATAGTATGCACTTTTATTTGTGGTTGATTTACTCACCATATGCCTTAGATTCAAGTGATCATGAGGAATCGTAGAGATTATTGTGTCTGAGGATGTTGTTGTATCACATTACAATGAACAAATGCAAATAGATAAGTAGTTGATGCTCTGTAATAGTTGCAAAGACTTGGTAAGAAATTCCAATGATGAAAACCTATATTCCTTCCGAGAATTTGACTTACGATGGAGTACCTTTCGTGAGACATTATATCTGCGTTGCCATATGGTGTTCCTTAAAGCATGATCTTGTCGACAATGTATTGTGCAATAGTTAGGTTGGTAAGTGCTAAGTACATTGGACTGCACTTGCACTGTGAAATAATTGAAGCCAAAAACTAATGCTTGTAAATCGAGCGGCTTCCATTTCACTTATCTTTGAATTTGTTTTATTATACCTCACATTTATCCTATCTTTGAATACTGTGTGCTATCGGCGGTGCTGCCCCTCACCAAAAAATACCACAAAGTCGTTCTTATTCAAAGACGCTAAACCCGACAAACAGGCCATTCCAGTTCATGCATAGTAATATTCTATCTTCGTTTTCTTTCCTCAGAGCAGACTTTAACATAGCCATTCCAGTTCATGCATAGTAATATTCTATCTTCGTTCATGCATACTAATATACCATATCCCAATGTCAGAACGAACACTCACGTTAATGGGGATACCGGTTCCCTTGAGCGCAAATCAATTATTCAAAGTCTAAAATTTAATTAATTTTCCTTTCACTTGTTCAAGGAAAAACACATTATCTTGTTTTTCTACTTATAATAAAATTTTAGAAGAGAAACTTACCAACTTCATCTCGATTAAGTGCTTCAAGTTTGTGGCGTTTGTACTCATTTCTTCGTCCCTCCTTCCAAGAATCAGATAGAAAGTAAAATGAGGCTGTGGTTTTCATGATCATATCTAAAAACATTTAACCTTATCTATACAAATATTACAATGAAGAATTACATAAATCTTGGACATATGCCAAATACAAGTATCCAACAATAACTTATGCCTAATTTAAGATCTAATCATTTTGCCGATTAGTTTTGTTATGTGCTCTTTCGCCATCTTGAAAACAATGACACTCATAGATCTCTAAGTAGCTATGGACCTATGATCCCATCATTTTTACCGGTCCTTGTTTTGATTGAATTATAATTTTTCACAAAGTAAATTTGTTGTTATTTGCACTAACTACAAAGTAAATTGTACATACCTGTAGAAGTTCCTTTTCACCGGAAGCCTTCCATGCTTGATGCTTCTGTGATTGCCATGACTTAGAAGTTACATCATGTGTAAGTGTAAACAGTTGTCAAAGGTAAAGCAGACTCCAAGATTGAGAAAGGTGTTGGGGGGAGTACATCAAATTCTATCAAAGAGCTTATCAGCAATGCGACTTTGAATTATAGTGACAACCGGTCTGAATTACTGGAAGTTTCATGAACTTTTTGAACTTTGATTTGACTTGATTTTATTTTATATACTTTCTGGAATAAATCCTGACGTTGTGTTGGAGGTGAGAACTATACCTCAGTCGTCTTCTTTTATCGTATTTCCTTCCCGTAAAATAAATTATTTCATCCGATTCAAGACTTCTTAAGTTTTGTTAGAAGAGACAAAATCTAAGTCTTGCAATTTTCATCCCGAGAACTAGGCTATGTACGAAAGTATGCAACTCTTGAATTGGTGTTATTTGAGTATATGAGTGACCCTTTTCCTTTGTGCGGTTTGTAGGTGAACCCCGAAATGCTCCATTTGGTAGTGGGGCAGCTACTTGATGATAATTGATAAGTGCCTCAAGATTTCATTAAGGGTTTGATTCTATCTTTTCGTTCTCTCCTTCCTGTTGATTCCACCCCATTTGCATTTAGCATCAAACTTGCAACAATTTCCTTCAAGAAAAATCCTAGCAATCTTGAGTGCACAAAGAGAGGCTTTTCTTGAGGTAATATACATGACTTTCCCCTGTATCACCCTTAGCAATCTACACTAGAAACTTGCTCTCTGACCCAACATGCACACTTGTTGTCCAGGTATGTGTGTGGCATATTTCCTGGTTTTCGCATTAGTAACCAAATGTTTGCATTGATTACTCTATGTTGGATTGCCACTCTGAATTTGCAGAGAGCAAATGTTATGATGCTTAAACTTTTTTAGTAAAATTCTTCTTTTTCTGACACAACGGAGTATTAATGTGTTTACGTTATACCATGACATGTTTATCGCAAATGTTGTTTGCTGAAGAACAAGATGGAATTGCATTTGCATAGTTCCGCTTTTCTGCCCTGCCTTATTTAGAGAAATTTATTTCGCTACATTGTTGAGCTCATGTGATTATGTTCACTAGCCAAACTTCTAGTGCTTCCTTATTTATTGATGAAATAAAAAATGTGGTCTTATCTTGAAATTTCTACACTTATATTCGAATCTTTTCATTCTATTTAGAACTAGTCTACTCAGTGCTTAGTATTTGAGTGGACTTTGTTAAATTTGTTGGTGCATTTGTCATAGTTGTCATTCTATGGAGTTCCTAATTTTCTTATCT
Organism: Guadua angustifolia; assembly: GCA_036346375.1. Lineage (NCBI taxonomy): Eukaryota > Viridiplantae > Streptophyta > Magnoliopsida > Poales > Poaceae > Guadua > Guadua angustifolia. The sequence goes on from CM070522.1 coordinate 10,876,491, forward strand.
TGGGTTCTACTTTATACAGATGAGATATATTTAATGGTTCACAGTAAATTGTATGGTCAACAAGTGTGACTGTACTATGCGCTACTTTTTGTACAAACTCCATGCTTGTTGTACAGAGCGCTGATTGTAGTCAACTTGTGACATTGATTTGGATAGAGGCATGAAGCACATGTAAGTAGGGATGAAAACGGATAGTAATTCGGATATCAATTTTTTTGTCTTTGTTCTTCAATGGGAAACAAATAGGATATAGAATTTTCTATCCTAATTCATATTCTTGTTTGTGGTGTTGAGCTTATTCAAATTCATAAAAATGAACCTCAAATTCATTATATATTTATTTAAATGATAGAAACAAAATTAGGATATCAATGGGATACGGATTCGGATATTTTTTCACCTTTTTATTTATGGGAAGCAAATAATGCGTAATTTTTTTTCTAATTTTATAATCTTATTTTTTATAATGAGCTTGCTAAAGTGTTAAAAAATGAAAACCAAAATCGTTATATATCTATTTAAAAATGTCGAATTTGTTCAGAAATTCGGATATCCGTTTTCATCCCGATGTAAGTATGTAATTGTACCTTTCTGTCGTATTTCAGGTGAATGACAAGCTTCATTTCTTTTATACAGACACATAAGGAACTATATGAAAAGCATCATAACACAGCTAATGGGCACATCAAGATATGGTTTGGGTTGAGACAGATCATGAATGCAACAGATCGTTTATTGCTTGAAACAAGAGATATCGTACAGAAGCTAAATACTGGAATCCATGTGGTACTTCTATAAAGTAATTTATAAATTTACTTGTGCAACCAAGTTTATCTGTTTTTAAGATGGTATGGTTAATCATTTAGTTCATACTTTTTGGATGTCCCTGGTTTGTACATTTATGCATACTCAAATCTTGCCTTGAGTATTTTTTAAAGTTGGGAATGTTTATGAATGATTTTGCATGTCGATAGATAGAAGCAATTCGCAACAAGGAGCAATCACATCATTAGCATAACCATCATTTTGCATTAGAAAACCAGATTGGATCCATGACTAGGTCTAAATGAGCACAAAAAATGAACTTGCATTGTTTGTTTTACTTTGGTGCATCTGTTAGGCACACATAACCAATCTTGTTGTTTCGTGTTTCAGATTCAAGAAGACGACTATTGAATGTACATGTTAGTTCTCATTGTTTCGTATTTTGTGGTGTCGAATACCTTGTTTAGCTTGTGATCTTTGGAGTAGATGAGTTGGTATTGATGATCTGGTGAATGTTGTCTAGCTTTTGCTGTCTTTGGTACTTAGTCTCAGGCCGACTTGAAGATTTTGCTGTCTTTGGTACTTAGTGCATGCTAACTTGAAGCTTTTACTGTCTTTGGTGAATGTTGTCTAACAAGATTGTTTAGCTTTTTCTTCAAAGAAAAATTTACATGTTAGTTTACCATTGGACTTGGAGACTTGAAAAATGAAGTTGCTTATGACCATATGACTCTTTTGCAGGGGCACAAGAATGATTGTAACCCTCAAAGCCTCAAGTGTTGTTTGATCGAGAAAGAATCTTTTTGTGAAGTCTAGAAGCAAATGCAAATATGCAATACGTTCTGTTGGCTGCCAATTCTTCTAGTTTGTTGGCAGCACGTGTAATCTTTTGTAATCATGACAGTTATGCCACTATGTACTATTCTTTTGGACATCCAGACCAATATGTTGGATCTGTTGGTAGCCAATTAACTAGAGCTAGCTAGATTGATTAGTGCACCTTCTGCTACTTAATAGAATCTTTTGTAATCATGACAATTTCTAATCTATATAATTACTGATGTTACTTTATGGAGTATATGTTTTCATCTGTTGAAAGTATTAGCAAGAATCTCAGTAACCACGACATTTAGTTTGCTAAAGAAAACCGAAAGAGGATGCCCAAGAATCAAAAGAGGTAGCCAATTAAAAAATGGAAAATTAATTTTAGCGTCACCACATCATCAAGAAAAGCTTTGTCTGCGGTAAAAGATGTCTGTCGGTAAAGATTTGTCCGTCGGTAAAAGTAGTAAATCAAAGGCAAAGCGATGCATCGGTAGAAGAGTTGTGCTGTCGCTAAAAGTCTTTACCGCGTGACTTACACCGCACTTTTTTTCTATCGGTAAAAGATTTACCGACAGACATGCTGTCGCTATAGGTGGCTTTTAGCGACAGACAAGCTGTCGGTATATTTAGGGCATGGTGTAGTGACTGCCCTTGGATGAGTCCCTCAACCCTAGAGCACTCCATCAAGGGCTAGGATCGACCCAATTATACAGCTATACAAGAACTAACCCAAAACCCACCAAACAAACCGGGTTTTCTTGCATAGTTTTCAAAGCACAGTAATTAGACCTGCTATCCTATCAACTAGACTGCAATCTGAAGGCCCTACTTGATCCACGCAGCGTCTAGCTAGTATCTTTTCTTTTCCTTATCTTCTAGGCTTGCATGGATTCCATCTCCGATCATCTTCCGACGATCCTTAACTGTCTGGACTTCTGACGGTCCTCGCTTAATCCTAGTCATCCTCTGCCTCACCATGATCAAAACCCGACATCCTGCAACTATCAAAGACAAGAAAAACTTATCACATAGTAATGTCCAAAAAGATATGCAATAAACATCACAAAATCATCAAGAATATCCAATTCCACTTATAAGGGCTAGTGCTACCATCCTCGGGCAGAGTATCGCTGCCGATCATACCGCCCACAGTGGGTATGGTATCTCTAAATTGTAAAAACACCTTCTTTTGAAAAAAAATGAACCGGACTGTGGCCGGTGCTACCGCCCATGGTAGACTGGTGCTACTGCCCCCAGGCCGGTAACATCACCCGATACCGAATCAGAAATCACCCTCTCTGGAATTTTCACACCGTGGACTGGTCCGATGGTACCGCTCATTTCTGGTACTACCGCCCTTATATGGCCGATAGTATCGCTCTTCATCCTGACGCAAAAGAGGTGCTTCTCTGAAATTTCCACACTAGGGTCAGACCCAATGCTACCACCCATGTCCGGTGCTACTGCTCTCACATAGTCGGTAGCATCTTAAATTTTAATTTAAACTCCAAATCAACCTTAAACACAAACACCATTAGCTCCAATAATGTCAATAACTCATCATAAATATGGATAGACCTCCACATGATCTTTCTCCTCCCATCACACTGTCCTTGTGCTCCTCCTCGGGCCATCCTCGCCTCCCGCTGCATCCTCACGCAGTCCTTGCCAAGCCTCCGAGCGCTCTCCTCGGTGTGTCATCCTAGTCTACCATCATGCCATCTCCCTCGCTTCCCGCCGTACAAGCCAACCACCGTCCAGATCCATTGCCCGTGCACAAGGGCCATCCTTCGGTGACCATGCTGTTCAGATCCTCCCCAGTGCCGACCTCCCCTGTGTCGTTCGCCCTCGTGCCTAGATCCACACTACCCTCCCCCACACCGTGCCCAAATCTGGTGGCTGTGCCCCAACCATGTACAAGGGCCAAATTTTTTTGGCAATTACACTAAAACTTTGGTGATTTTGACCGTTACTTTGGTTTTGTCAACTTAAAAAATATAACATCCCAAAAATTTTAAAATAAATAAAAACATAAAATAAAATAAGTAAAATGAAAAATCAAAGTTGGGTTGTAATTTTATTCTGATTTACATCTTTCTCATCATTTCTTGGATTTTTAAGTCTTTAGAAAATTGTTTTCATCATTGAACTATTAATTTATAAAACCATTTTGAAAATAGAATTATTAAATAAAGCCAATATAAAAAATAGATAAAATAATAAATCATGTGGAATTATGATTTTGATTCTGAGTTTTCATTATTTTCTCTGATTTCTTGCACTTTGGTCATAAAAGAAATTGTTTTCATCATTTGATTGTTGATTTGTAAACTTGAGGAAATGAAATTACATAATAACAAAATCTATAAAAAAATATATTTAAATATAAAACCCCAAGGTTGTATGATGCATTTAATGCAGATAAGGTTTCAAAAATAGTGAAATTGACTATGAACAGTAACCTTATCTGAATTAATTAGGGTAGTGCAGTCCTTATCTTATCTTGAAATTTTTATAATATCCTCTAAAGTATTATTATAATCGTCATTAAAAATATAAAAATAAATAATCACATTTGGTGCCTTTAAAAACTCCAAAACTTAAAAGCCAGAAAATTAATAATTTCAATATCAGAATTATTATAGGATAAATATAAAATATCTTAACCTAAAATTTTTATATTATAATAATTAAGCTATTACAAACGTCCAGTAAAAGTTTCAAAAATTTTGAACTAAATTACATACTCAGAAAATTCAAAAACAGAGAAAGAAAAACGTGGACAGTTGGATTGTCAGAATTTTTAAAAATTATAGATGCGTGATGTAAGTCTGAAATGTTTGTAGTATGATAATTATTGTCTTAGATTCATGCAAAAAAAGTTTCAAAAATTTTTGACCATTCTAACTAGATCGAATCAGCAAGAGAACTCTGCTCGTCCTGAAGAAGAAGAGCTAGTGTCTATGCTGAGTGGGGCCCACATGTAAGAGCCATCTTCTTCCCACGAACTGAACACAGCAAGCACACACAGCAGCCTCCATTTTTCTCTGATTCTCACCAAATCCAAGCACAAGAAAGCAATGGCGCATCAAATAACGTTGCCTAGCCATCAATGCTCGCTGCCACGTCCATTCTTATACCTTGAATTGCGCCACTGAGCTTGCAACATGCCCAAACCGAGCTGCCATTAGAGAAGAGGTAACGTGGCTGTCTAATGCTGCATAGGACGACAATGTTCCTAAGCACTTGCCCCAGAGAAAAATTAACGTGGCTGTCTAATGCTGCATAGGACGACTGCAGTGGCGGAGCCAGGAATAATATATAAGGGGGGCCGAACAATCCTAATATATATAGTATAGTAGAAATTTTAATAATTATAGCTATCAACCATATGTTGAAATATAGCAAGAAATTTTTTACTAAATTTGCATGCATATAAGTTAAAATCCAACAAAAATCTAATAGTAAAAAGTGATGGTTAAAATAACTAACATGTTTCATTTCAGCGCTACTCGGCGTGTTAAAATTGTATCGAAGTCATCAATAAGTTTATCCGTTGTAAACCCTATTGCAATCTCTTTCTCTATGTAAGTTATTAAGCAATTTCTTAAGAACTCATCCTCCATCTTATTTCGGGTAAGTTATTAAGCAATCGGGTGCCCAGATAATACTAAAAGAGCAGCTCTGCTGATTTCTCTGGACAGATAGCATTCTAGTACTTATTAAAGCTATCAAATCAAATCAATATTTTATAAAAAATTTTATACATGTCGGCAAGATGAGGTTTGATATCCAGTAAAAATTTCATGGTAAAATCTAGTGTATAAAAATTACAGTAATTCTGACAATGTGCCCTGCCAGATTTTCTATTTTCTGAATTTGATTTAATTTATGACCAAAATGTGGTTAATATTTTATTTATATTTTTTATTAAGGTTTAGAATTAAAATATTTGCATTCTATAAAATTTTGAGATTTTTATATTTTACATTTTATTTATAAAAATTCTGACATTGCTATTTTTAGATTTATTTACTTTCAGTTTTTGAATTTGTAAAAGCTTCAAATATAAGTTTTAATTTTTAATATTTTTATCAGAGGTGGATATCAAGTTGATGTCAGCATGGTAAGAATCTTGGCTTCAGAAAAGACATATATATTTCTACACAAATCTGACAAGATCAAGATTGATATCTTATCTCATGATTACAATTTCTTTTTAATATATTTTTATCACATAGTTTGATCATATGTGTTAGTTAAATTATTTTTATCACATATTTTGATCCTAGATAGTTTTCTTATTATTCGACTAAGTACCCGTTATCCGTATTATACCCGTCCGTATAATATCCTAGATCCGATTTTCTACCGCTCAGAATACCTCAGATTCAGATCCTACCCGATTTTTCACTATCCGCACTGCACCGTGATATCGAAAAAAATAATTAGGGTAGTGTTGACGCCAAAAACGTGAAGAGGGTTTCGGTTGCAACACACCGGACGAACAGGGTTCAAGTGTGCTTGTGGCGTGCTAATCGATTTGACCTCGCAATCGATAAGGAGAATAGTTGTAAAATTCAATCTGCCGATCCTCGAGATGAATCGGCTAAAAATCGAATCACCAGAAGCCGATTAGAAGGATAATGGACTAGTCGATTAAGACTAATCCGAGGGTAAAAGGGTAACTAGATTAGCCGATTAAGACTAATCCGGGGTAAAAGGTAGATCGATTACGAAAAGGCGATGCGCAACAAGACGTAATCGAATCAAACTGAAAAAGCCAATGACGATCAAACAATCGGCGATGCGCAACTTTATTTGATCGATGTCGACTTACAGAGGAAAGATTACAATGTTAAAAAGACTAAAGACTACAGAAAGTAAAAACTGGTAGATGTGTTGATTGATTGTCGATGTCTCTTCAAGCAAATTTCAATAGCGCTTTATATACCCGCTTAGCCGATCGAATCTCGATCCAACACGACGATGCAATCCGAATCGGCCAGTAGTTTCCTATTTGGACTCGTTTCCAAATATTGTCCGTACATTATCCAAATCCTTTTGAAGCGCTCCGTGTTGTATCCAAACTTATCTTTTCTCACGATCCTTTCGTAGTTTCCAAAAATTGGTGCAAACATATGCCCCCCATTTTTGGAAGATAACTTGTTATCTTTCGAAAATCCATCGGCTGCTCCTCCATTGACTTTATTCTTCATTGGCTTCATTCTTCATCGGCTTCATTCTTCATCGGCTTCGTCTTTGGCTGAGGAACAGTTCTAGTAACCGCTTGTTTTAATTGCGCCGTAAAAAATCTCAGTGCGTTTTAATGGCACGCGTCGCCTCGAATTCACTTCCCGCCACTTTTGCTTTTCACCGCGCTATATATATACGCGGGACCCCCACGGTCATTTTCACGCGCTCCTGCTCTCGCATCCTCTGCAATCGGCTTCTATTGACTTCTTTGCCCTGGTGATCAACCTCTCAGCTCCCTCAGTCGGCTGAATGGATCCTTCCAAGGTACTCATCCCGATCCCCGAAAGTAATGACCAATATTACTTAGGACCGATAGGGAACTTCGATGCCGATACTGTGATTAACGTAGAAATCCCGAGACTCCCCTTATCGGCCCAAGGTTACAACGTGAAGGAGTGGAGCAAAAGTTTCAGGGCTTGGCCGACGGCGCTCAAGGGATGGAGGAGCTGGTACATTAGAGTATCGGCCCAAAAAAGAGCAGAGTGGGAGCAGATGGGTATAGCCGAATGTCTCCCATTGAGTCTAGCTTGCCCGGAAGCCAATGAGCCCTTGGTGGCCACGGCGTGCTATTTTTGGTCCGATACTTTCAATGCTTTCCTTTTTCGTCCTGGCCCTGTCGGTCCAACCCTTCTGGACGTGGCTGAATTATGCTGCCTAAGATCTGATGGAGACCAGCTATCGGCTTACAGTGGAAGACCTCAATTCAAGCTAATCCAGACAAAGGGTGAAGGGTGGTCAAAGTACATACAGCACAACAACAAAGTAAACGGGCTTGTATCGGACGAGGAGCACGCAGCCTTCCTCAACCTCTGGCTCGAGCGTTTTCTCTTCTGCGGTGCATCCCTTGGGCCGACCCAGGTGTACCAGTTGGTAGCAGAGCAGCTTGTAGAGGGTCGTCGGCTAGCTCTCGGAAAGATGTTCTTGGGCGCAGTTTATCAGATGATGTTCGTTATTAGAAGCCGGCTTTTTTCTGGCTTTGCCGATTTTGTTGTCGGCAATATTGGAGGCCCGTTATGGTTCATTCAGCTATGGTTATACAATCTTTTCAGCCGACAACTCATTTCGGAGCCACTTGAAGACTCGGCTTTTCCCCGAGAAGATTACCCTGAAAATGCTACTCCTCAATTCAGAGCGAGCCGATCCTGCGGTGAGAGGCTCATAATGTGTTCCAGTGGTGATACTAAGATTACTCCGGCTGGTCTAAAAAAGTATCTCTCCTTCTTCCTGGGTTTGGACAATACAGTTTTCTCCCAACAGGACTTCTTCTCCTATTCTGACTTAGCCAATTTTCAATGGCCTTCTTTCTTACATCTGGACGCCGATAGTTCTGAGATGCCGGATCTCACGTTGATGTTCTATCGGCTTTTCATTTCTCCTTGTACTCTGCATGTCGGTTTAAATTCCAGGAACAGAACCTTCCAACCTTCATATGAATTCTACCATCCTTCTGTCTATGCTCGCCAACTCGGCTTTGGCCAAGTGATTCCTTCTTTACCCCTCTTGGATCGGCTTCAGCCCCGAACTAAAGTGACGAATTTGTTATCAACCAACGTTGTTCTCGAAATTGCCGATCAATTTCAAATTTCCAATCTACCGCACTTCTTCCTAAACTCTCGTCGGGCTAGCTGTTTTACTGTGTGGTGGTCACGCATTGCCGAGGCCCTCTACTTGGACCGTGACCCATCGGCGATTATAGAAAGGTTTTTGCCCGACTATCATGAGCCGTCAGTAGTCTCCAGCAGCAGCGATGATTCGAGTGAAAGTAGTTCCTCGGGTTACACCGACTCGTCGGTAGCCGTAGAGGTATCGGCTTTTTCTAAGTAGCTTTTACCGTTTCACTCTCCATTATCCGCTGGCTAATCTTTCTTCGACCTATGCAGGCTGTAACCACGCACGAGAAGGCCGTTGATGGCCCATCGGGAAGCGGGACAAAAGGAAAAAGGCCACACCAGTCGGTCGGCTTGACCGGCTATACTTCGGGCAATCTTGGGGTGAATAGCCCGTCGCTGGAGGAGCTTACAAAGGATCGGCAATCAAGTGAGTATCTGTTTTTTGTCTGATAGGATTGTTTTTTTAAGTCTTTGCCTAACCCTTTATTGCTGATTCAGAAAAACCAAAATCCACGAAGGTGGTTACCAAGAAAAACCTGAAGCGCAAAGAAAAGACTGCCGAGAGCTCCTCTCACGCACCAGCCGATATCGTTGAAGTGAGCTAACCAATCTTACCATTCTTTGTACTTTTCAAATGTAGCGATACTAATCCTCCGCTTTTCTTTCAGCCGACAGCATCGATTCAAGTAGCTGGCATCTTAGCCGACCTTCAGGGCACGTCTGCTATCGACCCACCGCTACCTTCTCCAGATCGGCTTCCTGCTGCTCCTCGAGCTACTTTTGCGCTCAATTGATTCTCTCGCAGACTCACGTGGTCTTGTCTCCTCAGTCGACTCCCCAGGCGCCTACGGACGATGTATCAGCCGACCCCATGGACTTGCTTGGCTTCAGTTTAGACGACCTCGATGATCCTGAGGTGCTGGCTTCGGATGATTATGTTACGGATCTTCGTAACATTATCAACGTATCCAAGAAAGCGTCGGAGATGGTTGTCCGCTCTGAGCCAACCATGCAAGATAAGCTGAATCGGCTCTTCAATGAGGTCAGTCAGCCCGAAGAGCAAATATTAGCTAACACTCAGCCGCTGAGGGATGCCATGGCCGCCGTAGAAGCCGATCTTCCTCCAGAGACTATGGGGGCGATCCTGGGAGTCTGTCACCTAGATGAGCAGAGAGAGGAGGTGGAGGCTGCTCGCGCGCGTATGGCTCAACGAGAGGCACAAAAAGCTGATCGTCAAGTGCTAGATCGGCTGGTGACTGAGGCCAAAGAGATGAAGCGGCAGTTTGACAAAGATGCTGTTTTCTTGAAATCCACCAAGGCCGAGATTGTTCAACTGGAGTCGGCCAAAAAACAACTCGAGGAAGAACTGGCCAAGCTCCAAGATCGGTTGGTCAAGGAACAGGCACAAGTGTCAGCAACGGCGGCCTCCCTTTCTGATCAGAAGCAGAAGATCGGCCGAACCGTGGCACAAGTTAAGGAACAATCTGCCAAGATAGTTCCAGTGCCCGGCAGTGCCCAAGCCGATGAGAAGATTGTTGATGGAGTCCAAGCTGCACTTGCCAAGGCCGCTGGAGCGCTGTCGGCTTTGGGTGCTAGGCTTCCTGGCTCGGGCTTGTAAACTTGTTGTGTTGTGGCGTTTCAAATAGTATTGCTTTTGCTGTACTTTTGCTATATATTTTAATCGGCTGTTTAACCGATTATTTATATCCTATTTAATCGGTTGTTTAAACTGATTTTGTTTCTGCACTCTTTGTACCGTACTTTGATTATGCACCGATCCAAATGCTAGGGTAGTACAGCTTTAGATACTTTCCGTTAATTGCCTTTGGCAACACCAACCCTTCAAGTGTTTCAAGTATGTATGCATTTCCGCCAACAAGCCGATTTATTTTATACGGTCCATCCCAGGTAGGCGACCATTTACCGAATCGATTATCCTTAGAACCAATCGGCAATATCGTTTTCCAAACTAAATCGGCTTCACTGAAGGTCTTGAGACAATTTTCTTATTATATGCTCTTGCAACTCTTTCTTTATTCTTTTTAAGCCGATTTAAAGTGACCAGCCTTAATTCTGCTAAGTCATCCAAGTTGCATAGCATCGACTCCTTGTATTCGTCGGCCGATAGATCATTCTGCCTCGCCACTCGCATCGACTCAATGTTTATTTCTACGGGCAACATGGCCTCTTGGCCATATACCAACTGATACGGCGATAATTTAGTCGATCCGTGGAACGCTAGCCGATACGCCCACAGAGATTCCGATAATGTGGAGTGCCAAGTTCGAGGCTTCTCATCAATTTTTCTTTTAATCAGTTTAATTAAAGTTTTGTTGGACGACTCGGCTTGTCCGTTAGCCTGAGCGTAATACGACGACGAGTTGAGTAATTTGATACCCAGGCTTTCGGCAAAGTTCTGAAAATCGTTAGACATGAACACGGTTCCTTGATCGGTCGTGATAGTTTGAGGGATACCGAATCGATGGATAATGTGTTCATTAACAAAGCCGATAGACTCTACACTGGTGACCTTTTTGAGCGGAACGGCTTCCACCCATTTGGAAAAATAGTCTGTGGCCGCGAGAATGAACTTATGGCCTTTGCTTGATGCTGGAAATATTTGACCAATTACGTCTATTCCCCATCCTCTGAACGGCCAGGGTTTAATAATCGGATGTAGAGCCGATGCTGGTGCAAGCTGCACATTCCCAAACTTTTGACAACTTTGGCATCCTTTGTAGTATTTGAAGCAATCTTCTAACATCGTCGGCCAAAAGTATCCTGTCCTCCTCAATATCCATTTCATCTTGTAAGCCAATTGATGTGCACCACAAATTCCCTCATGGACCTCACCCATAGCCACTTTTGCTTCTTCATCGCCTAGACACCGCAGAAGCAATCCTTCCAAAGGTCCGATATCTGACTCATCTTCCATCAAGACATTTCAATGCTTGTCTGTCGAACCTTTCGTGCAAGAGATCCGATGGGTCCATCAGGTAAGCTTTTATTTCTGCTCTCCAATCGGCGATGTCGACACACAAAGACTGCTTTTGTCGATTGAATCTAATATCTCACATCGGCTATCATCTCAGAGCTTCGATGTGCTTGGGCTAACGTATTGGCTCTATTGTTCAACTCTCGGGGCACATGGTCGATAGAAAATGCAAGAATGTTTCTATAGTATTATAGCAATGTTCCAAATATTTGCATAATACTTAAATCGTTGCATCGAACTCCCTTTTACTTGTTGAACAATTAACAATGAATCTCGAATGCTTCTACATCGCCATCCGATACTCTCTAATAATCTAAGTCCCTTGAGTAATGCTTCGTATTCAGCTTGGTTATTGGAACATCGGCTATTAAGCCGATATGCAAATTCGGTGCTATACCCTTTTGGTGATATCAGCACGATGCCTATTCCACTTCCTTCCTGGCAAACTGACCCATCGAAATATAACTGCCATGGGGCTACATCGACCACTCCTGCCGTGGTATCATATCCTGTAATGAAATCGGCTACTGCTTGGCCCTTAACAGCTTTAGCCGATTCATATTGTAGATCGAACTCGGTCAAGGCGTATGCCCATTTCCCAAGTCGTCCTCTCAAAATCGGCGCAGACAAGATATATTTGATGACATCGGTTTTGCACACTATTATACAAGTTGATGCCAGTATGTAATGCCTTAACTTGGTGCAAGCGAAATACAATGATAAACATAGCTTTTCTATGTAAGGGTACCTGATTTCAGTTTCCAAAAGTTGTCGGCTGAGATAAAATATTATGCGCTCTTTGCCATTGATTTCTTGTGCCAACACGGCCCCGATGGTTTCCTTTTCAGTCGACACGTATAATCTGAAGGGAATCCCCTTCTGTGGTGCGGCCAGGACTAGCGGTGATGCCAAGTATTTTTTGATTTCATCAAAAGCTTTTTGCTGATCGGCTCCCCACACGAACTCCTGATGATCTTTCAACTTCAATAACGGCGTAAAAGCTTGGATCCTACCGCAGATTCGAGATAAATCGTCGTAAGTAGTTAATTTTACCGATCAACTTTTGCGGTTCATTTTGCACGTTGGCGGCTTGGTGTTTGCTATGGCATTGACCCTTGTCCGGTGACTTCGATACCTCTCGATGCACCATGAAGCCGAGAACCGACCACCGACACGCCAAACGCCGCACTTCAAGGGATTCATCTTTAACCCATGAGCTCTTGTGTTTCGAAATACCTTTTCTAAATCGGCTAAGTGTTGCCAGTCCTCCTTGGATTTGACAACCACGTCATCGATGTAAATTTCAACAATATGTCCGATTAGATTGTGAAAAATTAAATTCATGGCACGTTGATAAGTGGCACCTGCATTCTTCAAGCCGAATGTCATTACTGGCCACTCATATAGTCCTAACGCGTCGGGACATCTGAAGGCCGTTTTGGGGACATCGGCTTCTGCCATGAATATCTGGTTATATCCAACGTTCCCATCAAGAAAGCTAATGATTTTGTTACCCGAGGCAGCATCGATAAGCATATCGGCTATAGGCATTGGATATTCATCCTTTGGCGTGGCTTTATTCAAATCTCTAAAATCCACACACACCCGAAGCTTACCATTCTTCTTCATGACGGGAACAATGTTGGACACCCACTCGGCATATCGGCAAGGCCTTATGAACTTGGCCTCCAGCAACCTTTCAATTTCTTCTTTTATTACATTATACAACTCTGGATTAAAACGACGAGGGGGTTGCTTATATGGCCGATACCCAGGCTTAATAGGCAGCCGATGTTCAACTAGTTGTCGGCTTAACCCAGGCATTTATAGTACTCCCAGGCGAAACAGTCCCTATATTCTCTAAGTATTTTGACCAACTTATTTTTGTATTCTGGATCTAAATTTGCACTTACAAAAGTTGGCCTTTTTCGATCGCCTTCTCCTATGTCCACTTCTTCAAGCATATCGGCAGAAGTAAAGCCTTGGCCTACTTTTTCGCTTTGGAAATCCTCAATGGCTTCACACGAATTTATCATTAGCCGATAGCTCCTCGCCTTGTCCTGCAGGGCTTGAATCATTTTTGACCCCACCTCCTCAGGACCTCATTCGCCCGATCAAAGGTGCCTGGCTTGACACTGATCGGCGTAAAGCCCGTCTTTCCGATGCAGATGAAATCACAATCGTCTAGCGCCTTTCCTGATATGCATTCTGCTTCTTCATGTGGCCAATTTGCGTCGGAGCTGGCCATGGCGATATGAGCCGATGTATTGGCTGAGACGACTTCGACCTCATCTCCGTTCCACTGTACGAGAAGTTGGTGCATAGTAGAGGGTATACAGCAAATGGCATGTATCCAGTCTCGTCCTAGAAGTACACTGTAATTTCCTTTCGCTTCAATTACGAAGAATGCGGTCGGCAAAGTTTTGCTGCCGACGGTCAGTTCTGTGACCATCACCCCTTTGGCTTCAGTAGGGTCACCTGTGAAGTCATTCAACACCATGTTAGTTTTGATTAAGTCCTCGTCGGTTTTGCCCAACTTTTTGCAAGTGCTGAGTGGCATCAAGTTCACAGTGGCCCCTCCGTCTACGAGCATCCTTGATATCGGCTTTCCGTTGATAAAGCCTTTTAGGTATAAGGGTTTTAAATGCCGATGGGGGTCTTGTGGTTTCTCAAACACGGCGTCCTGGGCACCCAAACATAGTTGTGCAAACGTGTCTTTAGCCGATTCGGTTTTGATTCTGAATTCGGCTGGCAAAGTAAATACCATGTTGATGTCTATGGGAGGAGTGTCATTTCGAACAATCGGCGACATTAGGTCATCTGAAAAATCCGACTCATTGTCGGCTTGCTCCTTTCTCCTCCATTCCTTCTTCACAAGTCTCATTGGCCGCAACTCATTAAAAGCCTGATCCCTTTGTTTTTCTTCTTCGGCTTCTCTCAGCTCTTGTGTCCTCAGACGTTGCAGCCGTCTGCGTTGCGATCGGCTAAGTCCAGTAGGGCACCATCTAGGCTTAGGTTCAACTGGTTTGCGAATTTTACCAACCAAGCTCTCAGCAGTCTTTTGATTGTCTTGGCTCAGTGCACCTAATCTTTCTTTTGTCGGCTTCGTATGCTCTGGGTCCTCTTGATTTGGCGTTGGCCTAGATAGGCGCTCTATTGCCGATCGCCTTGGCCCAGTCTGCGGGTAATGTTCCATGGGACATGACTCTGCAGACGGTAGTGCCATACCTCTTTCCCAACAGAATTGCCAAAACGGACATCTCTGGTGAGTCTTTTCTGCGCTATCTGGCCGATACCAATTGTTAGGCCGAAACACATTGTTTGGCCGTTAGGGTTCATCTGGTCGGCGAACCTGCTGCTTCTGCCGATGGCTCATCCTTTCGTATTTGTCAAGCAACTGTGAGAAAGTTGGCTTGGGTTTGAACGCTGGTTCCCGTGGTGGAGTTCTTTCAGCTTTGTACCATCGTCCGATTTGTAATTCTCCTTTTGGCTTCACAGTCCTTGAATTCCTCCCATCCTGATCGGCTTCGATTTGAAGTGAGCCGATCGTTATCTTTAGTGTTTCCCCTTTTGAGCTAGACTCTATGTCGACTTGCCGCGTCGCTCTGGGTCTTTCCTCGACAATTTGTTTCCCTTTGCCTGAGCATTGAACCATGTTAATTGGGAAGGGATTGACATCGACTTCCATGGCTGGCTCTTCTGCGAACTTGTCGCCATCTTCGATAGTGCTGTATGTCTTTGTCGAAAAATATTGCAGTCATTAGTGTTATGGGAAAAAGAATGGTGCCACTTACAGTACCGTCGTTTCTTGATCTCATCGGCTGACGGTATAGTATGCCCTTCAGGTAGACGTATTAGTTTTTCTTGTAGAAGCATGTCGAATATACGGTCGCACTTGGATACATCAAAAGCGTATTTAACCTCCGATTTATTCCTAGTCGGCTTAAGCCACGAACAGACAAGCGGCTTTTTAGAACCCTTTATCCATTCGGCTATATTCACGTCTGCTTCATCTTCAGAGGTTTCACTAGAACTATACTCGACCATGTTTATTTTAGCCTTTTCTTTTCCGTTGTTATTTAGTCTAATCTTGTCCTTGAATTCTTTACTTAAGTATCGGCCTTCTTGTGCCGATACACGATGGAGCAGATGGCTTAGATCTGTGAACTCCTGTCCAGCAAGCTTCTCTTTAAGCGGAGGAATTAACCCCTGAAACGCTAAATCGGCTAGTTGATTATTGGGCAATACTATACTGAAGCATCGATTTCAGATTTCTAAATCTTCTAATGTAATCGGTCGATTCACCAAATTTCTGACGGACAGCACTCAAATCCGAAATCCTTAGTTCCAGACTGCCAGAGAAGAAGTATTCATGGAATCGGCTCTCTAAATCATTCCAGAAGTGGACCGAATTTGGAGGCAGATTCGTAAACCAAGTGAAAGCAGTTCCTGAGAGAGACAAAGGAAAAAGTCTAATTTTTAATCCATCAGATTGAGCTGCTTCACCACATTGGGCGATAAATCGTCCGACGTGCTCTAGAGTGGTGACCGAATCATCCCCTTAAAATTTTGCGAAATCGGGAATCCTAAAGTTATGGGGATACGCATTCGGTCAATATAGTCAGGTATGGCTTTTTATAGCCGATGGTTTTTCCTTTGGGTGCGCAGCCAAATTGATCTCTCAAGACTATGGAAATCGATCGGCCCAATTAATGTTATTGGTCGATGGAATACTAGGGTTTGGCCAATTGGGATGAATAGTATCCCGCCTCGAGTGCAAACTACCGGTCGGCTTATTCTAGCCGATGGGTACGGTTGTTGCCATGGTTCGTACCCATCGGCTCTAGCAGCCGGTACCTCGGGCAATGGAATGAACGGCTCCGTGTACGTAATTACTTTGTATGGCGCTGGATTTCTAAGTTGAGTTTGATTTTTATCTAATTCGATCGGCTGAGAAGCCGATTGGGTATGAGAAGTCCCTGATGCTGATGGATCTAATTTTGCCGCGTCAGTGTATGCATGGTAATGAGTGACAGGGTTTGGACGAGGGTTTGGTGGTGCCAACACTGTGGGCTGGGTCGGCATTAGTGAGGGTATAGGTGCCGACGTCTTGATGGTGTTGGCATTTGGTGCCACAGAATAGACCGGGTACGTTGGGAGTGGTCAGAGTGGATCCAAAGAATCCCCAAACGCCGCCAATTCTTGTGCAATCGTCTTCACGCTATTCTCTATCATCGGCTTTAACGTTGTAACCAAAGCCGATGATTGATTGATCAACGCGTGATGCACTGATTGCTCAATCATGATAGATAATTCGCTTGAGCGGGCATGTATCGGCTACCGAGTCGATTCGATGCGGCCGCCAAGCGGATTCAAATGTTGGGAGCGCCATCTTCGTGTGACCCTCGTCGGGTTTTTGATAGCAACTCAAGATTAATTCCTCCAAAGCCGCTTTTCTATCTTCGATTTCCTTGCGTTGCTCGAGTTAAATCGCTCAAAGTAGGGACGATTATGGATTGATGCTCACATCACCGTGCGATGGACTTGCTCGCAATCATCTTCTCGTCGGTCCCACCGGCGTGCTAAAAATGTGTTGACGCCAAAAACGTGAAGAGGGTTTTCGGTTGCAACACACCGGATTTAACACCGGTTCAAGTGTGCTTGTGGCGTGCAATCGATTTGACCCGCAATCGATAAGGAGAATAGTTGTAAATTCAATCAAGCCGATCCTCGAGATGAATCGGCTAAAAATCGAATCACCAGAAGCCGATTAGAAGGATAATGGACTAGTCGATTAAGACTAATCCGAGGGTAAAAGGGTAACTAGATTAGCCGATTAAGACTAATCCGGGGTAAAAGGTAGATCGATTTCGAAAAGGCGATGCGCAACAAGACGTAATCTAATCAAACCGAAAAAGCCAATGACGATCAAACAATCGGCGATGCGCAACTTTATTTGATCGATGTCGACTTACAGAGGAAAGATTACAATGTTAAAAAGACTAAAGACTACAGAAAGTAAAAACTGGTAGATGTGTTGATTGATTGTCGATGTCTCTTCAAGCAGCCCCAGCGCGCCTTATATACCCGCTAGCCGATCAGAATCCTGATCCAACACGACGATGCAATCCGAATCGGCTTCGTAGTTTCCTATTTGGACTCTGTTTCCAAATATTGTCTGTACATTATCCAAATCCCTTTTGAAGCGCTCCGTGTTGTATCCAAACTTATCTTTTCTGCCGATCCTTCTCGTAGTTTCCAAAAATTGGTGCAAACAGGTAGGATACAGGATGACCTACTATTCGACCGTATCCGACCCGTTTTCACCCTTATGATCAAATGATTAGCGATGAATAAAATTTTTTTGCCGCTTTCAATGGGGGGCCATGGCCCCTGCTGGCCCCCCTTGGCTCCGCCACTGGACGACTGTCAATATGTATATGTATAATATCAGCAATTGAACTCATAATTGATAATTCCAATAGTGTATTATTGCAGGCACTGTATATCGCTTCAATCAAACAGACTCACTAGCAATATAATGTACCCTGCATTTTTTCACCAGGTATTGTTCGTCTCCTATTAATTATTGTCTCAACGAAAAGAAAATCCCATGATTGACAGTATTTATGTGCCCTACATACTCAATGCTCATCCACTCACTCCAGATAATGCATCTTTAATCATGAGTCACCCAATAAAATAAGAATGAAAATAAAGATCTATTGGAAATAGCCAAGAATAATAGTTTGCCTACAACCATCTGACATATTTCACTCTTGATCTACCACCATCAGGCAAAAGCACGCCCACGCGTATCGTCTGATCGAAAAATAAACGGTAAAAATCGCATTTGCAGATGAAAAAATTTCGGATCCAACATCTCCCACAAATCGATCTGAGGCGTTCATTTCCGATCGGACGGTCACGTGTGATCCGTACACAAGATGACTCTCAAGGGCAGAATGGCATGCCGTCCTTCTCCCGGTGGCTGGGGATGACGAAGTGGCGGATCCTGCCGACCTGCTCGGCAAGGTAGGCCTCGCAAAGGTACGCCCTGGAGAACCTGTCCTCCACCGGCCGGTCGACGTCGTGCACGAACACGTCCGTGGCGCCGTCGCCGGGCCGCCGCGCGCGGGCCGCCATGCCGGCGGTGTAGATGGCGCCCATTCTCCCCGGCGACTCCGGCGTCCACCCGGTGGGCGCGTCCACCATGATGAGGTCCCACTCCAGCTCGTGGAACACGGGGGGCAGGCCGCGAAGCGCGAGCCGGCAGGAGGCCTCGGCCGCGGCGGCGAGGTCCGGTTGGCCGGTGCAGCCCGGGTGGTCTCGGAGCGCTATGAGGTCGTCGGCGTCTGTGACGCGGGTGTCGTAAGAGACGTGGTAGGACTCGAGGCCCGGGTGGTTCGACTGCACGTTGGCGATCCAGGAGGCGTCCTCCTCGAGGAAGACGGTACGGCCGCCGTGGTTTAGCGCCGCCCACATGGGGCTGTCGAGACCGAGCCCGAACACCAGAAAGTTGCACGGCGCCCGGAGCTGCAGCACGCGCAGCGACACCCCGACCTCATCCACCGTCTGCTGCGGCGTCACGTTCGCCGTCGCGTAGTGCACCAGCGCCTCCGCCACCGGCGAGGGCAGCTTCGAGCACTCCCTCCCGCCACCGTGGGACGCCTGCTGCCGCGACATCGACGCGGCGGTCGTCGCAGCGCCGGAGGAGGAGGAGGAGAGCGTGCGGGCGGCGAAGAGGAGGAAGGCGGCGAGGCATGCGACGACGAGGAGGCGGAGGCTGAGGTAGCTCTGCAGCTTGGCCTTCATGGAGACGAGGTGGATGGCCTTGCGGACGTGCATGGGGCTCGATATGGCTAAGGCCCCTTGCTAACTTCTCCTTGGTTTCCTTTGAGTTCTTGAGATGTGTTAGGGTTATATTGTTTTGTGACGAGATTTTTTTTTTCTCTTTTTGTGTGTGTTGGGTGATGATGATTGGAGAATTGGAGGTGAGCTAAAGAAAGAAGGGAATTGCTGAGGAATACTTTGAGTATTTCTTCAACTTGGGAGCACTTAAATTTTCCATCCATCCGATCTACCTCGAGTGACGACTTTGACCGGCGATCTCTGGCGAGTTAGGTTTAGGGTTCACTTGGGTTATGGTAGGGTTCGCTAGAGCCCCGGGTATAGAGGGAGGGGTGCCACCGGCATCATGAGTCAAATGAGGGTAGTGTGCATTAGCCGGTGGGCGGAATGACACTCAAGCTAGGAGTCAAATTATGTTGGATGAGGAAGCGTGGCGGCAGATGAGGTGGTGGGTGGCACCTTCAGAATCAGTAGCTGTGTTAGGAAGATAAAGCGACAACGGGTATGGCTCGCTGATGGGTCACGATGGCATCAGTATAGCAATGACATGATGGGGGGAGGAGGCATGGTAGTGGTGGGGTTGGGGGGGTTTGAGGAGGGGATGCGTGGGGCATGTGGACTTTTAAAAAACATTCAAGTTTTGTGTATATGGATGATTGGAGGTAGGATGGATGGTGATGATGATGAATGGTTTGGTGATGAGGACAAGGGACCTATAAGTTTGGTGTAGGCCGGGTTGAAATTTTGACAGATGGGTTATCTTCCTCTTCTCTCGAGGGGTTTTTTTTCAAATGAGGATAGGAGGTAATTGACGTTGGATGGCCGGTAGATGGGTGTGTGAGATATTATATTTGATGTGGATTTGGTTTTGTGTTTTAATAGTTTGAGATAGCGTTATCAAATATCAATTGGTGTGTTTCTAATTTGAGATAGACATATAGTGAGGGATGCGAGGGTTGGAGCTATCCTCTGTTTTAAATCATGGGGAAAGCAATGACTTATCTTGTGGGTATAGTACGGGTTCAAAATTCCCTTTTAAAAAGGTGTAGTAGCTTCTAAAAAATGTATGTTAGTTCATGGGTACATTGTTGTTTGGCAACAATATCTACACACAGCAAACACGCATCACTGCAGTTTTTTTTTATATAAAAAAAATCAACTACAGTTACACAAGCTTGTAGCTGCATGCATGATTGTACCCATGCAAATTTTGTGCACCAAGGGCACGGAGGAATCTTGTACTACCAGGATGTAGCGATTGATTAATTCTGTCCTCAGCAACTGTTACGAATGCGACGGTGGAACACGATGGGTTGCTTCCATTTTTTCCTTCTATCTTTTGCTGAAAAAGGTGGGGTTACACCTATGAACGCGATTAACCAACTGGTACAGCTAGCAAAGAAAGCGAATTTTAAGTTGGGTTAATGTCCTAATGCTAAGCGATATGCCCAAATACATCAGTTGTTCATGAAATATTCATTAATTGATGATCACTATGATGTGCCAGTGGCTATCAAACTAGTTTAGGTAAGTAAATGGTAACGATAAAATACAGATGTCCGAAGCGAGAAAATTTTATCGGACGCCTCACCTCCACTTTCCCCACCTCACCTGCTTCTTTGCTTTCTTGTTTTGGCCCCATCCTGTTCTATCCCGTCAAGAACCACTGTTTTGCCCCTTTGCTAGCTATTGTGCACAACTCCCCCCTCCCCCCAAGTCAAGATGGCGCACTGGAGGAGCTATGGGAGAAGAGCGTCGGACCTGTGTAGATCTCTGCACGACGGTTTGATAAATAGAGGGCCAATGATGTGCCATCGAGTTCTGGCCCAAGATCTAAACCTATTAGCTGCATTAAAGTTTAGTTTTTATAACATTAAAGATGTTGAGTTGTTGTTACAAGGAAATTAATGCATCTCTTTTCAATTGTTGCAAATGTGTTTTCGATTTTATTGCATCTAAAAGTTTAAAATGTTATAGCGTTGTATGGTCATTTTCGATATATAAACTAGTTTTAAATCGTACCTCAGTTCTATACTCGTGGTTTCATCCAATTTTTTGTAAGAATTTTACCGTTTCCCTAATTTTTTTAGGACATTGCACTTATTTCGGTAATTTGTAGCACATGTTAATTACAATTGTTATACATATTATTTAGTGATGTTATGCGACATATACGATGGAACCCTAGTCATTACCAAAGAACAAACCGTGCACGGAGAAAAAAAAATATAGGATTGTGTAACGCTAGGAACCCTGCCTGCCTGCTTGTACCTCAATCTTGGAATCTTAAGAACAAAAGAAATTTAGCCTCTACCACCTTTTTTAACATGGTAGTTAAGGACGCTTTTGAGGTGTACGTAACTTGATAAGATTAAGATTGGAGGTTACCAGTGTTTGTGTGGACTTTTCTCATAGGAAAGGAGTGAACTGAAAGAAAAGGACAATGATTTGGTTAAGAGTGGTTGGGAAAGAAATTAGATCGGAAAGTGGATCTTTCTTGGAGCTAGGTGTGCCAACTTTCGGGTTTTTTTCAGGTTCTTGGGAAATTCCCTAAAAAAAGGTTCTTGGAGAAATGATTCCTTGAAGCCAACAACAAATTAGGAAACTGTCAGAGTGTAATATTTTTCCTTTCTGGAAAATGTTGTTGCGTTAGTACGTTAATCTAAAGTAAACTTTTGATAAAGTACAGGCTGCAACAGAAATGTTCTTATAAAAATTAGAGTAAATTCTATAGTTTTATTGCCCCCTTTAAGGTTTTTCAACGCAGATACTCGACAAATACCGCTAAGCTGGCCTGAGTTATTTTTTCCTTTCGTAAGATGGAAAATTTATGTTCTTCTTATTTTGCGAGCGGGTCATGGTTGTTAGCACACCACTAGTATTTGCGTGAAACAATACAATTCCATAGAGAACCCTGTAAAGTTTCCGCTAAAAACTACACATTAATTCCTATGTTCCTCTATAAATGTATGTGCTTTTGTTTCCCACATTCTAAGGGCCTCCTTGATTTGTACAACTCTAAAAAAATGCTGGAATAAAAAAACATGATTGAAACATCATGGCGGAATAAAAAAATATGATTGAAATATCATGGCTTGTTAATCTCGCAGAAACCACAACCATAGGAATTGTTCAAAAGATAGCTTGATTGCCTCGATCGGAAGAAATTTACAGGAATTTTGAGATTAAATGTTAATTGATTGGAGGAAGGATGGAGAGAGGAAGAGTTAAGATGCATTAGAACTCTCAAAGGAATTGCTAACATGATGTTTAGTCTCATGCTAAGATTCCTCTAAAATTTGTAGAAATTTTCATATCCTATGATTTATACAGGCCCGTCGCTAAGGTAAACGCTATACTCTATCGATGTGCTCCTTATCTGAGTTCCCTAATAGCACAGCAACTTGTGTGTGTCTTGTATTCAATGAGCATTCAAGTTACAAATGAGGGTTACGATGAACTTTTATAGGTACTAAGTCTAGCACAAAATGACTATCGTAGCCTTGACATAGTAACTTAAACGTGGGCATTTTCGTTGTTCTCAATAAACGATAGCATATCCCACATAATCGCTCTTTTAGGGTAGAGATCTAACTCTTGGAGTTACATGAGAGACGACCTTGCAAGAACCATGAGACTCGATGGTCCCGTTAACAAATTGACACCAAACAAAACAAGAGTGCCCATGTATAGAGGTGGGTGGTGTGCAAGGCTAGACTGGCATGGCACGAGCCCGTCGGGCCACATGTCTAAACCATACCGTACCACCACAGTCCGGTCAGTCCACCATGTTATGCCGTGCTAATCCGGCTCGGCTTGCCTTCAGTGAGCCCAAGCATGATCCATTTGTTATTTGTTCCAGTTTCATGCCGTGTCAACTTAGGTCTGGTCCATTTGCACTATTACGATGAGAGAAAAGAAACCGGAGATGCACAGATCTGAGGCAGGTGGCATAATATTAGGGAAAAGAACCAATTTTTTTATTCATTCTTGAACAGATATAGATTTACCGCCTTGTTAAAACCTTACATCCCGGTATGGGTACCCGAGTGCGGAGCAGCTTGGTACACATACTCGGTGTCGGTGAGCATATGTTCTTCAGTCTTCATTCTTCACCTTTTAATATCTTTGTTATCTCCCCTTTCTCCACATGCGAGGACCACAATGACGCAAGTCGTAGGGTAAACCACAACATACCGCAATTCGTGGTAGAGCGTCCTGCCACATGCCGTGCCTACTTCGAACCTAACGTACCTGTTTTGTATCGTATCAGCCAAGCACAACCTATCACTACTACCGAACAAGTGATTACTGCCGGGTCCACATCGGCATCACTGCCGGATGTGGACCCGGCACAACCTAAGTGGCGATGATAGTCGAGACTATCACCGCCGGATGTAAACCGGAATGATAATAATTATCACCGCCGGTTTATACTTAAGAACCGGCAAGTGATATTAACTATCACCGCCGGTTCACAATTTCCATCCGCGGTGATAATATATTATCGCCGTTATTATTTAGAACGCAAGTGATAGTAACCATCATCGCCACATTTTCAATAATATCCGGCAGTGATAAGTAACTATCGATGCCCAATTGTTATCAATATCCCAAGATCGATAACTACTATCAACGCCTTTTTTCTTGTTAACCGGCAGTGATAACTCTGTGTCCTATTTTGGTATCCAAAACTGGCAGTGATTGGTTTTTTAAACCTTTTTACATATATATTTTTGTAGTATATGTTGTAGCATGTATATACATTGTACAGTATATGTATTCTGTACGGTATACGTTGTGCACAATAGTACTGAAGCATCACTAAAGTGTAATTGAAATACATTGAAGCATCATAATATTTAATTATTACATTGTTCATTCACTTTTGAAGCAATAAATTGTTCATTCAGAATTGTTGCCATGGAGAAATGGTCGTAAAACTCGCCCTTCGTGTGGAGAATTTCTCGAATTGTGAACCCAGCTATCTGCTCTTGAAGGGCATCAATTTCGTGGTCGAAGCAGTCTTTGGTGCCTCGCTTGTATTTGTCAAGGAGAAATTGAAGCATTAATTGGTGTCATCGTCTTTATAAAAAAAAAGTACGGGTCAACATGTAATGATCGATATACCAGCTGGCCGTTGTAGTCCGTATTGTCAGTGATGAACGCGTGGATATGTGTCATTGCGTAGTATCCACATAAATTGTTCCTTGGGGTTGTTTCTGCATGGAAAATCGGTGTGTATTCTGAAATTTTTCACGTATGGACGATGCTTGTTTGCTCTTCTTGCGAGATTGTTTGTACACCTGCTCATAGTTTTGAGTAGTCATTAAAATTAATTAAGTGCAATGGGATGGAAGATTATTAGAGCAATAATGCAACGAATCGAGTTACTCGGTTAGCAAGTCTATTAAGTCTTGGTATTCACTTTGTCGGTTTCCTCATTGAGTCCAAGATGTTGATGTTGCTTTCGTCTAACATGAAGACAACGACGATCCAATGAAAGTCGCGAAGCCAATTAGTCGTCACATTGTGTTGCGATCAAATATGAGACACTAGTAGGCGTGGAAACACGATGAAAGTTGTAGGGTAAAAAGCACGTAGTCCTTGTGTTGTAGCTTTAGCAGCGCCTTGAGTACGTACACCTCAACAACATTTATTGTTCTTGGATCTTCAATAAATTTGCAGTTGACCATGCCCGGGTCCAGGAATCCTATCTTTTCATTGTTGTTCGCTCTAAGTGTCTGTGTCTCCATTCTACGAAAAAAGAATTCAGACCCTATGTTTAAGAGCACGTGAATATACAAAGATGAATTATACAAGAGACTTACGAATCCATATTCTTAATATAGACACGTCCAGAGCGTCTCGTTGGTATATCTGATATAGTTCCATGTGTTCAACCCAGAAAGATTCGTCATTGTTGTGAAAGTCCATATCTTTGTATCTCGATCGGGAAAGCGGTGTTTTTGTCTTTTGGACATACCGCAGTACCAATCATGTAGACGCCGTAGTTGTGTGATCAGTTTGACCTCCTTATTTGGATGCAGCAAAGGTTCCCCGTTAACGAATTTCCACTTTACAGGTGCCTGCTGCCCTTCAACACCACTTTGGCTTCCAGCAACAGCTGCTTTGCCACCATCTCCTTTAGATTTCTTCCTAGAGATGCGATCGTAGTCTGATAGTTGGCTAGGTTGAGGAGCTTCAGTTATCCGTCCTGTCTGTTTAACCTTCGCTAAGTCCAGGAAGAAATCCCGTTTGGCAGGTTCGATTTCAATCTTAGCAGGCGGTGGCGTCTTCTTGAAGTGCTTTTCTACATAGGCGCCTACTTCTTTTTTTGTTTCTTCGTCGGTCATTTCATATGGTCGTTTGTTGCTAAGAGTTTTGGCTAGCTTCACAGATGACGAACTTTTCCCCCCTGACTGTGTAGAATGTACAGATCGCGGTGCTCTTTGGCTGTCTTGTGGCGCCGAGCAGGAGGAGTTTTTGGGTGGTGGCGGAGGAGGAGGACTTTTTCTGGGTGGTATTTGGAGCAGAGAAGGAGCTTTCTTTGATGACGCCGAGGAGGAGGAGGAGGATCGTTCCTAGATGGAGACTCTGCCTCGTCATCATTGTTAACATCATCGCCGTTGTCATCTTCTGAGGCAAACTTTATATACCGCTTGCCGGCCGTTGCGAGCCCATCGGCGACATCAGGTGCCGACCGCTGGAGAAAGTTCTGTCTGATTTGACAAAAGCATGGCTGCCAGGAGAGCATACGATACAACTGGGTGAAGAAGGGCACGAGGTGACGTGCTTGGTTGACTAGGAACTGATTGCTCTGCTTTCTTTTGGTGTAATAGACTACTAACATTCTAGTTGTGGATTTATAACCTTATTTCATTTTTTGAAAATCATATAAATGTGGAATAAGAATGATTCATTATTTTTTATTGAGCAAATAATCAATAATATTCTAAAGAATATATGAGTTGGGCCCCTGTCTCTTGGGCGGCTGCGCCTGCTGATGAATTTGTGACAACCTTACCTTATTGAAAATAAACAATATTTCAATACTTTAATGCATAAGAGAGTAATTAATTGAGAACCGAAAGTGCTAATATATATCTAATGAATCGGGATAATGGAAATAAGCTTGTCGACTAGCATACACATTTCCACACAAATTCAATACAAGCATATAGTTATCCTCACATAAGTAAAATATCTAAACAAGACCAGTCAGTACTTAAGATACTCACATACATAACATACTCAAACAAAATTTCCTCACAAATTCACAACATTATGTCATTCATATGGAGGTAATTATGTACGATTGCTCTCAGATTATTGGGTTTGAATGAAGATTAGAACCTTCATCTCATCACAGATGTGCAAAACAATTAATTGAGTAAATAAGGCCTTAAATCATCACATAGCAATAGCATCGGCCAACCCTAGAATCATCACAGAGCAACATCACAGAGCAATAACATCGAGAACCCAAGAATCATCGATTGTCAATGCATGTTAGTCTACCAACTTAAGGCCTTATTTACAGAACAATTGTCAATATCATCGAGAACCCTAGAATCATCACAGAGCAATAGCATCGGCCAACCCTAGAATCATCACGAGCAATAACAATAACCGAGAACCCTAGAATCATCACAGAGCAAAGAGCATCGGCCAACCCTAAAATCATCACAGGCAACATCACGTAACAACATCACAGAGCACTAACATCGAGAACCCTAGCATCATCACGGCCACGGGCGGGAGGGTCGCCAGACGGAGGAGGCACCGCAGGAGGGAGGGCAGCAGCAGGAGGCGTCGCCCGACGGAGGAGGCACCGCAGGAGGGAGGGCTTGGCGGGAGGCGTCGCCGACGGAGGAGGCACCGCAGGAGGAGGGCAGGGAGGCGTCGCGCCAGACGGAGGAGGCACCGTGGGGAGGCGTCGCCAAGACGGAGAAGCGCCACCGCACGGGAGGAGGCACCGAGGGGAGGCGTCGCCGCCGGAGGCGGCGTGGGGAGAGTCGGCGGCTAGGGCGCAGAGAAGAACTCAAACAAATTGCGAAATGGCTAAGTGCGGAAATGGCTAAGTGCGGAGTGAAATGTATATATGAGGATTATTAATGCGGTTCAAAGATATGAACCTAATGATATATTATCTCGGCTTATTATAGACGGCGGTGATAGTGAAATATCCTGCCGGTTCATAAATGACCGGCGATAATATTACATATGGGGTATAGCGCCACTAAAAATAATTATTATCTGCCGGTTCATTTTAATGAACCGCAGTAATAATTATTTTAGTGCCGCGTTATGACCCAAGAAGGATATAATATTATCGCGGTCATTTATGAACCGGCGATGATATTGTAATAGTAGGGCCCGTGATGTTCTATTGTAGTGTGCGTGATATATAGCTATTATCGCGGTTGCGGCACTATGACGTGCAATCGATATGTTTTATTAGTGTCTGCATTCTCGCTTGTCAACCGCAAAGATATTCTCTCATTGTGCGAAGTGGCAAGGACTTATCGCGCGGAAGAAAAAGTGGCACACTTATCGCGCTGCAAGGAAAAGTGGCACACTATAATAATCAATACTCCATAAATTTCAAATTGAAGCATGTCCTTCGTACAAAATGTTTATATCAAAAATTAAAGCTTGACCTTCATACAAAATAAAGCATATCCTTGATTACACAACTAAGTTACAATCCGGCCTTCGTTATGATCGCGGCGTATGTATGTAGCTTCCTCTATGTCTTCCATGAGACCTAGGTCGATGTTCTCACCGAAAGGAGGAAGCTCATCAAACTGGTTATAGTCTTCCTCGTCGACTACATTCTCAACTCCCACAATCCTTCTTTTTGATTGAAGAACCACGTGGCGTTCCTTGTCACCGGATCCTCACAAAGAAAATTTGTGTAACGGCATTAGCAAGTACAAATGGTTCTTCTCTCAGATCCGACGTGTTTGAAGTCCACAGTAGTGATACCATACTTGTCGATGTTCACGCCCCTAGGTAGCCTCGACCCATCGGCACCGAAGAGGGGACCTTCAAAGGCCCATAGTCAAGCTCCCAAATCTCTTCTATGAATCCGAGTACGCCCGTCGATATTGCCATTCTTTGTCAAAAGCATCTATACGGACCCATTGTTTTGGTTGGTGCTCTTGTTATCTTGTGCTCTCGTATAAAATGTGTACCCATTGATGTCGATCCTTCAAATGTCAAAATTGTATATGATGGTCCCTTAGCCAGCGTTCTCAATTGAGCGACTCTGCTTATGTATGCATCATGTATCTAAGCAACCAATCTCCAAAGTTATCTCTGTGCTCTCTCGCGATCCAAACCTCAGACTTACATGGGTTTTGTCTTCGTAGCATGTTCTTGTGCATGTCGACATACGGGGCCGCTACAACTGATTGGTGCAGAACTGTAAAATGTGCTTGCGTGAATGAAGCACGATCATTTGTACGGATCGATTTCTGACCTAGTGTCCCTTTCCCTTGTAGCCTCCCTTCATGGCGAGATACGGGCACACCAATCGGTTTGAGATCCATGTAATCGATGCAGAACTCAATGACCTCCTCGGTTCCCCAACCTTCGGCAATGCACCCTTCCTACGATGTCGACATTTAACATATTTCTTCACAACCCCCATGAACCTCTCGAAGGGTACATCCGATGTAGAAACACAGGCCAAGAAATCGATCTCTTTCACAATATGAACAATGAGATGGACCATAATATCGAAGAAGGATGGAGGAAGCACATCTCGAGCCAAGATAGAGTGTGGATCACGCCTTCTGCGCAGCTTATCCAGCTTCAACGGTCGATGACCTTCGTGAAATCGCGTTGAAGAATGAACACAACTTTATAATTGGGTCTCGTGACTTTCTCTCGCGTAACACCCTAATTGCTACAGAAGCATCTATGTCATCATCACGTGGCAATCATGAGATTTCATACCAACTAATTTCAAGTCTTTCATTGAGACTAGCCTCTTTAGGTTGGCGAATAACCGGATGGAACTTTGACTCTGCAAGCACTCACACACGCTAATTTTCTCAATCTTGCTTAAAGTGTAGCAAGTCTGCGGGAAGGTACTTTTTTCCTTGACCCAGTCTTCATGATGCGCTCCTTCACGAAGTTTCATATCTTGCAGTCCATCCGTGCCTTGAGTGTATCTTTTGTTTTGCGGTATGTCTAGTAAAATACCAAGCAAGTCGTCACACACGTTCTTCTCTATATGCATGACATCGATAGCATGTCGAACATCCAGTGCCGCCAAGAAGGTAGGTCCATAACATCGATCTCTTTTTCCACAAAGGAGTCAGATCACCGAACTCGGACCGATGTACTTCGCTCCCTTTCCATGGATAATTTTAATATCTTTTACGGCCGCAAATATCTCTTTGCCGTTGCGATGTTTTGAGTCAAGCGATCTCCTTTGTACCGTCAAAAGTTCTCTTGTTGTTGCGACACGGTGGTCCTTACGAAGGAACCTACGATGCCGCATGTAACACATTTTTCGACAAGATTTCAGCCACCGCTCCTCAGATCACCCATGCAATGCACGATCCATTGAATCCTTTTATAGTCCGCCCGAAAGATTGCCAAGAGGGGTAATCATTGATGGTTACGAACAACAACGCCCGTAGCATGAAGTTCTCTCTTCAGTACTCATCCCATACCGTGCATAATCGCTGCTCCACAATACCGTAAGATCTTGAACCGGTGGTTTGAGGAACACATCAATATCGTTGCAAAGTTGCCTCGGCCCTTGGATCAAGAACGGCATCATAATGTACTTCCTCTTCATGCAAAGCCAAGGAGGAAGGTTGTACATACATAAAGTCACCGCCAAGTGCTATGACGACTACTCATGTTGCGAAAGGGTTCATCCCATCCGCATCGAGTCCAAACCTTATATTCCTCATGTCATATGCAAAGTGTTTCTTGTATTTTCGTCGATATTCCTCCACCGCTGAGTCGCGCAGGTGTCTAAGCATTCCATCCTTTTACGCTCCTCGGCATGCCATCGCAGCAATTGAGCATGCCTTTTGTTCGCAAACGACGCTTGACGGGATTATAGGAAATACCACACCACCTTGGTCGGAGGTCTTTTCTTCTTACATCGCCCTCGATATCGCTATCGCCGCTTATACCGAGATGCCTTGCAAATGGGACATGCATCCAAATTTGCAAACTCATTGCGATACAATATGCAATCGCTTGGACATGCGTGTATTTTTCGACTTCCGGTCCCAACGGCAAACAACTCGCTTGGCACGGCACGTGGTTGCTTTGGCAACACGCTACCCTCTCGAAGGACATCTCTGAAGAAACCTAACAGCTCCGTGAAACTCTTGTCGGACCAACCATTGCTTGCCTTCAATTGCAGCAACACAAGACAACATGCGATTTTTGAACTCCTCTTTGCAACTTTGGGTACAAGGGTGTTGTAGAATCCTCTACCATCTGTTGAAACTTCGAAAATCCCTTTCACTCGTGAGGTCCTCCTCCCCATCATGCAACATCTGTTCTAGATCATCTTCATGGTTATCGATGAATGTCTCTTCTTGGGTGTCGACGAAAGTATTTTCCATCGCGGTCAAGTCGTTGTCTTCATCATCAATCGATGCCCTTCACGCACAATGTCATCTTCACCATGCTCGGTCCAACGGTATAGGCGGGCTTGAAACCCTTGAAGCAAGTGTGCACGGATCGCCTCAAGGTTCGAAAATTGCTTCTCATTCTTGCAATCGATGCACGGGCAACAAATATAGTCCATCAGCTTATTTGACTTGTACGCCGCAGCCGCCCTCAAAAAACTAGTCACACAGTTAAAGTACTCTCTATCACGACGGTCCGCTTCATACATCCATCTTCGATCCATCTACAAATATTTACAACAAATAAAATCTCAATAAATCAATAAGTGCTCACAAATTGTTTTATACATTTAATTTGTTACGAGTGCTAATTAATGTAGAAATTTTCATTACTTATAAATCTATATCCAAACCTTCATACAAAATAAAACATATCTTTAATTATACAACTAAGTTACGATCCGACCTTCATGTTTATCGATGAACGTTTGGCACGGCATGCGTAGTTGCTATTAATTATATATAAATCTATATCCAAATCTCAATTGTAAAATCAATTAAATAATTGCTATTAGTTATATGTAATGGTCCGTCTAGCAAATTTACATTACTTACGTATATTAAATTAACATACACGTAAATAAAGAAACAATTTTAAGTATTTAGATTGAACAATAGTTAATTATGAAGTGCTACCACATTTAAATTCAATCAACATATTAAATGCAATCACTATACATATAAAAGTTGGTAATTTCAAATCTAAACTCAAGATTACAAATCTAATTGTGTTGACTAGGCAATCAATAATTTCGATCACAACCTACAACAATATATAACATAATATCCAACTAAACAAAGACACTAACCTTAGATCGGTTAGAAAAGCGACAAATTAGACCAAATTTGAGAGCAAAAATTAGCCCCTCTCCACCCCAATCGAGCAAGAACAGAGCTCCTCTGCATTGCGGACATCTTGGGAAAGGGAGCCAGGTATATATAGTGCGATATTATCATCGCCGGTTTATTTCTAGAACCGCAAGAATATATCACTACCGGTTCTATCTCAAAACCAGCAGTGATATGGCTGCCTTTTTCAGCGCAATTCTCTTTATCATTGCGGTTAATCGTTGAACCGACACTAATACTTTCACGCGGTTCTATATCTAAAACCAAAGTGATATGGAGCCGTTCCGCCTAAATGATTTAGCGATGCGATTATACATATATTGTTCCTATCATCGCGGTTGAAATTAGAACCGACGGTGATAATATTATCACCGCGGTTAAATTTAATAACCGCAAGTGATAATATTATCACCGCCGCTGAATTTAATAACCGGCAGTGATAATATGAACCTTCAACTCCCGCCACCACGCATCGCCGCTCTTCCCCATTCCTCTCGCTAATCGTTATGCTTTCATTCCTCTCGCTAACGTTGCTCTTCCCCATTCCTCCTCTATATAATGTGCAAGACATCCATCAATCTGTGGCAATCACAATATAATCCACCATTGCAAAGAAGAATGGCCCCACCCAAGAAGCGCGACGCATAGGCAAAGCATCGATCCGCTTCGAGAAGAGGAGGAGGAGGAGGAGGAGGAGGAGGAGGAGAAAGAGGAGGAGGAGGCAGAGGAAGAGGAGGAGCAGGAGGAGGAGGCGATTTAAGACGACGACAATGGCAAGGGCGTTCTCCTTGGCGTTGAGGCAAGACTAACTCCGCCACCGAATCGGATTCGGAGGAGGAGGAGGAGCACCGCCTCAACTCCGATCGGTCATCCCAAAGAGTCTTGCGACGAGGAGGAGGAGGAGGACGATGACGAGTTTTCGATATAGGGTTTAATATGTTTTCTATCTGAAATTATGACTATATGTAATTATGGACTACAAATGTTACGCAAGAGATAAATAACAAATGTTTAATATGTTCATTTTTTATCTAATTATGCTTTGATATGTTCTCAGATCTTAACTAATTTTCGGTAAGATCACCGCCGCTCGAGTAAAACCGGCAGGAAAATGGTCTTATAACTGCGCGGTTAAAAACAAAACCGGCAATGATAGATCATCATTGGTTTATTATATAAACCGGAAGTGATATCTTCTTATCTTCGCGGTTCACTCTAAACCCGGCAATGATATTGCCTCCATTCGCCGCAAAATTTTACTATTCTTATCATCGCGGTTGAGGTTAGAACGGCGGTGATAATATCACCGCCGGTTGAATTTAGAACCGGCAGTGATAATATTATCACTGCCGGCTCAGACTTACCCGGCAGTGATGGGGGGTCGCGGATGATGTAGTCTGTAGTAGTGTATACAGATATGCCATGCCGTACATCATATCCGAACAGACCCAATACGACTCTATCATTTGTACCGCATCAGTCTAATTCATATGTATACATGTGACCATATCGCGTCTGCGGTACGGCTTGAAAAAGAATTCGAGCCAATGCCCACGTCTACCCATGTAACTCCAAGGACGCTGAAGGAAACACCCTAACAAACTAGGCGGGTGAGGAGCGAAGTGTCCAAGAGGATCAGGCGTCACGCCACATGCCTGACAGGACCGGCCACCACGCGCCCTACCTACCCGCAGATAGGCCAATCATTACCTCAACCTTACAAGAGCAAAACCATACTAAAGAGCAAACACTCAAGGTACTTTTATTAGCAAGTATAATTAACCAGGGGTGGATCGTACAACTACTTTGCCAGCTCTGACAAAGTACGCCAATGCCGATGGAGGGGCGACGGACGGCCATGTGTCTTCACCAACTCCGGTCGGTGGGCCATCCATGACCGACGACGGTGAGGACATAATGACGCGTGTTTTGGGCTTCAGGCTACGGGGCATTAGGGTATTTCCAATGGATCATTTTTTTATTGTTTCTTAGAGGAGAGATAGTGTATTAATTAATGTTTAGAAACAATGGCTCTCAATGCATAGTTTCTATCTACTGTTTCTAATATTAATTACCATACAGTTTTTTTATAGTTTTCTTAGAGGAGAGATAGTATATTAATTGATGTTTAGAAACGATGAGAAGAGCACAATGCAGTTTTTTATGGTTTCTTAGCCAAAGCATTTAATGAAGAAACCATTTCTAGTTTAAGAAACTCTAATCTTCTCTCTCTGCATTAATTCATTGCCACCTAAGCTTTTTATCCTACATGGCATGTTAAGAAACCATCTAAGAAACAGCATTGTAAATACCCTTAGTGGACGTGGATGGTTGCAAATCCATAATGGATTTCTCTCAATTTGAAGAACTTAATCATGTGATCAGATAAAAAATTACATTATTTTAAGTTTTCGGAGTTTGGTGTCTCTTCCATGGACAATAGGAACTAAGAGAGCGAGAGTTCAATGAGAAACTACAAGCTGAAATAGTAGATAACCACTCAACATTATTAGGCATATCTAATTGTTCATATCTTAACTCTTAATCCACTTATCTCGATCTTGTCAAGTTTTACGTAACTGAAATGGAATTATCAAACGATCTCTCCTCATTGCTCAACTCCATGAGTGGGATCTACAGGGAAGCCTTGGACCATCAAGCAATGCAGCCAATAAAGCGCATGCATCTAGAGGCACTGCAGCTGGTAGGACTGCTGATATCACTCCAGAAAAAATAACCACCACGGACCATCTAGCAATGCAGCCAACACAGCACCTAGAGTCACTACTCACTAGGATAAAAACGGATCAGATACAATGTACGATGACTCTGTGATTTTTTTTTTCTGATACGAATGCAGATAATAACTAGATACGAATATAAATACGAATAATATTAAATATGGATACAAAGCAAATTTGAATCGAAACGAATACCGTCATGGATATTTATCGGAACATAAAAACCCTTTAAATTATACACACAAAATGAAGAAAAAGTAACTAGTTTATTTGCTCCAAACATTTATGAAGAACATGTAATGACCTAAGATTTGTATTCATTGTCGAATTATGTTTGAAATAATAAATTATGTATTTATAAGTTTTTATACATTTTAGCTACTTATTTAAAATATTTTTCTATTAAGGACAATAGTTTTTGAATTTTTCATAAAATTTAAAAGCTAATAAAATCTTGAAAGTAATTTTTAAATTGTTAGACTATGTCGAAACTTTTCTAAAAAATTTCATAATTTTTGTAATTGGTTTGCAAATTTTAATAATTAAAATCTTATTTATGGGTTAATTAAATTAGAAAATAATTTTGAAACTCATAAACTTTTTTAGACAAAAAGAGTACGTATTTCACTTTCAATCCGATACTATCCAACAAATATCTAATCCAAAAGAATCTACATCTAAAAATTATTTGGATTGGTTGGAAATTATTCGATTTGTTTTAATCCCTAAGAGGAATGTAGTTGGTCCAACGTGTTGATATCATTCCAGAAAAAATAACAACGGGCAAATTTTAGCATGAACTCGTGGAGGGTGGGCATCAAGTTGCTAATGAAAGATCATGTGGTAGGCAAATTAGTTGGAAAAAAATTCTATATCTTTGTGAAAGTGAAATACATAGGATCTGTTTTATTGTTTGGATGGTCCTAGCCTGCACCGTACAACCTATCTTGAGCGGGAGACAGGCTAAAGAGATGTAAGTAGGGGCATTTGGTTGAATGTATATGGTATTCCTATGTAGGATCGATATATACTAAACTAATAATCAGAGAGGGGTGAATGATTGCGCGGAGGCTAAAATCAAATTTTTGATGATTTTTGAAACACCCCAATTCAGACTCAAATTGTCTGATTCGGATTCGACAAAACAGAGTGATATATGTTCACTAAAATAGTAATGCCTGAAGATCCCACCGTTAGATTGATGTGAAATTTTAACTGTAGAAATTAAATTCAATTTGGAAACTAACACAATAGGAATCAGCT
Organism: Guadua angustifolia; assembly: GCA_036346375.1. Taxonomy (NCBI): domain Eukaryota; kingdom Viridiplantae; phylum Streptophyta; class Magnoliopsida; order Poales; family Poaceae; genus Guadua; species Guadua angustifolia. Next base: position 10,912,318 of record CM070522.1, read on the forward strand.
CGATCGGATCTACGGATCTAGAGTTATGACCTTCGCAAGAAGGCTGTAACAAATAATGACGAAAATTGATTTAACCCTAATTGCGAGATTAATCAGAATCTATGAGAAATTAACCAATCAAACTTTTTAGATCAATCACTTGATGCCCTAGCACGGTTTTGAATAGATCAAATCAAAACTATTATGATGAAACTATGAATCAATCTGAAAATAAAACAGTTATGCAAATCTGAAAATAAAATGAAGAACGAGATTAATTAATCAATCTGTCTCGGCTGCCCGTACTAATCAATTTGGGTGACTCTATTCCAGGAGGACGGACTTGCCGACACTGATGCTTTTGATCCGGCTGTACGTATGCTTCCCTTGAAGAAATCTGAAGCAGCTTCGGCAAATTCCAGTTTCTGTCTTCTTGCGTTCTTGTGCCACTGCCACCTCGCCGTGAGCGCTACACGCTGCAGGAACTCAGTTCTCTAGCTGCAATCACTTGTGACAGGCTTAGGAACTCAAGGCACCAAAAACCTCAAGACCCTGTACGAGAACCCTCCAGACGCAAAGAAGAAAATCAAGCGCTAGAAGATTTTCCGAGTCTTCAGCAATTCGGCCGCGCGTTGATTTTTTTTGTCACCAGGATTAACTCCAAGTCGTCAGCCTTTAACCAAGGGAATAAAAAACGTCAGACCAAGAAAGCTATGTATAGGACGCTCAGGTCGCAAGAAAGATTTTTTTATTTTTTTTATCTAGTCTGGTTATAGTACTCCAAACAAAAGAGTACAATCTCTAATACCCAGCTCACCATAAATAGAAAAAACCTCTCCCTATTTATAATGAGCAATCCTAAAGAGTTTGTATACAACTCCACTTGGTCCAACATGACCCAATACAACTCGGCAGGTGTACGGCCCACATACCGCACTCACGTGACTAACCAGTCTCCATGTGCACCATTCTCTAGTCCGAACGTCCTACATGACATTCTTGACCATCAAGACCTCGATTCCTCCCTGAACCTAGTCCCGAACCTCAGTTCCTCTATGAACCTAGTTCCAATCCCATCATCGACCACATTCGCTCTCGAGTAACACCTGCACACGAATAAACAAGAAATGAATCCAAGCACAGGTCCACAACTTGACTCAAAGTCAATCTATGCAACCACTCACATGAGCACATTGCATTAAGCAAAACCATTATCATGCTGTCATAAGCATATCAAATAATCATTTAACATAACACATGCACAAGCACCACATATACCATGATCACAAGCACTTTGCAATATCAATTTCATCATTAAGCTAATTTTTCAGCACATGATTTCACATCCTAGCTAAGCTGACACTTTGTTTGGTTAGCTGTATTAGGAAATAGGATGGTTGAATGCATACAAGAGATGTTGTTTGGTTGGCTGCATCTGGCTGAGTGTAGTAATTCTCTTGCATGAGGTGGTGCGATTACCTCCACTTAGAGAATGGATGGAATATTCATGATTTTTGGTTAAGTCATTCCAATTTGATATAAATAAGAATGTAGGTACATCAATGATATTAGTGTAATTATTAAGGTGCAATTTTTATTGCCGGGGAGATCGAGTGGAGGGAGGTGAGCGGAGGAGTCCAGCGAAGGAGTTGAGTGGCTGAAGCCTCGAGCAAAGAGGCCACCCTAGCGAGTGGAGATGCATCCGAGAACATGAGCGCTGCATCTCAAGGGGCTACATCTGAGAGAAGGCTGAAGACCCCACGTTTCCACAGGCCAGGACACCGGAATCAAGGCTACATGCACTGGGCCAAGATTGCTTCAATCTACATGAAACTAAATGGTTGTATAGATGATTTAAGTTGTATCTACTTATGCTATATAGTTACATGCAGGCAACCAAACACATCTATAGTAGACAAATTAGTTGTGTTATGAAATAAGAGATTTGTATCCATTTTTGGGCATCCTTCATGTACAAAAATCAATCTAATAAAAGCGAGAGAGTTTCCTCCCTATATTGTGTTTTATTGTTCTTACTCTTGTGATTGCGTTGGCGGATCGCTTGCTTGCTTGCAGGAGAACGACTATGTTTCATAACACGTTATTAGCATGAAGCTCTACCGAGGCCGATCGTGATCGTCTGCCAGTGACAATCTACACAACATCGAATTTCATCCTGCTACACGCGATCATCATATGCCAAACCCTAGGTAAGTTAATCGCATCGATGAACAATTAATCCAACAGATTATCTTACCCTAATTGCAAAATAATTGTTTAATCTAATCACCAATTCGGGATTCCTATTTCTGTTCATCATATGATTACTACACATAATCAATAAAAGAAAAAAAAATCACCATCTCGACTGCGACGCCACCTCGGACCATGTGCCACCTGTCGTAGCACTGTCCCGCATACCGGAACTTGGCCGCACGTTTGGCTGCCGGAAGTTCGACCAACGTGCCCATTGCTCGAAACGTCTCGCCACCTGATGCTTGGTTGTGAGCCCTTGCTGCTATAAGTCTGGCCGTGCAATCTTGCCACAAGGAACTTAGCCCGCTCGCTCTAGCGATGGCGACGACTGGAGCGCCCGATGCACTTGCATCGGCGGCAATTGGGCTTGACGGCGGCGGTAGTGTCCCCTATAGGCCGCGGCTAGCACGCCTGGTTTTGCCATCGCACACACGCTAGCCGCTGATGCGCCACGGCTTGCCTGACCATCTATCAACGCTAATACTAGGAGGAAGAAGAACAGTGAAACCGGAAGAAAAGAGTACCACTTCGCCGATTTCTATTATGTGCATCGGATGGCCGGGATAGCAGAATAGCTTCATATCAACATCCGATGACCTCCATTTGCTAATGAGTTTTACTGTGCTGAATGTAAAATCAGATGTTGTTGTTTACTATTACTTGTGTCGTTATTTCTGAAGTTTCTCACTTTCACCGAGTTTTTAACAAACTCTGATGCTGGTTGTTTAAAAGGAGTGAATGGGAAGGAAAGAGAAGTATTGGAATCTAAAAAAAAGGTATCAGAGCTATACGCTTCTTGGCAATTAAGGTGAAGCTACTGGAGAGAGGTTGGTAATCCGTAAAATCTCTCAATTTGGCAATTACTGAGATCTATTCGACAAGAGTTCAAACACTAGAAGGGAGTCTAGCAGAAGTATTGGAGATGGAAAATAGAGTGGAGATTGTCAAGATTCAGGAGAGATTAACTGATCTGGAAGGACTCATATCTGATATAGCAGAAATCAAGCCCCTCTTGATGAGTCGACCATGGCAGATGAATACCACCAAAGGTAATTCCTATGCACCTGTAGTCATGGAAGAAGTAGTTAATAAGGGTTGACCACCTTAACTTCTCAAGCCATGTCCTCAAATGCTCCTTGTTTGAACCACAACACATTTTCATCTAGAGAGAAACAAGCCATGGCTAGTAGTAATTTTCCAGTACTTTCTCCTGCAATTCGAACTTCATCTCAAATCAACATTAGAGAGCAGGTAGGATCTGAAGCACCTGGGAATACTTCTAATCTACACCCACAACTCATTTCACCCTAGATTGGTTCTAACCTGCCAGTGGTTTCTAACCCTTATCAGCATATGGGTTATGGTCCGATAGCATATTCTTCACAAGTACCCACTTATCACCATCCTACTTTTTGGCCAAACTTATCTCCTGGAGTCACATACAACCAAGCAACACTATCACAGGGAACTCACCATGCAGGGATTCATCTTTTTGATGCTCAAAGGAATGTATGCTTTGGAGATGGCAGTCATTCCCATCATTTTGCTGAAGATGTGATCAAAGGTCCTGAACTAGAATTGACTCTTTTTTAGGGAGATAATCCTTTGGTATGGATTGAGCTTTGTGAAAAGTTCTTTGAAATGGTTGGTACTCCTGTGGAGCAATGGGTAAACTTGGCATCTGGACACTTGACAGGTAGAGCTCAAACTTGGTTTAAAGGAACTGGAATTTCTTAGCAGCAGTTAAATTAGCCACAATTCAGTGCTATTTTGTGTGATCAATTTTTAGAAGCTAGTGCACATGAAGTAATGGAAAAATTATAGAATATCAAACATGTGGGCAATGTGAACAAATATATAGACTATCTTGAAAGGTGTGTGGAACTAGTCAAGTGGGATCATCCCTATCTTCCGGAGAATTATCTTTTGCGTTATTTCATTGGAGGATTGAAGGATGAAATTAAGTATGATGTCTGCAGCCATCAGCCCAAGGGTCTTTTGGAAGCATACTAGTATGCAAAATTGGGAGAAAAAGCTGTTTTGGCCAAAAGAAGTATCCATGGAGGAGGGATTTCTAAATACAAGACCCAAGCTATTGTCCAGAGAACATTTGCTCAGAAAAATGTAAGCTTAGGGAACCAAGAACATCCAAAAGGACTCACCATAGATAAAAAGGAAAAATTATGCTGCCATTGTAAAGAACCATGGACACTGGGTCACCATCTTCAATGCAAAGTCAAGAAAGTTTTACATGCTTTATTGCTGCAAGGAGAAGAGGAAGAACTGATTTGTGAAGGAACTGATGGAGGGGAAGAGCAAGGTTACCTGACTGCACCTGGAAGTCCTCATAAGGTAGAACCAAAGGAAGCTGAAGATCAACTAATGAAGATTTTAGCTCATGAGGTAAATGGAAGCTTTGAACCTGTGTTAGTTTTGCACTAGTAGTATGTATTGGTTCCAAAAGAGCATTTGCTCTAATTGATAGTGGGAGCACTGATTTGTTCATGGATTATGAGCACGTTGTGAAGAATGAATATATTATGAAATTCAATCCTGAAAAAAGGGTCAGGATAGCTGGGGGAGGAGAACTCATTATTAATGCCAAAACTGACAGTCTTCAATACCACATCCAAGGTGTACCTTTTAGCTCCAATTTCAAGCTCCTCAAACTTGGAAATTATGATCTAATCCTAGGAGCAGACTAGCTTATCAATCAATCAACTCTAGAAGCTGATTCCCAAAGTAGTAAGTGGATGTTTTATTCAAATTTAAGCGGCAGAAGTTGAGCCCGAGAGATCTAAAGAACAAATTCCTCCTGAAATAACAGAAGTCTTGAACAGGTATGGTAGTGTTTTTGAAGAAAGACACGAGTTACCACCACAAAGGCAGTGTGACCATGTTATTCATCTAAAAGTTGGAGGCGAACCACCCAATCTGAGACCATACCGAGTACCTCACTATCAGAGAGATGCATTAAAGGACATCATCAAGAACTTGCTCAGCAATGGTGAGATAAGGCTAAGCTCTAGTCCTTATTCTTCTCCTATTGTGATGGTTAGGAAGAAAGAAGGGGGATGGAGGATGTGTGTAGATTTTCGTCAGCTTAATGCCATAACAGTCAAGAACAAGTTTCTGATGCCAATTATTGAAGACTTACTTGATGAATTACATGGACCAACCATTTATTCCAAGCTGGACTTAAAGTCTAGATATCACTAGATTAGGATGAGAGAAGAGGACATCCCTAAAACTGTTTTTTGCACTCATTTGGGTCATTACGAGTACATCGTCATGCCATTTGGATTATGCAATGCTCCTCCGACATTGCAGGTCTTAATGAACCAAGTCTTTGCAGATCATTTAAGAAAATTTATACTGGTTTTCTTTGATGACATATTGGTATATAGTAAGGATCTTAAAGAACACCAGGATCATTTGGCTACTACCTTACACTTATTACAGAAGAATCACTTGGTAGCAAAAAAGAGCAAGTACGTACACATTTGCAGTACCGAAAATAGAGTACCTTGGACATATCATCTGTGCTGAAGGAGTCTCGACTGACCCAAAGAAAGTGGTGGATGTGATCAACTAGCCCAAACTAGATAACATGACAAAATTGAGAGGTTTTCTTGGCTTAACAAGATATTATAGGTGATTTTTGTCTAGTTATGGGTAGATTTGTAGGCCCCTGTTCGATCTATTGAAGAAGGATAGTTTTCACTGGGGCTAGAGCAAACGGAGGCTTTTGAGAAGCTAAAAACAATCATGACCACATGTCCTGTATTGGCTCTACCAGACTTCAGTCATCCTTTTCAGTTGGAAACCGACGCCAGTGGATGTGGAATCAGGGCAGTGCTGATGCAAAGAGGGCGAACCATCACCTATTTTAGCAAAGCCTTGGGAGTAAGAGCTCAAAGCAAGTCAATATATGACAAAGAAGCGATGGCTATTCTAGAAGCTTTGAAAAAATGGCAGCACTACTTATTGGGAAATGTTGTGATCATCAAGAATAATCAGTAAAGTCTTAAATTCATCACTACTCAAAAGTTAGTAGAGGGTATTCAACACAAACTGTTATTGAAGCTCCTGGAGTTTGATTACAAAATTGAGTATAAAAAGGGGAAAGAAAACAAAGTAGCAGATGCTTTATCCAGAAAAAGCCATAATTCAATGGAGGAAATTATGTGCATGGCTATCTGATAGCATCTAGGCCCCCAAAATTGTTTTATCTCGTTTAATTATATGATTTTGGTGTTAATGACTAAGTCAATAATATCTAAGCTTTGAAAACTTTGGATTGGAGTATTAAAGAAGTTGTCTGAAAGAACAAGATTAAGGCTATTTGTTACTAGTTTTTGGCTTGAGAGATGATTCAAGCAAAGTAGCCAGGATTATTTTGATTTGGCCGTACTATAAGGGGGATTATGCACAAGTTAGAATATTGGTTCACAAGGCTAAGTCTAGATTAGACTTCTTGGAGTTGAAATTTCTTGAATCATTTCTTTACCTCATAATCAATATTACCCCCAAATAGGCTCTAAGTGTTCCCCGGACTAAACTTCATTTATCTCTCCTTGAGTCTGGCGCAACTTTAGCCAAAGCCCATCTCCGCCGGACCAAAGTCCTTTTTTAGTCCAGCGCCAAAACATACTCGGCATAAAACTCTAACCGAGTGTTCATCATTTTCACCGGACCAATCTTCGCTATCTCAAAACTCAGTTCGGCGCAGTTGTTTTCCTCACAGTTAGACTTCCCTAGTACCAAATAGCTTGTTAGTCCAAGTATTCTTGATCAAAATCCTAACCGAGCTCTATCCATTCACGACGGACCAAACAAACACCCTCATACATTTTAGTCCGGTGTAAGCCTTCTTCGCCGGACCAAATTCAATTTAGTCCGTAGTGAAAGTTCCTTGAAGAAAACTTATAACCTAGCATATTTCTTTTACGACGGACCAAATATTTTTGTCCGACGCGCATTTAAAAGTTTTATCTCTTCGCCGGACCAAAGTCTTGTCTTCCATTCTTTAAGTCCGTGGTAAGTAAATTCCTTGTTCAAATCAAACCGAGCGTATTCCATTCATGCCAGACCAAATTCTGCTAACTCAAAATTCAATCCGGTGCTAAAGTAATTGTCTCGGTTAAACTTACTCTATGTCAAAATGTCCGTTGCTATTCTTCTCCTTCAAAACCCTTCTACGATGGACTAAAATATTTGGTCTGGCGCCCATGTTAAACTGTCATTCCTTCGCCAGACCAAAATCATTCTATATTCCTATGTATGACGGACCAAATTTTATGGTCCAGCGTAAATAAGTCCTTTTGGTCCGGAGTGCACAGGACCAGTATCGCTAGCTTATTTTGCTAAGTCCGTTGTAAACGTGTAATCTTGATTTTTGACAGTCTGACACGTTCCAACGGCCACTGTGGTAGGTGCAATGGCTCTATTCATCCCAAATGCCTATATAAGCATTTCCTGAGTCATTTACCACAGAACTTTTTGATGTCGTTGACATTTTAGCATACTTAGAGCTTTCATTCCTTCAAGGAGGGTGTGCTGAAACTCTGAACTAAAAACCTTCACTTTTTAAGTGTTCTTGCTCTAAGCTTAGTCTAGCTAGTGCTGTGTTGAATGATCCAAGAGACAGAGCTTGTGTGTAGTCTATTACTTTTGGGTCTTAGTGATCCTAGACGGCTTGGAGGCAATAAAGGTGCGACCTGTCCAAAGTGTTTGTGGAAGGCCACCTTGGTTGTGAAAGGTTTGGAACTCATCTCACCGGAGTGATGAAAGAGTTGCCCTAGTGGAGACCCAAAGCTACTACGACTAGCTTGTGGGGGAGCTATACTTCAAGAAGAAGTGTTCCAACGTGGATTAGGAGACAGGCTCTGAACCACGAGATAAAATCTTTGTGTCTCTTGTTTACATTCTTGCATTCTCATTCTTTGTTGTAGTTTTTCTGTTATTTTGAATATTCCATTCTTTCTTATTGCTTCTGGTAACTTAGTTTTGAAGCTTGATAGATGTGTTATAATTAAGCAGTAAAATTTGAAAAGTTGCCTATTCACCTGCCCTCTAGGCCTACTTGATCCTTCTCTATCTCTTATGTGATACCCAAATGGATTGAAGATGTGAAAAAGAGCTATATTGATGATCATAAGGTTACACAGATTAAGAGAGACCTGGAAATCCAAGACAATACTAAGGTAAAATACAAGATTGAGTTAGATATCATTAGATATAAAGGAAAGATATCCATAGGAGAAGGAAATGATATCAAGAAGCAATTGCTAGAGAGTTTTCACCGGTCAACCATTGGTGGGCATTCTGGAGTCGAAGCTACTTACCAATGTCTGAAGAAGAACTTCTATTGGCCAAAGATGAAAAACAATGTGGGTACTTATGTCGACGTTTGTTGTCGGCAATAATGATTATGGGGCTAGACGTTGGATCCAAACTCGATGGTAACACAAGACACGGGTTTATACAGGTTCAGGCCCTCACGGAGGAGGTAATACCCTAGTCCTGTGTTCTGGGATTATAAAGATCTCGATCTTGATGAGGATCATGATCTCGATCTTGATGTGGTGTGTGTTGATCTATATCGATGTCTCTTTCTAGGGTCCCTCGCCCTCTTTATATAGTCGAGGTGTAGGGTTACAAGGAGGAGTCTTAGTCGGTTACAAGATGGAGATTCTATTTCTAGCCTTTCTTGCCAAACACATTAGCTTCCAGGATTACGATCGCATCTTTCCTACAAAGGTTTGGTTGCTATCTTCAGTCCTTCCTTGTTGGATATGGCGGTGGTAGTCTGGGTGGTGCTCGTCTCTGTGTAGTCGACTCGGCCCATCCCCTCTTGGGTGGTCCTCACGGCCTACCATGTAGATACCCGGGGTCCATGTATTCCACACCTATATTCGGGAATGCCCTGTCTGCTAATTGACAAAAAATTGAGCATATACATGTACCTGGCTTACTGAACCCTTTGAAGGTCCCAAACATGGCATGAACTCATATTTCAATGGATTTTATTGAAGGTTTGCCCAATTCGAAAGGGAAAGAGGTAATATTAGTGGTTGTAGATCGTTTCACTAAATATGCTCATTTCTTGGCTTTATCACATCCATATAATGTTCAGCAAGTTGTTCAACTCTTCATGGACAATATATTTAAGCTGCATGGATTGCCACTGGTTATTGTGACTGACAGGGATCAGGTATTTACCAGTCAACTGTTTCGAGAGATTTTCAAAATACTTAAAGTTTCACTGAGATTTAGCTCTGCATATCATCCTCAATCGAATGGGTGGTCAGAAAGAGTCAACTAGTGTTTAGAGGCTTACTTGAGAAGTATGGTTTTCCAAGAATCTAAGAAATGGATGTGGTGGCTGGCTATGGCTGAATGGTGGTACAATACCACCTATCACACATCTCTGAAAATTACCCCATTCTAGGCTTTATATGGATATCCTCCACAATTGGCAGAGAAATGGTTATTCCTAGTAGCATCTATGCTGAAGCAAGAGCTACTTTAGAAGAAAGAGAAGAGATGAGGAAGCAGATCAAAGAAAACTTGACTACTGCTCAGAATCGCATCAAAGTCTTTGATGACATATTAAGAACTAAGAGGCATTTTGAAGTGGGAGATTTGGTGTACTTGAAGATGCAGCCATATAGACAAAATGCATTTGGCTTGAGGGGATCTTTGAAATTGAGGTCAAATACTATAGGCCTTTCAGGGTTATGAGTAAAATCGGTCAGGTTGCTTATAAGCTTCAACTTCCCCCATATACTGGTATTCATCCTGTTTTCCACATAAGTTAGTTGAAGAAGCATATTGGACCTAAAGCCATTCCAATGCCAGGTTTGCCTTTAGTCAGTGAAGATGGAAAAATCAAAACGGAGCCTTTTGCTGTGTTGGATCGCAGAATTGTTCCAAGGAAAGGTGTTGTAGTCACTCAATGGTTAATACACTGGGCTAATCTGTCTAAATCTGATGCTACATGGGAAGATGCTTCTTTCATCGAGAGTACATTTCCAGAATTCACACCTTGAGGACAAGCGTGTGCTCATGGGGGAGAAATTGTCAGTGCTAATACTAGGAGGAAGAAGAATAGTGAAACCAGAAGAAAGAGTACCACTTCACTTATTTCTATTATGTGCATCGGATGGTTGGGATAGCATAATAGCTTTAGATCAACATCCGATGGTCTCCATTTGCTAATGAGTTTTACTGTGATGAATGTAAAATCAGATGTTGTTGTTTACTATTACTTGTGTCGTTATTTTTGAAGTTTCTCACTTTTACCGAGTTTGTAACAAACTCTGACGCTGGTTGTTTAAAAGGAGTGAATGGGAAGGAAAGAGAAGTATTGGAATCTCATTTACTAGTCTCCTGTATTTGATAGAGTAAACCCTAGTTTATGTTTATCATTCCAGTTCTTCATATCAGATTTGTATTTTGAGTTTCCAAGTCAGTAGTGAATTTGGATTCACTTTGGGTTCTAACACCATCGCACCGCCCGGCCTTGTGGCCGCGCCAACCAGTCCTTGCCACTGCGACAGCATGGCCTTGCCGTCGCGCTACCTGAGCCTTGCCGCCGTGGCCACCCGGCCTTGCCACCGTGTCATCCAGCCTATGCACCGCGCCACCCGGACTAGCAGCTACATCTGGCTACCCTTGGCGCCACCGTGATCGCCCGATTCTTGGCGTCGCCACGCCCGTCCAACTGCCCTTACCGCCGATGCACCCACTGGGCTGCATTGCCACATCGGCCACGATCACCTTGCTTCTAGCCGTTGCGTTGCTTGATTTTTGCAGCCGAGCCAAGCCACTTTGTTCTTGTCGTCAAGCGCCAGGTGCATGACACGTGTGGGGGGAGCGTGCGGCTAGGAAGGGAAACAGAAAATTGATAATAAATACTAGAAATTAATTTTCTAAATATGTGGACTTCCGTAAATTTGTAAAATTGATAATTAGCACAACTTTGGAAGTCTATTATCTTATTTTTCTAGCATTTATTATATTTGCTAAAACTTATTTTCTGTTATTTGAGTAATTTTGAAAATTGCTAGAAATTAATAGAAAATGTTAGAAAATTATGGGAAAATATATATGACCCATTGCTGAGTGTCATGTTGCTGTATTAATTTTCTTAGCATGTTTTCATGTTTATATGTGCTAGACACCTTATTTCGCGTTATTTTAAGAAATTTTGAAAATTTCTTGGTAAATAGCAGAAAATTATGGAAAATGCTAGGAAAATTCTTGAAAATTTCAGATAGCATAGTATGAGTTAAATGTCTCTAGATTAATTTTTTAACATTATGCCATGATTAATTAATGTTGGAATTTATTTTTTTTGTTAGTTGGTAATTCTGAAAATTGCTTAATAATTAGCAAAAAATTATGAAATATTCCAAAAAAATCCTAAAAAATTTGAGATAATTATCTATTGAATAGATATAGACCAAACTTTATTGATTCAATAATAAGCATGGAAAATAATATTTTACCTAAAATAAAATCCCTATTTTGCTTGCATATAGAATATTTCTAATATCACCAAGAAAGAATTTACTAAGCTTGCCTTGAATGGCAGCAACTATCTCACAAATTGAGTATCTGCCTCGATTCCACTAGTGGTAGCACTTTCCCCCTCCGAGTAGGTGAGCTCCGACCTTCACAACTTTGCCGGGCCTTCTCACAATCTCATTGAGAAGGTCACTGCTCACGACGCCTCTATACGCCGTCTAGGTGTCGGTAAAAACCAAGAGTAATAAGTAAAGCCTCTTACTTGATCCTTACCAAGTGCAACACATGCACAAGGATGCTCACCGAGTACAAAACATGCACAATGCTCTCCTCTAAGTGCAACACATGCATAAAGAGCACTCATCCCACTTCTAATTGCAACACATGCAAATTAGAATTGCTTTTAGCTCAAAAACCAAATTGAATAGTGCAACACATGCACAACTTAACCATAAAGAGTAATGAACTCTCCAAAACCACATTAGCACTAAAATGCCAGCCCTAAGGCTCGTTTTATAGCTTCTCCAAAGAAAACTAGCTGTTGGTGGTAAAATGAATATTAAATGCACTAAAACTAGCTGTTGCTAGAGTACCCTAGCACTATCGCCCATGTAGGATAGGTAGTACCAGCCATTAAACTCAAAAACACCTTCTCTGGCAAATAACTACTACAAGATTCAGCGGTAGTGCCCCTTGGGAAATCATAAATAATTTCAACTTAAGAGAAAAGCCCACATCTACGATCCACCATATTTGGGGGCTCATGGATTTAAAATGAGAAATCATAAATAATTTCCACAAAGTATAATTTGAGCTAACAAAAATATGTGGATCGGTGTAGTGCACTAAACCACTAGTCGCCATCCTTACTCTCTAGGCGCTAAAGCCTAATAAATGAGAGATCAAACTTTGATACCACTTGTAAGATCGAGGATGCCAGTCTCTCCTAATCCACGTTGAGGCAAGCCCAAACCATGTTGGACCGGCTCCACGAATTGAGCACTTGCCTCGATTCTACTAGTGATAGCTTTTTCCCCTCCGAGTAGGTGAGCTCCGACCTTGACAACTGAAGGATTGAGATGGCGATCAGAGGGGGTGAATGATCCCAAATAAAATTTTTCCCAATCAAAATAGTCCAAACAAACCCTTAACCAAAACAATCAAAAGAAGCAAATGAAATAGAACAAGTCTCTTGCTAGGTCGGTACAACCGGGTTAAGGTCAGTAGCACTGAGATCCAATAGAACCGGGGTGAGGCCGGTAGCACCGGGCTCAAGAATAGTAGGAAGAATAGCACGAACTCCAAAAGCAAATTTTGAGAAATCATTTGATCGGCCGGACAAAAACTCAGGAAACTTGGTAATATATATAGTCACTTAAGACTAAAATCTGATTTCCTTGAAATCCTTCAAATATACTTGATTAAAACCATGACTACAAGTTAGCAAGAGTCACTAAGATCAAATCTTGAGCCATGTGACGATCAACTCATAATTAAAATAATTTTGCAAAACACATTTATAAATTCTAATCACATGCTCTAATATCAAATGTATGAACAACAATATTTTGCAAAACACATTTGCAAATATAAATCTTGCAAACAAGGGTAATTAAGATCACATCTTTGAGCCATGTGATAATAAACACATGATCAAACTAATTTGCAAAACACATTTGCAAACTCTAGTCACATGCACCAAAGAATTGCACAAATAACAACTTATTTGCAAAACAACATCAAACATGAGCTTCTTCTATTTATAAAACACATTTACAAATAAAAACTCCATGCAAAAAACACATCAATAAAATTGCAAGCATGAGGTACAACTATTTGCAAAACACATTCAGAAATACTTGCTCCATGTAAAAACCAAATCAAAAAAGTATGAGCAAGAGCAAGTGGGATTGAGCCATCAACACATAATGAGACTCAAGCTATAAGACTCAACCCCTCTTAGGGCATGCTTGTTTCAGCTTTGGATTCTCTAAATGCTGAGTTTAGATTGTGGTTGTAGATAAGCTAATTCTCTAAAAGCTGAAATCTAAAAGCACATATGAAGTGGATTGCGGATTCTAGTGTATATGGGTGGGTTGGATTGTGAGAATCGTATTTTAGAATCAGGCTGTTTATTTTTATTCTGTTTTTGGGGCTAGAATCCAGAATCAAAAGATAAAACAAATAGGCTTTTAATGGTATGGCAACCTATACTAGCAACCCGGTCTTCTATCCAAACACCGAGACCGGTAAAAGACTGGGAATACATCCTTAGCCCTAGCTAATTATACCTTTGCCTCTTGCAACCACTTAAAGCTTTCATGATGTCTGATCATCTTCTATCCAAGTTGGGATCTTCATCTTGTTCATCAACACATGATGAACTCCCCTTGTCTTATCTTCGGGATCGTTTCTGACGCTCATCAACACATGATGACGTACTTGTCCCGTTTATTCATCTTAACCTTGGACTTAACTTATTTCAAACTCATTGAAAGTGTTAGTCCAAAATACATGGTTGTCTCAATTATTAGTTTACTCCATTAACACATAATGGATGCTCCTAAGATCCTTTGATTTTTTTCTTTTGATGATTGACCACAATCCTTGATTGAAAGATTAATTGTATCTGGAGTATACTAATACAACTAATGCTTTGATCTACTCAAGAACTTTTGATTGCCCGATGATTAACAACGTGAACCATCAGCACATGATTAGTCCTTTGTTGATTGAATGGTAACCGAACACAATTTAAATTGTCATGAGTATACATTAACTACATAAGTTTCATGTACTCAATTCGATGTAATCCAAATGTAATGATCCAATTTACATGGAGAGGTGGAAAAGGATCAATACGCTTAAGACTATTTATTATAGAATAAACTTCGTTAAATGTGTGCATAAACTAACGAGGAATCTGAAATAGAAATCCAAGATTACCTCGAGAATCATATTAACATCAATTCTAGGAATGCGTTTCTTGTAGAAAATGGTGTCTATCCAAGATCACCATAGGAAAGGAATCTTTGTTGTTGCTTTTTTTTATCAATTGCTTTAATTTGTTGCAATCATATTTTAAACTTTCAAAATTCAAAATCCAAATTATGTTTCATTTTAATATTTGAATATTAGAGTTATGGAATTAATATTTTACAAAATATTATTTTCAAAACCCAAATATCAAAATTTGAAACATGAATTTCAAAATCTTAAATTAAGTCAATTTAATTTTGAAATATCATTTTATGATATTTTGAATCTTTAATTTTAGAATTTTCAATTCTAGATTTTAAATATTCCAATTCTAGGAATTTAAATTTTATAAATTTGAATTTTGGTTCAAATTTTGAACTTTCAAATTCGAGAATTTAAAGTCCAAAACTCAATTTTTAATTTTTCAAATTTCAAAAATCCCAAAAGGAGATTTTGAACCATAAAAATTAAAAATTTGAAGGTTGCAATTTTAAATTTTGAAACTTGAAATTTTATTTTTTAAATTCGAGTTTATAAATATGAACCTTCAACATTTAAAATTTCAAATACAAAAATTTAAATTTCTTAATTTGTTGTTTTGAGTTATGAAATGTTTAAACTATTATTAAGACTATTTTATAGTTTCCTTCAAAGCAATCAAATGTTGGAATCTTAGATTACAAGTAATGTGTTTACTGGTATTCAGATTGAGAGGAATATTAGATTCTAGAGGAATATAAGAATACATATACCAAACGCACCCAAAAGCATGTCCAGACTAGTTTTGGTTCTCATGTGGGCTTTGGATTAGTCCTTAGCTGCTGCAAAGCTTAGCCTGTTTGAAGGGGTTTCAAGCTTTTTCGAAGCCGAGCTTGAAGCTCCTCAAATAGAACATAGCCTTGGATTAATCCCAGCTGTTTGTCTTTTAGGAGATACTAGCCAAGGTAACGCGTTACGCTGCGTCATGCATGACGATGCAACGTGTAAAATTTGGAAAATTTAGTCGTATTTTCAGTTTTTGTTTTTTTTTAAAAAATGGGTCGTTAGGACCCGATGACGAATTTATGAGTTGTTATAAACCTTTGACGAATCTACGTTTTTTAGAAAACCGCGGTTAGGACCCGTCGGTGAATCTATAGGCTACTATAAACCTTCGACGAATCTGTGTTTTTTTTAGAAAACCAAAGCTATTTTTTTAAAGTAATTTAGGAAATCTGGTTGTATTTTGGTTTTTCATTTTTTTTAAAAAATGGGTCATTAAGACTCGTCGGCGAATCTATGGGCTGTTATAAACCCTCGATGAATCCGTGTTTTTTTTAGAAAAGCGTGGCTGCCTCTTTTTACGTATTTTTGGTTTTCTTGTTTTTTTTAAAAAAAGTTGCTAGGACCCATTGACGAATCCGCGGGTTGCTATAAACCTTTGACGAATTTGTGTTTTTTTTGGTCGAGACGTATTTTTGTGTTTGAGTCCACTTCTCTAAAAACCGCTGAGAGGAGCCAAACGTAAACCGCAGAGGGATCTAAAATAATATATATATTTTTCGAGGTCTGTTCCGCAAAAAACCATGAAGAGGACCTAAATGTAAACCGCAGAGGGACCTAAACATAATTCTGATATTTTTTGGGTCTATTTTATTAAAAAACCGTCGAAAGGACCTAAACGTAAATTTCAATTTTTCAATGGGCCTCATTGCGAGCGCTGACACGTGGCCGGGCTGAGGAGCCGGCAACCCTCAGCGCTTTAATATATAGTATACATAAGTTGGTACCTCTAAATGCCTTGCCGTAGGATGTGCGAGATTGCGTTAGCTAGATTAAGTAGTGTTTCTAATTGCACAAATCTTAAAGAAAATAAAGTAAATAATCACCATCTATCATCTAGATATACTTTAATATTTATATAATTTCTAAATAGTAATATATTCAAGATTTGAAAAGGTGCCTGATCCAGGGTACGTAGCAACCAAACAGATCATAGGAGCTTTACTCATCATCTCTACTACTTCTAATTACGAGTTGGTGGCAGTGGTTCGTTCTCCTCCTCGGGCATATCCACGAAACCGTCATTGTTCCGATATTCTATATATTGCCGAATGGAAAAAGTTTTATTTCGGTTGGATATGCACGCATGCGTGATCTGCGGCATATCATACTCTTATCTCAATCAGTCGATTCTATTTCCAAATACTGCATGGCCGATTCTTTTTCCATATACTGCACGCAGATAGCTTTTGAGTTACCATATGCCTTTGAATTGCCATATGCATCCTTTCTATTAAATATTTACTTGCATGAGTAGATAGGATCATCTTTTCTTTTTATCTAATCATGTATGGTCTTGATTCCGACCGGCCAACAGTATGCGCACGGCTATGCATGACACAACCAGATAAGTTTGTTATCTCTATCTCTACTAATTTTAATTAGGAGTTAGTGGTGGTACGTCCATTCTCCACCCTTACCTCGACATGTATGTGCATTCGCGTGGCTGAGTGGGAAGTGAGCAGTGGCTACCCTGGTAGATTGGATTGGATCATCCTTTTGTGGGAGGTAAATGAATATGCATGACTCATTTATTGCTTTCCTTTCTCCCATTGATCTGGTATTCGAATAGGCGGCGATTGCCCGGTGCTTTTCAGATTGGATTGATTGATTCCCTTCCGAAGGAAGCAGGGCTCCGATTCATCGAGTTGGGTCTCTTCTCGTCTCTTTCCTTTTTGTTACCTTCCTTATTCGACGATTTCTTAATCTGGGTTCCATAGTTATGTTCTCAGTTGCTGAATCTATATAACCCCACTGCTTCTTACCTCTCCTACAGATGTGTTGAGCTTATCCGTTGAGCAGAGTTAATAGGCGACACTCCTGATCTCGTAGATACGGCACAGGGGCATGTTGTTGGTGGTGGGTGGTGAGATAGGCTGGCAGCACTACTAGAGCTCGTCGCGGTGGATGATGTCAATAGGTTGAGAGGGGCGCTCGCGAGGGGAGGCAAGGAGGCGTTAGAGCTGGTTGATAGGGTGGGGCTATGGTATGATTGGAGCAAGGTGTATAAGCCACGCACGCCGTTGATGGTGGCAGCCACATACGGATGACGCCTACCTCTTCAATGTCTTTGCGCCTATAGGGTAGCAGGTGATGCCTTTTTCGGTCAATCGATCGATCTCGAATTATAGCGTTATAAATTTACAATCCCAAGTACTATGATATTATTATTTAAGTTTGTCAAATTAAAGATAATTTTAAACTCAAGTTTGTAAACATGTGCTTGAAATTTGTATGCTTTGATGAATTGATTTAAATATTTAACCATTATACATTCAGAGTGAACATTATTATTCTGATAAGGTTAGTGTCCTTTGCAAATAATTTTTTATCGCTAATGAGTTTTCGTTGCATCGTACAACCACATGGCTAATACCTTCCTAGTTATTGAACTAGAATTGTGAATTGTATCACTCATGAATTGGACAAAAGAAAATTTTTCCCAACAAAATGAGAGAGGATGTCTATGGAAATGGAATCTTGCTAAAATGGGGCAGCAAGAAAATTGTGATGAGATCAATGGCTTTGGAGTTTGGACCGTTGATCCCAAATCCCTTCTTCTCCTCTGTTCCCTCGTGCTCCTCCACGCTCCCATGGCGGCACAAATCGGAACCCTAATTCCGCCCTTCCTTCCCCTGCCGATGCCCCCTCGCCCACACCCCAAGCTCAGAGCCCCAAAGCCGACGACCACCTCTTGCCTCCACCTCCGCTGCCGTGGCCATCTCGCGGTCGTCTGCGCGTCCTCCAGCGGCGATGGCGGCCCCCCGGCGGAGGGGGACAAGCGCCAGGGGCCCTCCCTGCCGACGCTGTCGGAGATCCGGTGGGGAGAGTTGCTCACGCCGGAGCCGGCCAACGCCGCGGCCGTGGCGCTGACGGCCGCGCTGGCCTGGGCCGGCGCGTCGCTGCTACTGCAGCTCGCGCTCATCTCCGCCGCCATCTTCGCCGCAGCCGTCAAATACTCCTTTGTGGCCGCGCTCCTCCTCTTCGTCCTCATCGCGCTCCTCTGAGTGACGCAGGTTTCCCTACCCCTGCACGCCTCCTCTCTCTACCCCTGCACGCGCGTTACGTAGCATTGCGTTATTTTACTTGTTTGCGTTTAGCGCCTCTGAACTGCGTGAAAATAACATTTAGGTAATACATGGCTAGGGACGATTGTGCAATGCGAGGAGAAATTTGTGTGTGATATTTTTCCTGCCGGAATGCAATTAATTGCGCAAGCCTTTGCGTTTTACTTGTTGTTAGATAATCCAGGGTCTAAATTGATTCTGTTCTTTCTTTCCATTTTCTAACTTTCCTTAGTTAGTTGATTACTTTCCTTAGTTAGTGGATTAGCAGAATCCCCGATTTCTTTTTCTCTGTTTCCTTAGTCGGATGATCCTGTTTCCTGAGTTTCCTTTGATAGTTTTTTATACCTTACTTTGTAAGATGATTGTTTGCCTTTAAATAAAGGATCAAGATAAGAAAACGCTGCAGCAGTTGAGAGCAGCACCAAAACCGAGTGTCTTACCTGTGTCTGATTTCTGAGTGAAATCCAACATTTGGTATCAGAGCCACCGTAGACTATGTCTACATCCTCTGCGCCGGTGCAGGCTGTGCGCTCGCCATCACCACCACAACGGCGCCGTGTCTCGCACTCTCCTGCGCCGCGCCGAGGGCGTCATGAGGCGAGAGGTTGTCATCGAGCGTTGTGAAGGAGTCCGTGACACAGATCCGATACCAATGCTCACGCGCACCAACTACCAAGTCTGGTCGTTGATGATGCGCGTGAACTTGCAGGCGCAAGGCCTGTGGCAAGCAGTCGAGCCAGAAGAAGACGAGATCGTCGAGTACCGCGAAGATCGTCTTGCTCTGGCGGCAATTCTGCGTGCTGTCCCTCCGGAGATGCTCGAATCGTTGGCGCGCAAAGCTGTGCGTCAAAGATGGGAGGCGTGAAGAACGTCCGAAGTCGGCGTCCAGTAGCGGCGCGAGGCCAACGCCGGCAATTGCGCGCAAGGAATTCGGCGAGATCACGTTCAAGGAAGGAGAGTCTGTTGACGACTTTGCTCTTCGCATTGTCGGTCTCGCCAACAACATCCGTGTCCTCGGCAGCGACATGACGGACGCGGAGATCGTCAAGAAGATGCTTCAGGTGGTTCCAGAACACCTGACGCAAATCGCCATCGCCATCGAGACGTTTCTCGACTGCGACTCTCTCACAATCGAAGAAGTTGTTGGGAGACTTCGGCAAGTCGAGGAACGGCTCAAGAAGACTGCACCGCCACCGACGGCCATCCACAACAAGGATGGCCAGCTTCTCAGCGAAGAAGAGTGGCTTGCAAGGTTGAAGCTGCGTGACAACGGTGATAGCAGTGCCTCCGGGGGCGGTAGCGGGCAAGACGCGACGCTGGCGAGAAGTGGAAGCGCGATCGCGAAGGAGAACTCATCGGCACCAAGGAGCAACGAACGGCAGCAAGACAATAGCTGCCGCGAATCGTGGCAAGGCGGGCACCGCCAAGGCTGCCGGAGTAAGCCAAAGAAGCAGCCCCAAGTGCACCATGTGGAAGGAGAAGAGGACGACAACACCCTGATGATGATGTCCGCCTCCACGGTGGCCAAGCGCCGCGTCGAGATTGTCAAGGCCGAAGTCTTCGCGCAGCTCGGGCCTAGGGAGGACCGTGATCACCGGCGCTGGGTACTCGATACCGGAGCGACAAACCACATGACCGGTGCGCGCTCCGCCTTCTCTGAGCTCGACTCCGGCATCTGCGGTTCTGTCAGGTTTGGTGATGACTCCATTGTTGAAATTGAGGGGCGCGGCACCATCATTCTGGACTGCAAGAATGGAGAACACCGCGCATTGACCGGGGTGTACTTCATACCCCGCCTGACGACCAACATCGTCAGCGTTGGTCAACTGGACAAGACCGGCTGGCGCGTGGAGATAGCATCCGGTATCTTCCGCATCTTCAATCAGCAATAGATGCTGTTCGCACGGGTGAGACGGACGGAGTCATGCCTCTACATCCTGGAGCTGAAGATCGGTCGACCGGTGTGCCTAGCTGCTCGAAGCTCGGAGGCCGCCTGGCTCTGGCATGGGCGGTATGGGCACCTGGGCTTCGACAACCTACGTAAGCTAGCTAGGGAGGGGCTAGTCCGGGGCTAGCCATTCCTTGACGCCATCAACTGTGTGTGTGGTGCGCTTTGTCGACAAACAACGGTAGCGCACCCTTCCGGCTCAAGCACGGCGGAGAGCCGCCATGTCTGGATCTAGTCCATGGTGATCATGCGGCCCCATCTCCCTTCTACTCCGAGCGGCAACAGTATTTCTTGCTCTTGGTGGATGACATGAGTCGCTTTATGTGGCTTCGCCTCGCCCAGAAGGACCAAGCACCGGTGGCAATCAAGAATTTCCAGGCTGCGGTGGAAGTTGAAGCCGGTCGCAAGCTCAAGGTACTCCGAACCGATCGTGGGGGGGAGTTTACCTCTGTCGAGTTCGTGGAGTACTGTGCCGCCCGTGGAGTCCAGCGCCAACTCACAGCTCCCTATTCTCCGCAGCAAAACGGAGTGGTTGAGCGACTCAATCAGAGCATCGTTGCGATGGCGCGCTGTATGCTCAAGTCCAAGGGACTACTGGGCATTTTCTGGGGCAAGGCTGTCACGACGGCAGTCTTCATCCTCAACCGCGCGCCGACCCGAGCCTTGGAAGGAATGACGCCTTACGAGGCGTGGCATGGAGAGAAGCCGGCTGTCCACTACTTCCGCACCTTCGGGTGCATCGCGCATGTCAAGAATACGCGTCCTGGCTTGAAGAAGCTGGATGATCGCAGTATCCCGACAATTTTCGTCGGCTACGAACCCGGGTCCAAGACTTTCCGCTGCTACAACCCGGTGACCAGGCGCATCATCGTGTCGCGCGACGTCGTGTTTAACGAAGGCGCACGGTGGAGCTGGGAACCAGGGCACGAGCATGCGGATTCTGGAGATCAAACTTTTGAGGTGGAGTATGACGTCGTGCACCTGCCTGAAGACACAGGGACGACGGTCGATTCTGCATCAAGTCCGGCCCTGAGTTCTCCTCCAGTCTTCAACTCTGGATCACCAACACCAGGCTCGGCTGCACCGTCTCCACCATCGCCGGTTACGCCAGCAGCCTCGTCAATTCCTCCTGATCCCGTGGAGTTTGTCTCGCCGCCTGAAGATTGGGAGACAAATCTGGACGCGGAACACGACGGCGCACCACTTCGGTTCCGCGCTGTCGACGCACTTATTGGGCCAGCCTCGCCGCCTGGAATCATTCCCAGGGTGCTCGACGAGGAGCTCCTCTTCACCACGGCGGACGAGCCGGCTTCATTTGGCGAGGCCGAGCACGAAGCTTGCTGGAGGGAGGCCATGCGCGAAGAAATGAAGTCGATTGAGGACAACGACACATGGGAGCTCACCACACTTCCTGCTGGGCACCGAGCAATCGGGCTCAAATGGGTTTTCAAGGTAAAGCGCGACGAAGCCGGTAACATTGTGCGCCACAAGGCCCACCTAGTGGCGAAGGGCTACGTCTAGCGCGCCGGGATCGACTTCGACGAAGTTTTTGCTCCGGTGGCGCGGATGGAGTCCGTGCGGGTCATGCTTGCGTTGGCTGCACATCAACGCTGGCAAGTGCACCATATGGACGTTAAAAGCGCATTTCTCAACGGAGAGCTCAAGGAGGAGGTGTTTATGTCGCAGCCGCCTGGCTTCATCGTCGACGGCAGCAAGAACAAGGTTCTTCGCTTGCGCAAGGCGCTGTATGGGTTGCGACAGGCACCCAGGGCCTGGAATGCCAAGCTTGACGCCTCCTTGGCTTCACTCGGCTTCCAGAGATGCGGCTCGGAGCATGGCATGTACATCCGTAGCCAAAACGGTTCGCGGCTGGCTGTTGGCGTCTACGTCGACGATTTGATCATCACCGGCACCAGTAGTGACGAGATCACAGCCTTCAGGCTGGAAATGAAGCGCTTGTTCTCCATGAGCGACCTCGGGCTACTGTCATATTACCTGGGCATTGAGGTGAGCCAAGGCCCCATGGGCATCACCCTGTGCCAGTCGGCATATGCCGGGAAATTGCTTGAGCGTAGTGGCATGGAATCTTGCAACTCAAGCACAACGCCAATGGAACCCAGGTTGAAGTTGAGCAAGAACAGTGAGGCCCCGGTGGTGAATGCAACAGAATACCGACGAATCATCGGGGGCCTCCGGTATCTAGTTCACACTCGGCCGGATCTAGCCTACGCGGTGGGCTATTTAAGCCGGTTCATGGAGTCGCCGCATGAAGATCACCTCATTGCGGTAAAACGCGTACTACGGTATGTGGCTGGAACACGCAATCATGGTGTGTTCTACGTCAAGAAGGAGGAGGGATAAGCACAGTTGCTCGGCTTCAGTGATGCTGACATGGCCGGAGACATCGATGCACGAAAGAGTACCAGCGGCGTCATCTTCTTCCTTGGTGGCAACGTGATCACCTGGCAATCGTCCAAGCAGAAGGTGGTGGCTCTTTCTTCTTGTGAGGCGGAGTACATCGCAGCAGCTGCGGCGACATGTCAGGCAATCTGGCTTGCTCGGTTGGTGACCGACATGGTCGGCATCAAACCTGGAGCGCCAGAGCTCAAGGTGGACAACCAGTCCGCCATTGCCCTTAGCAAAAATCCTGTCCTCCATGATCGGAGCAAGCACATCGACACCAAATATCACTTCATCCGAGAGTGCATTGACAGGAATCAAATCATTCTTCGGCATAACCCCACGGAGCAGCAACTGGCGGACATCTTGACTAAACCGCTCGGGCGTGATCGTTTCCAGAAGCTCTGCGCTCTGATTGGCGTCCAGCAAGTCATCGGGACCAAGGATTAGGGGGGAGAAATGTTAGATAATCCAGGGTCTAAATTGATTCTGTTCTTTCTTTCCATTTTCTAACTTTCCTTAGTTAGTTGATTACTTTCCTTAGTTAGTGGATTAGCAGAATCCCCGATTTCTTTTTCTCTGTTTCCTTAGTCGGATGATCCTGTTTCCTGAGTTTCCTTTGATAGTTTTTTATACCTTACTTTGTAAGATGATTGTTTGCCTTTAAATAAAGGATCAAGATAAGAAAACGCTGCAGCAGTTGAGAGCAGCACCAAAACCGAGTGTCTTACCTGTGTCTGATTTCTGAGTGAAATCCAACACTTGTAGTGACACCTTTTATTGTGTGCTAATTGCAATGTGAGTATGGCATTGTAAGGGTCGGGATAATTGACTATTTGCCACTGCAAAGGGTGACCATTCATAGAATGCCATCATACAGATTGTAATTGTTTCTTGTGGTCATGTGGGGTTGGAATGAGGAAGGGGTGGAGGTTCAGATATGTTTTTGCCCAATCTATTTGAAGTGATTTTGATATGTGAACTCACTGAGAGTTTAGTCCACTTTTCCTTGTTGATGAGGTTTTGTAATTTGACAAAAAGCAGAAAGCCGTATAATAGAGGGTCAGGGAGAGGACAAAAGGTAGGGTTGTGATGCTTGTAGGCCTTCTTTGTTTGATGGAGCAGCGAAATAATTTACATGCTGGAATACTTCACATTCATATCTTACCCATGCAAATGGAATTTTCAGGGCTATGATATGAACGTCCCCCTGTGACTATGCTGGTACATAATGGCACACATGAAACTTTTGCACACTTAGATTGTAAAAATAGAACCAGGAAACACCTTCAGTCAGAAGGGCAACCAAAATACAGTACAGTTCAATTCATATGGGTTGTTAAAAACAACTTGCACTCTCAAAGATAAACAGATGAATAAACATTTCCAACTGACACACACCAAATAACAGTGACGAAGGCAGTTTGCAAACTAGATTGAAAAGAAACAATTTTGATTGTTAACTGGATTTGTTGAATATGGAGACCCAACAAAGACTGAGTGCATGTTCATGATTTCATTCTGTTCTTTCACCTGACCATTGGAAATAAAAACATAACCAATAAACTATATCATTAACATTTGTAGCTTTATGAAGACCTTAAATCCTATATCCTATATTTACATTCAAAGTTGTGCAGATTTTAGCTGATAAATATCATATTATGTATCCTGGCACTTCTTGTAACATTGGCAAATGTCCATAATCCATGAAAGACCTGTGCAATTGCTATATAAACGGCAGAAGTGAATGTTAAAAATTCTGTGTAAGATTGGAAAACAATTAGAGTTAATCGTAAGTTTGCTTTATCAATATAGGATTGTGCTTTTTGGTTAGAGGAAAGTGCCATATTCTATTGAACTAGCCGAGTGCCCGTACGTTGCAACGGAACAACGACCGCTCATGTAGACGAATTAAAATAATAGAAAAACAATACTTGGCAGAAATCTAAAAGACTAAACCATGATAATAAGAAAAGTTTTAAGGTGCAATTTGCAAATTTTCGTATGCAAAAGCTTTTGTACTTGGAACTATAAGTTACAGATGAATTAAAGCAACAAAACAATAATTTCTAGTAATTATATAAAGTTTCCAAGAGTAAACCATAATAATCAGAAAGATTTTAAGGTGTCTTCTGCAAATTTCCGTACGATGGAAGGCCTCATTCTTAAAACTACGTTATAGGGTCTAAGTTGCAGTTTTTCCATAGAAAAGACCTAAATTCAGTAGATAGTCATGTGCCCGTACGTTGCAACGGAAACTCAATTTGCAATAAAAAGTTTATTTGCAAAGAACACTAATAGTGGCAAAGGTGGATAATTAAAGAGTAGGCAAAGGTAGGTAATTAAAGAGCAGTGGCAAAGGTGGGTAATTTTGATGAAGTAACAGTGGCAAAGGTGGGTTCCGTTGCAACGGTGGCAAAGTAGGCAAAGGTGGGTAATTAAAGAGCAGTGGCAAAGGTGGGTAATTTTGATGAAGTAACAGTGGCAAAGGTGGGTAATTAAAGAGCAGTGGCAAATGTGGGTAATTTTGATGAAGTAATAGTGGCAAAGATGGGTAATTTTAATGAAGTGACGTGGGAAGAAATTCTCACTTTATATAGTAGAGATATAGTCTGCAAATAAACACTCGAGGCTGCAAGATAGTTTAGCAGCTATATTGTATCTGTAAATAGGGAGAACCCGGAGAAGTACCAACTTGATCCTTAAACTTCAGCGTTAAGTAAAAATTTGGGTTTGTAGTCTATGCTAACCTTATATGAAAGTGGCAATTATGTAAGGCCAAGAATAGAAATTTTCCAAGCAAATATTATAAAATTTATGTCCAGTGTTACCTTCTCTTGAAGGATTTCATTTGCCGCTTTCAGTATGCCTTCCTGCTCAGCCAAAAAAAAAAATCTCTAGCATTAAACTCTCAGGATTTTAATAATAT
Source organism: Guadua angustifolia (assembly GCA_036346375.1). NCBI lineage: Eukaryota > Viridiplantae > Streptophyta > Magnoliopsida > Poales > Poaceae > Guadua > Guadua angustifolia. The sequence continues at coordinate 10,938,455 of CM070522.1, forward strand.
GTTTCAAAGTATTAATTAGTTTTTTTTTTCTTACAATTTCAAATATTATCAAATCTACCAATCCAAGGTTGATTTAACCATTACCATCTTCTTTCTTAATGCAACCTCTTCGATGTATAGACTTCTGTTTTCTTTATTTATCTTGTGAAGATACAAAACATGTGCATAAATAAAAGGAAACTGTGTAGAATAAAAAGATATGGGACATTGAAACTGACCTTATTTTAAGAAAATGTATCCCTTGTTGCATGATCTGCATCTGATGGAAAATATTTCATATTGTTTTATTCCATAATCTGAAGGAACTAGGAAAAAATGTTTTGGGGAAAAGTTGTCTTACAAAGTGGAGCGCATCTGGTATATCCATAGCTTGAGACCTTTCCCTAGCGCATGCAGTTTATCTAGTGCCATGACTCCCGCTCCCCCTCCATATGTGGACCTGCTTTGCTTTGTTTATCACTTAAAATTTTGCTGAGGTTGTTGTACATGTAGTACATATTACAATTCATACAATTGACTATAAGGCGCATCATGATTTGACTGAATTGATGATGTCTATGTCACTCTAAATCATTTCATTGAAATACAATTGAATTGCAAGGTTTCTAGATTAGAAAATAATTAAAGCTACTATACAAGCTCAGATGCAGTTCTTTTTTTGGTATTAGCTTCCTGTTTTTAATGCCTTAGTGATTTTTTTTTCTTGGTGACATGTTTTGGTTTTATTTTCTTGGTGATAGTTCCTAGATGTTCACAACTTATCACTTCTAAATTCTAAGGTTTCTCCGTTTGATTTGATTACTGGAAACCAATTGCTTGTATGAAATTGAAAACTGAGTATTTGATTCAGTTTCTTCTGATGCTTTATTCAATTGCTTTTATGTTCATCTTAATGGTATGACATATGAATTGAAGTTCCTTCCAAATTTTCAGTATTTTCTTATTCTAAACTCTAGATGACCATGGATTCAACTTAAGGCTTCTTGCAGCTTTATTGGTATTTTCATATTTGTTACTTTATATGTTGGTCATGCAGTATTACAGTGGTACTAATCCATATTTACATTGTTGTAAGTAATTCATGTTAGATTGCAAGATGCACTTGTGCTGAAAATGTTAGCAGTGCATTGCAGGGGCTGAACTATGCAGGCTGCATAGCATAGCAAGCTCTAATGCCTCATTAGGTCACTGCAACCCAATTTCATTTTTCAATGCAAGATATGTAACGAATTATCTTCTTAAAAACGAAGGTTACCTTAGACCATGCTTTAGTAGACCTATCTCTTCCCTTAACAAGAAAATTCCAGGTTCTGCTACCTGTTATATGGTTCAAAAGAGTAGCAGTTATCATTGGTACCATTTTAATAGAAAAAATTGGTGATTTTAGAGTTAAAACAAAAAATGTGATGTTTGTTTTTTTTACTTAATAAATAAATCTGGTTTTTCCCCCACAAAATTGTGCACTCATGTGGTCCTTAAATCCATCTAAATATAATCCACTCGAGCATCATCCATTGTCTCACTTGGATAGTTAGTATGTTAGCAACCATGGATGAGTTTTGACTAGATACATCTCTTATAGCAGTTACAAAGTTTTCAAGTGTTGCAAGGTAAATAAGAAGACCTTGTTTTGTAGAGCTTTGTTTGCCATTTGACCTCCTGATTCATTGCTCTGGTACCTCTCAACCAAGCTTTGCATATTTCTTGCATTTTGTGAACAAAAGGAAAGCATCTCAGCGGTCACACTTACAAATTCACTATGTAGCATCAATTTTAGAAACGTACCCATTGGTTGCCAGTTCTTGGAGTTTTCCCTGAGACGAGAATATGATAACACCTACATCAGCATCACAAAGCACTGATAGTTCCCTGGCCTTCTTGAGAAGCCTCTCCCGGCGCTTGCAGAATGTTACCTGTCTGTGGATGGAGTTCTCAATTCGTCGCATTTGCACCTTCCCTCTGACCATTGCTTCACTCTGCCTGCAGATAACCTTCAGCTTGGACTAGCCTTGAAGTTACAGCAGTGGCACTAAGAGATATTGACTTTGTATTCCTCTCAAATCGGACTACCCGTGAAGTGAAGTGAAGTGGCTTGCTTTTATAAAAATCCACCTTTAAAGGAATATGAGTATGACCTTTGGCTACTGTTGGTTTCATTGCTGCAGGCCACTTAAAAGAACCTTTCAGGTCATTGTACATCTTTCTTTCTGCTCTTGTAGTTTGTAGATTCTCGTAAATATTGTAATATGGTATAGTAATATACTAGTTTATTTATTTTATGATTAAATAATTCATCCTGTAAGATTCTGATATTACATCTAAGGACTTGTACATTCTTTTTCCCACTAAAGATGGGTTATCTTGAACATATAGAGTTACATAGAAGCAGATTTGACCATTAATTTATTCTTCAGTTCCAGTGTTGGATTGGCACTTGCCCGGTTTTGGAATCTAACAAGCTCCTGTACTTCTAGAATTAGAATCTTACTGATAGCCTGACAGTATTTGTAGAGAACTAGGTTTCAATTACTTCTCCAGGGTATTGTACCATCTTTGGGGCTTGTGTCTAGATCACATATTGCAAAACTACTGTGAATGTTTGGATTTAGAATTCATTTTTACGCTGCAACCTTCTGACACTGGTATATATTTGGTAGAATAGACCTTCATGTTTCCTTTGGCACTGCGGTGAAATTGATTCCACATTTCTCAATCATATTTGCTCAATAGTTTGATCATGTCTCTCTTAATAACTTATTACCTATGTTCAAATAATTGTATTTTTCTATGGTCTTACTCAAAAAGTATGTATATATAATAGCATGCTATTAATACAGCCATCTTGTACCGGTATCTTGACATGTATTGATGTTGGTAGCACCTCAATAGACATCCTTGTAGAAGAAATCGGCTAGCATAGTTGAAGGACATACACTTTTGAGACCCTTGAATAATTTATAATTAAATGCAATCTCTGTTCTTTTTTGGAAAGTTTATTGTGTTCAGTCAGGGTTCTAGATCCAGGCCAAAACAGCACAATTTCTTTCACTGTCACTGTTTCTATTAATAATGTTAACAATCTTGAACTGCTCTACAAAACTGAAAATTCTGAATTGATAAGGCAAATGACCTGCTTGATTTCCAGAACTTGTTACCTGGTGGACAGGAAGTGAAACGTGGAATTCTGGTACTGTGGTGGCCTTATTTGAAAGGATGATTATACGAAACTGAAACTTGTTGGTAATAAGCATGTAAGTGAAAAAATCCTAGTTGCAGGCAACACATCAAGCATGTACATTGAATATATATTGGGAATCAGATACTTTAGTTTTGGGTAGGAAGTATTTTGAACCATAATTATACTTAAGCTTTCAGCTTTCTAAAATTTTCATCATGTTTTGGAGGTCAAGAATTTTGTTCTTTTTGAGTCCCAGCTTTTTTGTTTCTATGGGATGGTTTCATGCAGTTTGTGATTTGTAATAACGTTCCAATGAATCAGATTCAGTATTCCTTAAAAAATGTAAAAGGAATTGTATTTTTTTTGCTGAAGGGTTATAAAGGTATTCTTGTTGTCCATTAAAGATAAGTTGGTCTTCTTAGTGATTTGAATATTTAGGAGTTCTGCTGGTGACATTTGTTTTCTTTTTAAAAAACAAATACATTGATTTCATCGGGAACATATTGTATGCAATCAAACTTTTTTGTGCAACCATGGTGCCATCCAACTAGACATTGTCACAATTTTTTTTAAAAAAAATTGTAGATATACCTCTAAACGTACTCTACTTGTGTATAAAATTCAAAGTTCATATTCATTCTATATTAAGGGCCTGTTTGTTTTAGCTTCTGATTCTGGATTCTGGCCCTAAAAGCAGAATCAGAAACAAACAGCCTGATTCTAGAATCTGATTCTCACAATCCAGCCCATCCATATACACTAGAATCTACAATCCACTTCATATGTGCTTTTGGATTCCAACTTTTGAAGAATCAGCTTCTATACAACCACAATCCAGAATTAGCTTTTAGAGAATCCAAATGCATGGAAGCATAAAATCTCATGCAATGTGTCTTAAGATTTTTAATCTGAGATTATGTTCTGATTTATTAGAGAATGTTGGCAATATTTTCACTGTTGTGCGGTCTGTTGACCTGTGATTGGTTTTGCATTTTGCAAGGGTTCTTAGCAGAATATTGCACATTTGTCCATCTTTTGTGCACTACACCGTTGCCTTTTTCTGTATGGAACATATTTTTTGTATGCTTGGGATTCTACCAAAATGTTTGGATTTTTTTGTAGTGTTACACTAGGCGTTAGGGGCTAGATGGGCAGTGTCAGACCTCCTGTTGCCTCGGCGGGTGAATAGAACAGCAGCACAGAGCACATCAGCAAGCAGCATCAACAGCACAGAGCAGAGCGCACACACTGCACAGTGCACCCAGCAGTAGCATCCAGAGCACACACAACAACAGGCACTTGACAGAGCAGTAGCGGAGGTTGCACTGGCAAGATGTTGAATCGAGCCCGGATAAGAAGAGGTAGCGGCCGGCACTGATGTCAATCTGGCCGTCGGCGGTGACTGGTGGCGCGGAGCAGATGGGGATTCTGCGGCGACTTGCTGCTGCGATAGTTACCGAACCCTAATAAGTGAATGGGGTTCCCTTTGAAGACAGCTGCTCCACTTTGAAGAACATGACACGGCCGCCCAGAAGACTGAGTCCACTATCGAGATAGCTCCGCCTGACCGCCTAGGAACTCCCTCTGCCTAGACGTCCTATTAGTGCAGAATCAGGGCGGAGGTCTGCCGCGGAGCACTAGGGGGCAGGTGGTCTAGGTGCCCGCATAGGGGAACACTGATTTTTGGCGTAGAAATAAAATCTAATCTGGGTTCTATATAAGATGTCGGTACACCGATCATTTGGCATTAGCAACAATGAAGCTACAAACTACAACTCGTCAGTCAGGTTTACAGTCGCATCTCGTGCATCAGGTGAGATGTGCTGGGCTCGTACATCTGCTTGATTTCCTTGTTCTGAGTTGCAGTGCCATGCATGCATATATGCTCCTCATCACATGGTCTATCATATTATGTTTGTATTTTTTTACGTCTTTTCATGGCGTCGTGCTTAGCTCAGCAGCACCAAATGGTTGAGGTGTCTAGCGGTAGCTTGCAACTATATAACAGTAATATATCCCTTCCATATTTGGTATTGTTCTTCATGTAAGAGAATAGCTGCTGAGGATGGTGCTAGTGTATGCCTTTCCATCTTTGGTCGGATGCCATGGGCAAAGGCAAGCCTCTGCCGTGATCATAGGAGTGCAATCAGCTTTAATTTGATCGGATATCACTCTTTTTATATCATAAACTATATTTTTGTCAGATTCAGAGTAGAATATTAATAGTGTCGGATACGAATACAATGTCGGATAATATCAATCACGAATTTGAAGCAAATATGGGGTGGAATCGATACAGTACTGAATATTTTTTGTCGGATATTACGTGAAAATAGATATTGCATATAGCAAACATATAGAAATGATTAGTCAACCGTATGAGTACAACATACAACAAGATTATCGCAGTTTAAAGAGTCATTTTATTGGGTAATCCAACAAAGTTGTAAAAGTATCAATATTCTTTTATGTTTTGCAAAAGAACATCAGGTATTCATATAGGCAAGTGAAAGCATATTCTTATATGTTAAGCTCTGGTGATGGCTGGCACTGGCTGGCGGGATATCGGATGGGATAGCAGGAGGGTAAAGCAGTGGAGGGAGGGCTTGGCTTGGGTTATTTGGCTAGCCCAATTGAAGCTGCTAGAATATGGATTGTAAAAAGCTGGATACCCGAATAGAGTTTTTTCAAAATTCTTCGAGAATATAATTGGAATATTTATGTCCGATGGATACTGATATGCCGAATTCAAAACTAACTATCTGAAACCGATGTCAAATCTGGCACTATCTGACATGACTAGCTAGATTCAAGTCAAACAAATTTGGTCAGTTGGTCGGTCGGCATCTCTCTAATCCAATTGCACCTCTAATGACCAGTGCTTCGACCGTAACAAGGCCTTTTTTAGCTCTTCTATTTTTTCCCCTTTCTTCATTCTCGATTTTTTTAATAATAAATTTTTTGTACAAATTACAAAAATATATGTGAAATAAAAAAATTGCAGAAATATACCCCTGTCGCCTGACCGGACCGTGAGAGACAAATGTCGCCTGTTCAAACAGCGACAGGGACATGTGTCGCCATACGAACGGGCGATAGAAGCCACGTCAGCCATCGCCCTCTCTGTCGCTCGATAGATTGGCGATTGAAGAAAAATCGATGGATGGTTGGGCGATAAAGGGAGCGCATCCCTCTGTTGCCAAACAAAATGGCAACAGGGAGGGGAATAAATATGGCTCGCGCGGCACTATGCCCATTTTAGCCGAAGTAGAGAGGAAACAGGAGGGAGGCAGAGAAGAGAAAAAAGGGAGAGAAGGGAGAGGAGAGAAAAAAAAGAAGAGAAGGGAGAGGAGAGAAAAAGAGGGAGAGGGAGAGGGAGAGGGAGAGGAGAGAATGCTGCGCGACATTTTTGAGGTAATTTTTTTTTGTTTAGTAATAAATCATGATAGGGTAGAAAAATTTTTAGATCTAGTTAAATTTAGAGGTTACGGATAGATTTTGTATATTTTCATAATTTAGTTGATTTGTACAGATATTTGTACGTACATGTTTTTTAGGAATAATAATATAATTTTAGAAATTTAGATGTTTTTTACGGATAGTAGTACGTCGATATATATTTTTAAGAATGTCGATGTTTTTTACGGATAAAAGTAGAGAGATGTATATTTATAGTAATGTAGATAGATCTAGGTAGATATATATATTTTTAGGAATATAGCTATTTTTCTACAGATAGATCTATTTTTTTAGCATATAGAGATAGATCTAGGTAGATATATATATTTTTAGGAATATAGCTATTTTTCTACAGATAGATCTATTTTTTTAGCATATAGATATAGTTATGTTAGGTGTTACAGTATTTTTTACGGAAAGTAATTAATTCGTGGGTGAATGAATGGATTCGCAGATATGGCAAAACGAGTTCCATTTAGAATCTATTATGGAGAAGGGGTTGTCATGTATGGTTTAGAGGGTGCGTATCTGAGTAACTTCTAGTGTGTGGACAGAAGTTTGAGTAGGGTCGAAGAGCACACATTTTGTTCTGTGTTGAATTGGTTGTATTATACTTTTCGGATGGAACAAGAGAGCCATCTGAAGTTATTTTGCTTATGTAGTATACAAAATGATTCCTATTTACTGGGAGCTAGTTGAGCTGAAGGGAATTGCATCATAGAGATCATATGTGAGGGGGGCAAAGCAATGTGGATGGTATCGAGTGCTTTTAGTGCAAGCATATGATAGGGTTGTTGTCCCTAGCAGCAGTTGGACGCCGGTGAGTGTAGTGAGCTTCAAAATGAGTTCAGTTATGGTAACATCAAAATTAGGGGATCTAGCTGTGAGTAGCATGTTCAGCAATGCAACGAGGATATCATTTACCAAAGTGGTGAATAAGTTGAGTTTGGGGAGGATGATGAAAATATTGGATACGAAGCGCGGGGATAAGTAGACGAAGGTGAGCAAATTAAGGAAATAATAGCTAAGATGGAAGAGGAAGACCGTGAGTACACTAGAACAGAAGTGGAAGACGACGATGAGTCGGATGAGGAAGATGAAGGTACGGAGCCGCTTGGGCCAGCCGATTGGAGCACACATCAATTTAATAAGCTGGTTGTCAATGAAAGCAATGATATACCTTGGCAGTATAGTGACAATGAGGTTAGACCTAACAGTATGTACCTGACAAAAGAGACAGTGCAAGATGCTGTGAAAGATTGGGCCTTATCATTAAGAAGGATTTTCAGGGTTAAGAAGTCCACCCTAACTTGCTACGATGTGGTGTGTGAAATCCATCTGTGCCCCTGGAGTGTGCACGCGTACAAGCCCAAATGGGGCACCTATTAGCTATGTTCGAAGGTTGAGCAGCATAACTGTATGACTGAGGAAACACTGATGGCTCACAGGAACCTATCATCTGGGTATGTCACGAATATCATGTATCCAGAGATAGTAGAGAACCTGAATTTTGAGCCCTGTGCTATAATCCGAGCAATCGAGAACAGATATCAGTACACAATTAGCTACGTGAAGGCATGGAGGGCGAAATAGAAAAACTTAGAAATGAGGTTTGGGAAGTTTGAAGACTCATACCATAATCTACCCGCACTGCTCAGTTGCATTCAAGAAAGAAATGCTGGCACTTACTATGATTATCAAGACTGTCCGTCAAGCAAATGACCGACTAAGAGGCATCTGAAGAGAGTGTTCTTCGCATTCGGAGCTTGCATTAAGGCGTTCTATCACTGTCGTCCATTGTTGTGCGTGGACGGCACATTCTTGACCGAGAAATACAAGGGGCAAATATTGACAGCTGTGGCCATTGATGGAAACAACCAGATTCTGCTTGTTGCCTTCGCCTTTGTAGAAAGCAAGAACTACGAGAGTTGAATGTGGTTCCTACAGAACTTGAAGATCGGGGTGGTGAAAACTCATCAAGATGTGTGCGTGCTGCATGACAGGCATGCTGATCTGCTTAGTGCTATTAACCAGTTGCAAATAGTGGAAGAGGAGCCATTTCTATGGCCTGACTTGCAGAGCCGATGGTGTATGAGGTATTTGGGTACAAACTTCTATAAGCAATTCAGGAACAACGAATTGATTAACATGTTCAAAAGACTATGTAAGTAGAACCAAGAGAGCAAGTTCCGAACTCTATGGAAAAGTCTTGATGAGCTGACAAGAAAACACAAGGAGCAGATGAACAAAACTAGTGGCAGTGAAACACACGAGCAGGCGGAGCCTCTATTCCCTCTGCCAACAGAAGATGAGGCGACGAATCGTCATCGAAGGCAAAGGCCAATCAAATGTTTCTCGGGCTGGATAAAGCACGAGCCAAAAGAGAAGTGGTCACTGTTACATGACACACATGGTGCCAGATACGATGTGATGACCACTAACTTTGCAGAAGTTTACAACTGGGTAATAAAATGGATGAGGTGTCTCCCGTTGGTTGGAATTGTTGAGGGAGTGCTGCAGGGCATAACCAAGTACTTTTCTATGATCACTAAATACATGGATGAGAAGAATCAAAAGGTGGTCAAGCATAGAGCTATCAAACTTGATGTACGAACACTGCACTTTGAGGTGATATACAAGGATAAAGGATGGCGTGGAACCAACCAGAAGGTTGTTACGCAGGAGTGCATCTTATAGGCTGATTGCAAATGCTTGTGTAACAAGCCCCACTTTTTGCATAGGCCATGTTCTCATGTGATAGCTGCATGTGCTTTATTTGGAATGCAACCCTGTACATATTTATCTGAATATTTTACGAAGAAAAGGTGATGACAACTTGGAGCGGGGAGCTTTATGATTATGGTGTTGTGGGTTCTTTCACCTAACTCCTAGTATTGATGAAAAGTTTTGGGTTCCTGATTTTGATGCAAGAACATGGAAAGCGGGGCGTCGAAAAACAAGGTGTATCAGAAATGACATGGATGAGTCTGAAGCTAGTAAACACATGAAGAAATGTTCATTGTATAACTAAACAGGACATACGCTCAAAAACTTCCAAGCACAAAACGAAAAGGATGAAGGAGATGGCAATCCGACAGCGGGGGAGGGATCATCGTCTACGAGGAGTGGTGGATGACGTCATCATACCATATGAGAAGCTATTTGAATTATCATATGCTATATGTCAAATTCATATTTTATTGATGTAATGTATATTGTATGAACTCTGTTTTTTATTGTAAGCAAGTTGCATGTAGTTGTGAGTGTTATGGCTTGATAAATTATTGAAATTTGTTTCAATATATTGTTCTGATGCTTGTATAGTTTTTTGTACGCATTTGTTTCTACATATTGTTATGATGCTTGTATAGTTTTTTGTACGCATTTGTTTCTATATGCATTTTAATTATAACTTTCTTTTTTTTTAATTTGCATGTATGGCTCATCAAGATGGAGATGATGACTAGCCATTTGAGTTGTTAGATCCGATCATTGATCATCGTCACCGTGCCCACTTCGCCACTGCCTTTCCATAGGAGGGACAGGATCCTCTGAAGCTCTGCGTTCTACGACCGAGGACACCGCAGTACTCCTGGACGCTCAATCCTCATTGGATCCCCAAGTAACATATTATTATTTACATTTCTAAATATGTTTGTTGTAGTATTATGATTTATATTAATTAATGAGTGTGGTGTCGATATTAACCACAAATTTTTGTTTTGTAGGCTTCGAGCATCAGGATTGCTCCCACTCGTCCAGATGGTGGAGGTGGCATAGGGAGGGGATGCGGGTCATTGGTTCCCATTCGACAGGTCTCTCCCCTGCTCACCGCTCTGGTGGATCGGTGGAGGCCGAAGACACACACCTTACATCTACCTGTCGGAGAGATAGCGATCACTTTAGAGGACGTCTCATACCTCCTCGGACTCCCAATTGCCGGTGAACCTGTGGTGCCCCAGGACGTCGACCCGACATGGCGCCAGGAGCTACTTGACCGGTTCCAGGGTGTGCTGCCAGCTACTGTGTACCGATCCTTCACCAGCACACATGGTCTGACTCTGAGGTGGCTTTGACAGTCTGTGGTATGCAACTAACCTTTAAAACTTAATTGTGCATACATTGCTTAAAATAACAAGTAAGTTTAAATTTACAGGCGGAGCACATCGTCAAGCCTGCGGATGAGGTGAGGGTGAGCCGCCACCTGGAGGTGTACTTGCTGTGGCTGTTTGGCTAGTGCATATTCACGAGCTCCCATGGGGATAGCGTGGATAGGCACCTCGTCCAGTTCACGAGGGCGATTGCGGACGCACCCCTTGACGCCGTGTCGCAGTACTCTTGGGGATCGACTGTGCTGTGCGCCACGTACCATACGCTTTGCGACGGTTGTGGACGGATCGCTGACGGCTCAACCTTCACTAGATGTCCATTGCTGGTACAGCTCTGGGTATACGAGAGGTTCCAGATCGGGCGGCCCAACATCGACCTGCAGCCTGTTGTACATGCATGTGATGACGAAGTCGACGCTCCGAGGGGTAAGAAATTGCAATCACGATTTTGATACTTTCGCTTTAACATTTGTGAGTACTAACGGTAACGTTCTGTGTTGATTTTTCTGTTGTCACGCAGCCTAGGTGGGCAAACAAGACTGTGCGGCTGGGCTACCTACAGTTCGTCGCTGTGTTCGACCACCTCACCAACGATCACGTACACTGGACGCCGTACATGGAGGTAGAGGTGCAGTTACGTGTGACGGGTAGGCTGTCCACCCTATGCACACGAGACGCGGCGAACTGGCGCACACGTCGGTTCCTCCTATTCGACGTCCAGGTCGAGGGCTATGGTGTCCATCGAGTGATGAGACAGTTTGGCCTACGATAGGAGTTCCTAGTCAGGGTTGCCCGTGTGGTCCCACACGACGCCCACATGTAAGTTCCCTGCATCGATGTTCTATAATTATTATCGTGTAATGCCATCTAATAATGCTATATTTATTTCTTATCCACAGCCAGACTAGGAAGGGCGTGCATGGGGCCACCCCCTGGCACATACATATGGCGCCATGGGTTGAGGAGTGGGGAGGAGCCCTAGATGACGTCCATGCTGAGGATGCGGCACATGACCCATAGATGTACTGTGCCTACCGACAGTGGTATACTTCCCGTACCCGTCTACGCTTGGTACGTGTTGACCCCGATCCTCCTAGACACGTTCCTAGGGTAAGAGACACGTATCCCGCCATATAGACTTGGCTCTGCAAAGTGCGCTACATTGCGTCCTATATATGATCTCATGTACACTCAGTTTGTAACCGTGCTAACTAATTTGTAATGTCTTTTCCAAACTGATATGCTAGGCTGGGTCTACGAGGAGTTAGGGAGTTTCCTTTCACGTCTGACCAGCAGGTTTGACGTGACCAGAGAGGAGGTGACCTCTTTGCTCATAAGGTTTTGGGACGGCTCGAGACGTGCCCTCGAGTTGTCGGTATGCCGCCAGCCTATCGATGTGGCTCACAGTGTGCCTCTTAGGGGAGACAGGGGTGTTGCATGTACATCTTCACATGTTACAGCCTCCCGTGCCAGCATCACTCCACCGGCTGCAAGAGGGCGAGCTGCTGGACACGCTGATCTAGCCGCTCATGCCAGAGGTGAGTACTTAAAAGGACTTTTCATGTTTTGCAATCATTTTTTGAATGCTCTCAATAATTCTTCATTTGCTACAGGCTCATAGACACAGTGGTTCCCGCCTACAATTTCAGCTGCACCTGACGACTACGAGGGGCAGCCTGATGATCCAGATCATGAGGACTATGACCACGACGTTGTTGATGTGTTGAGGTACTTCGTTGATGCGGATGAGCTAGACCATCACAGTTGCAGGGAGCACTACCACCGACGCAGCCTTCTCAGCCAGAGTACACCACACCTCCAGCTAGACCACAGAGGGCCCATCGCGGGCCGATGCAGTTGACATACCGTAGGGGCAGGTTCGGAGGAGGCCTGCCCAACTGAGAGGAGCAGCCCAGAAACGGGGCTGGCAGTAGTTTCTTATATTTTGGATTGTTGGTACTTTTAATCTTATGTACTTAGTTAATCCTTCCAAATGTGTTGTATGAACTATTGTATTTGGTTACAGAATACTATTGTTTTAGCCATGTTTTAGCCTGTTGCATTTTTTATTTTCGCAAATAGCCTCCGTGAAGATGAATTGCACATTTCGCCCCCTCACGGCACCTTTTTTAGGATGATTAGACAACTCACGGGCATGTAGCTTTGTCAATGCGATGTGATAGTACGCTGCTAGAAGCTTTCTCAGACTGATTCGATAACACTCTGTACACCACCAAGCGACAAAACACTGCCCATCTCAGATCAACGCACAACACAATGGCGACCTCAGAGCGAGTGACAACACCCTGCCACCCACTGCTTTTTCATACTGAAATGACAACACGCTGCAGCCCACTTTTTTAGACCAGAGTGGCATATAAAACCACTCCCCATCTAAGCAGCCTTTCTTCCCTACCCCAACCTCCACTCCAACCCGCAAGCATACATACACATCTTCCACTCACACTTCACCATGGCTGGATCCTCTAGTAGAACAATCTCGTGGACACTAGATATGAGAGCGTAGCCATTCATTACACGATGAGGGTTACGCGTAATAGGGAGGATGATCCGTTCAGGGAGGAGAACCTAAGTAAAGTGATGTCCAAATTGTAAGAGTTGCGTCCGACATCATTGAGGCATGATGAGACAATCTCTGGCATGAGCCTTGTGACTTCTGACGACCTCAAGACGCACTTGCAATGGTGGTATCAAAGGTATTTAAGGGTGTGCGAACTAGCCAACCACCCTTCTCCTAAGGGTTTCTCGTCAATATCTCGTAGGGTACTGATGCTTCCCGATTAGTATGCAGAGCATATTAAGGTTAGTTATTTCATATTCGTTCCCCGTATTAATCTTTTTAGCATTATCCATAACTTCACTACTTCGTATGCTCGTCTTTTGTGTTAGTCATTCCCTGAGAATGAAGAGTTGATCAACAAAGATATCTTAGAATTTGCAGCGATGTTTGTGCTCTTTAACGGTGGTGTCATGCCTGGTTCGCGCAGAAGCCGCACAAGAGGATCTAACTGGAGGGGTAGAGGTCCACCGATCACTGTTGCACCGAAAGTTCAAGAGGACGTTCAACCACCATGGAAGGAGGACTTGCTCCTAACTGTAGCGATGACGATGATGATGACGATTTCGTGTGACCTCCACCTCGACGTTCAAGCACTACCATAGCTGGCCGTTCAAGCACTATCAGAACTGGTTGTTCAAGCACTACTACAATAGGCTGTTCCAGGAACTATGGTAATGACAATGATGATGACGATTTCGTATCACCTCCACCTTGACATTTAAGCACTATTAGACCTGACCGTTCAAGCACTACTACAACAGGCCGTTCCAGGAACAATGCATGAGGACGTCCAACCAACACTGAAGGACAGGTACCTTCTAACCATACAAATGACGATGACGATGATTTCATGCCACCTAGGCCATAAACCAATATACCCCTATTATCCAATTGACCCTTCGAATCCCCTATTCTGAGATCCATAGCCATAGAATGTATGGTTCTGTGACATGTACCAGTGTTGTATCTCAGTTTTATGAATTCCTTCTGTATCTTTGGTGTTGTCCAATCTGCGATAGAGGTAATTGCGACAAACTTTCTATCGCTATTTGGATACGCGAGTGCCTCTCTGCCGCAATTCGAAATTGCGACATCTCTTTCTCGCAGTTCCAAATTACAACAGAGAGGTGTTGCATTTTGGAAGCACAACAGGTGGGTAAAATTCACCACTTGTTGGAACAGAACGTCAAAAACTTTGGGACAATTTTCTCTTTATTACTTATCGCTCTGTTCTTCAGGTACGAGGAAGCGTCACATTACTCTTATTTTTCTTCTCGGTTGAAGATCCGATCTCCCTATCGAGACCTCGTCCTGTTGCTTTTCTTGTCTCACGCAGCACTCCTGTGACGTCTGCACCCGAGACGATGTGACGCTTGCTGCCGAGCCGAGACATCTTCTCTGTAGGCGCTCGTTGCTTACGCTCCTATGGTTTTGCTCATTTCCTTCGTGTCGCGCATGTGCTGTCGCCTTGCACCGAAAGATCGGTTCGCTGTACAGCCGCTGCGTGCCGCCTACCTTTTCTTTCGCTTGCACTTCGCGCTGCTTCTTTTTCTTGCATGTCTCATCCTCTACAAACGAGCCTCTTCTGCTGCTGCACCTCCCGGGCAACGCCTTTTTCTCCTGTGCGCCACACGGAGATGCTCCAGACACGACTATATATGTATTATTAAAAAAAATCCGAAAAAGGGAAAGAAGAAATGGGATCTCAGGCGACAAGAGTATATTTCTGCAATTTTTTATTCCACGTATATTTTTGTAATTTGTAAAAAAATGTATTATTAAAAAAAATTCATCATTTGCCGATATTGGTCTGTCGACGTTTGGTTGGGTGACCTGGTCTCTGTTGCTATTTGGTTGGGCGACTGAGACCCGGGCTGGTGACGTGGCGCTCTGTCGCCCGTTCATTGGGCGACGTGGCGCTCTGTCGCCTGTTGGTTCGGCGAGATTTATCTGTCACCTTTTGAACAGTCGACAGAGGTGTATTTCTGCAATTTTTTTTGAACGTATATTTTTGCAATTTGTAAAAAGAATGTATTATTTAAAAAAATTCCTTCGTTCTCCAGGTACGATGTGTTCTGCGTGATGGAATTGCCAGGAACTCACACGGACTTGAAGTGTTCTTGAGCTCTCTTAACAGTGAAACACAGATCACAGGCGTGCCAATCGGTTGGTAGAAATACTAGAGACGTACGTACGTACGCGGGTACAATATTCTTCTAAACTAGCTAGCTAGGTTATGGGGAAACGTTTTTTTCTGAGAGATTTAATTAGTGCCTAATTACACCATGAAATTTAAGCGCACGCATTTCCATTGCCTGAAAATCTAGACGGAGGACAGCCGCTAATTAAGTAGCATTTGCTTTGGTTATGTATCCTGTAGCTATAATGCAACACCTCATCATTTCTGTTGCACTGGAAGTGAGTTCAGCTCACATGAATTCTGAATTTCTGATGGAAGCTGTGGACTCTCTCTCTCTCCCCCTCTGTTTGTGTGTGTGTGTGTGACGCAGTGCATCAAGTGGGTGTTGGTAGGCTAGGGGCGTCGTAGCCGTTGGGCAAAGAAAACTTTGCACCAAACCGGCCTTCTGCTTGCGGCAAGCCTTGTGCTGCAGGACCAGGTGCTGCCGACCTAAACGCGGCAAATCGATATTGACCACCCTTTGCCCATTGCGCACCCTCTCTCTCTCTCTCTCTCTCGAACGATTTTTCATTGGGGAAGAGAAAAGCAATCAGGACTGGCTAGCTGGCTTTGTCCAAGAATCAGACGATAAATATATCGATCTCTCGTTGTCCCTGACAAGAAGTGACTCAATCTGTGACCAGTCATGGCATGCATGCAACTACAAAAAAGTTTAATTTGGCAAATCATGTTTATGGAACAAAAACACAACTGTTTCAACACTGACTCGACCGGTCGTAAATTACAACGAACCTGAATTTGTGTGTCGCTATTAATTAATATTGGACATGCTACCTTTGCTTAATGTCACATATATCTCTTTAGCCTACTCAAAACTTTCAATAGAAAAGAAAATGACAATGAGAGAGAGAGAGAGAGAGAGAGAGAGAGAGAGAGCAAGGATATATAGCAAAGAAGAAAGCTACCTGCTATTAGACTATTACCATCAAAGTGCAAGAGATGACTGCAAATTGCCAAGGCTAAACTCCAAGTTTTTGACACCATGCCTTTCGAAAGCTTGAAACAAGCATGAATGGAAAGATGTTCTCCTCCTGCCCACAACAGGAACAAGAATGGCAAGCCGCTAGCAGTCAATGCTGTGTGCATCAGAATGCAGAAGCTAGCAGTGGCGGAGCCATGAAAGTTTCAAAGAGAGATGCTTAAAAAAAAGATATCCAAAATCAACTACTATGACTATCGACCTATTGTAAAATAGTTGAAATTTAAATTGTATGCAATATAAATATGTAACTATGAAAGGAGAAAACATACGATTCATTGCTAAAAGAGTTGACAGTTGATATAATTATGAGTTTTTATGTTCTAAAAATGTTGTAAGATATCTTCCTTGTCTATCTTTGTAAACACGTCTCGCTCAATGTAGCATACCATAAAATCATTCAACCAGTCGTCACTTATCTTATTGCGCAAATCTGTTTTAATAATCTTCATTGCCGAGAAAGCCTTTTCAACTGTAGCTGTCCACACAAGTAAAATTAGTGCCAATTCAATCAGTCCATAGACCAATGGATAAACCGTCTTTTGTGCTACGCGGTATGGGCTTGGCGATCCGCGCGGTGTTGCCGTGCGAGACAACTGTCGCGCGCTCCTGGAAGCTCTTTTGCTAGGCTGGTGGGGTGGGCTCCAGCCCCACCATTGCCTCCGCCTAGGGAAGATAGGTAAGCTAGGGAGAGAAAATCCCAAGAAGTTGGAATTGCCTTGCTGAGTAATGGATATGAGATAGGAGTTGGATTTGCATTGTGAGAGACTACGTTATGGTTTGCCTATGTTTGTGATAAGCAATTAATTGTGTTTGAGCTTGCAGTACCTAGGTTTGAGTTTGATTTGAGTTTATTTTGATTTTAAAGCAATTTGAGGTGTTATTAGTTATGGGCGATACTACCGACCATGTGGTGCTACCGCCACAGGATGGTGGTAGTTATTTTTCAGAGATGTGTTTTTCTGGGTTATGTCAAGGACAATACTATTGGCCATGGGAGGAAGTTCTACCAGCCAGGTGGTGCTACCGGTCTCTAGTTAGTGGTAGTTATTTTCTAGAGCGTGCATTTTGGGTTCACGTTGGGTGGTACTACTGGCCCAAGTTGGTAGTAGTACCGGGACAGTACTATCAGTCCTAGGGAGTGGTAGTACCATTTTTCCAAGGAATGTTTGTTTAATCTTTATGATTATCTAATGTTTATTGTATATCTTTTGAACATTGCTATATGATTGTTTTCTTGTCTATGTTAGTTGTAGGATTTTGAAGTTAGGTCATGATGAGGCAAAAGAGATCGAGACTAGACTAGGAGAGCTAATATCTAGGCGGCCAAGGTGACAGTGGAAGATGACTAAGGCCTGGGAGTTGCTTGTAAGCCTGAAAGACAAGGAGTTGAATCATGAGCCATTAGTGATGGACATGGTGGGCAACGACAAGGTGGACTGGGACTATGCTTAGGAAGGAGCTGAGGACCATAATGGTCAAGAAAGCCGAAGGTAGTCATGGTTAAGCGGATAGGAACATAGATTTGGACCCGTTTGCAAGCGATGATGCTTCGGGGGATCTGAATGCATGAGAGGTTTGGCGGTAATTCATTGGGGGCCATATAGAAGGTGACAAAGCATGGGCGATGCTTTGAGATGAAGAAAAAGATCAGTCATAAGGCAAATTAGTAATTTGCCTATTACTAGAGATGGAGGCAGTTTGGAAAACTGCGGTGCTAGGCCTAAGTGGTTTAGGTCAAATCAAAGTGGAGATTGACAAATTTCGAGCTTGTGGAGCTATTTAGAGCATTATAGAGAAAGTCGCTTTGAAAAGTATGCGTATTAGTGTATAAAACCTATTAAGTGTTGGGTTAGCGGGTTAGCCCATGTTGAGTGTGAATGGTATCCACTTAGAGTTCGGGTTAGGGTTGCCTCTTCTATATAAGAACTTAGGATATAGAGGGGGTAACAAGGTCAAGGATTTAGGGTTTTGAAAGAAGTGACCTCCTAGAAAAGATAGAAGAGTCTTGAATTATTTTTTAATAATATTTTTTTAAAAAATTTACAAAAATAATATGCCAAATTAAAAAATTACAAATATACACCATTATCGTCATTTAAATTGGCGATAGATCTTTGTCGCCAATTGAAATAGCGACAGAGACTCTACGCCATTTCAGTTGGCGACAGAGAGCTGCAACCGTTGGCGACAGCTCTCTATAATAACTGGCAATGGAGTCTCTCTGTCGCCATTTGAATTAGCGATAGAGTCTCTATCGCCATTTCAATTGGTGATAGAGACCTATCGTCAATTTAAATGGCGACAGTGGTGTATATTTGTAATTTTTTAAATCAACATATTATTTCTGTAATTTTTCATTAAAAATATTATTTTAAAAAATCGAAGAGTCTTTGTGTGTGTACTCTAGAGAGAGCTTTACCCTCTTGTGGAGAGGCTTTGTAATTGTAACATCCCTAATTTTGGATTTCTGCTAAAAGCCAATTTAAAATAATTAAATTCAAAATTTGGAGTTTCTTCGGTGTTATAATTAACCTGGCATCCTTTCCCTTTCAAAATCGGAGTTCGTCCCTTATCCATCTCAAAAGTCGAAATCTTGAATTTCGGTCTTCACCGAAATTTCACCTACGCTCCAAAATCCTTCAAAAATCTCGAAACCTATTGCATTAGGTTCCAAATATTCCGTAATAATTTTGGGAATTTTTCTAAGATTTATGGAATCCCTCTGGTATTTTATCTCCCGTGCTCTTTCTCTAAAGTCGGTATATTCGCTCTGGAATCATTTAAATTCCAAAACACATCCAAATTTAGTGAAACCAATTTTATTGGGTTCCAAATAATCTCTAGAATTTTTAGGAATTTTTCTGGATTTTTTTAGATTATTTTTGCTATTTTATCCCGTGCGCGATTGTTTCTCACTTACTTCCGGCCAATGAGGAGCTGCCACCTAGTTGGCACTGTTCATCTTCAACCTCCTTACGATCAGTTTCAGAGAGGAGCCATTTCAAGCCCGTTAACGGCGCCTCCACTTTACTCCATCATAACTTCTTATTTCCTCCACTAAAAAGAGCAAGATTGGATCCGTTGGAAAGGCAGCGACGAGGAGAACTCATTCCCCACTTCCATTCGCCCTTAAACCTGCTAGAATTGGATTAATTGAGTAGAAACCGATATGCACTCAAACCTCAATAACTCGGCCATTTCTCCACGAAACGACGAGATTCCACTTCTCAAATCATCGTCCCGGCGTCCTCTTTCCCGTGCTCACTTCTCTCACAGCCACACTTCTCTAATCGCCCGGGAACTCAAAGAAACTACCGCCAATCGGAACACCGTCTACATCACGACGTGCGCGTTGTCGCCTTGAGTAAAAGCCCTCAATCAATTTCACTTTTCGTTGTAGGACGGCGACGAATTTCACAGTTGAAATCGCCGTTTGGAGCTCAGTTTTTCATCAATTACTTTTTATCTGGTGAGTTTCTCACGAATCTGACTACACCATTGGATTTGTCTCGTCGAGCCCTACGCGGTGCTCATCTCCTTTTCGTGAGTGCTATCTCTAATTTTTTTTTTATTTTTTGGGGCGTCCGCCATCGCACGCCTGTGGCCGCGCCCATTCCGGCCACCCTCCGGCCACTCGATCAGTCGCCGCCACCACCGGCTCGCCGGCCGCCTGGCCCCGCCTCCGCCGCCGCTGCGCCGCCCGGCCTCTCCTCGCCGGCGCATGAGGAGCTAGGAGCTCCTCTGTTATTTCCCATGGAGAAGAAGGTGGGCAAGCTAATGACAGCTGGGACCCAACTGCCATAGAGACAAAACAAAAATCAATAATCCAGGAAAAAGAAAGATTCTGGAATATTCCTCGGTTTTTCAATTTTCAGGATTTTGAGAATTCAAATGCTCATATCTTTTCCATCGTAACTCCGAATCGAGTGATTCAAATTTATAAATTCATCTAAATTCGTCCTCTATCTTCCAGTATTTTTATTATAATTTTTATTTTCTGTTTATTTTATTTTATTCATTTCATGCACCGTTTTGCGCGTAGTCGAAGAAGCGGTCGTCGTCGCTGATGAGGGAGAGGATCTTCAGAACAGCGCAGCACACGTTGATCCCATTGTTTATAACTGTTTTTATAAAATGTTTGCAACATGCATGGCTATTTATATAAAATGATGATGTTAAAATATAGGATGTTAGTTATACCCATTTTCAAAATGACATCCTTGTTGTTTGATTACCATGCCTTTGTAACCTTAAGATTTAATCATGAAATCATATATTATGTGATTAACCTTGTTTAGTATGATAGACTGTGCTTAGGATTGATGTTGATCAAAATGCCTATGGTGGGATAAATTCTAAAATGTTGTTGAAATGTGTTTTATCGAATCTGTAGCAAGGTGATTGCTGTTGTGATTGTAAAATAAAAATAAAATAAAAATGGTTTAGATTGGGGTGGAATGGTTTGTCGGGCGGGTGCGGATGGAGCACTGGTTCTGGTTTGTGAAAGCCGCCCTAATCAATTTAAGGACCGACGTTTGTGATTGTCCAAACTAAGCACAACAGTACAACCACATGTCAAAATGGGCATGACCTAGTTGAATAATTTGTAGAAACCTAACTTAGACTCACTAGATGGTGGAATGTGGGTGCCGGATGGAGGCAAGTTGTATGTTCCCACACGGCGCAAAGGGGCTTCTGCACTGGGTGGATGGAACCCTAACAGCGGTGAAACCTCAACGGGTGAGCCGGGATAGATGTATACATTGTAAAGGCCTTGTCATAATCTCTTTACCGACACACCAAAGGAAGTGTGTTAATTGCATGGCACCAAGAGTCGATCATGTCTTGTGGGTAAAGTGTACACTCTCTGCAAAGTATTAATAAACTATTCGAATAGCCGTGCCTACAGTCAAAGGCGGCGAAGGAAGACTTTCACATTGGTAGTCTTAAGTTTTCTTTTTAAAAATGAGTTTTGGGAATCCGAGAGTGGATGGAACTTTCGGGTGTACCTTTGGCGGTTGGAGCCATGGGGTGGATGGAACCCTGATCATTTTAAATTATGGCGATTAGAGCCTGTTAGCTAGTGATTGGTGGATAGAACCTTCACTAGAGTATATATAAATTCAAATGTTACAAATAATTGATAAAGCTGCTTTACAAAAATTATACATGTATTGTTTAATAAAATTTGCCTTGTGCAAAATGAACCATATTAAGCCTCTCTTTGAAAAGCCCTACATGTTGCATAATTTCCCAGACTTGTGGAGTACGTTTGTACTCATATGCTACACAAATTTCATCAGAGAATTACCAAGATGCAGTCGAAGACAATGAGTTCTATGACGAGGAGTTCGTTGAAGATTGCTAAGATAAATAAGCGCGCTCCTAGTCGTCGCCTGTGGCGTCTTTTGGGTTTTATCTTGTTGTTTTTTTTTGTTTCCACTACTGTGAACTCTGGTCATGTGACCAGGAGATGTAATAAATAGGCATGTGGCTGGTACTTTATATTTATGCTATTACTTCATTCTGTTCAATAATGATTCATCACTGTTTGACTGTGCGTACTAGCTACTGATCTGGGACTAGTACAGAAATACACAGGAGACTCCGGATGGTAAATCTGGGGCCTCACAGTAATCATCCTTCCTGAGATGAAAAAGAAATCAAATTCATACTCAAGATTTTGCTCTAGTTTTGATTCTTTCCCTTCTTGAGTTTTTTTATCTTTCTTTGGTTTCTTTCTCTCTTGATCTTCTGTTTTCAAGGATGAATAATTGATAGATAAATCCTCTGTAGATCATATCTCAATCTAGGAAAGCTTTCACATGATCACCAATGTTTTCCTATGGATCATATCCCAATCTAGGAAAGCTTTCACATGATCACCAATGTTTTCCTAAAGAAACCTATTTTTGACTTAAAAAGAAAGGAGTAGTGGTAGATCTTGTTCTTGGTCATTTGAGGGGCCTTTTTTTTTGGTGTTCTTGCTTGTTGTGACATGTGGAAAATCATTTCAATCATCAAATCCCTAAGAGCAAGTTTAGGGTGAAGTTTATGGATTTGACTCGGTTTTGGTGCCACCTTCTCTAAATTTAAAAAGGTCATAATTTGACGTCAATATTTGAAATTGATAATTGAAATAGGTTCCTAACATCTATAGGAAGGTGCATGCAAAGTTCAACAAGTTTTGGATCATCCAATCAAATTGAACTCATGGTGATTTTCTTGTTCACCATAATTTCATTATTTATCTAATACTACCACCCTGTAGTGCGGTAGTACCGTCCCTAGATTGATTTTCTATGAAAATTTATTCTTCCGCTCTTCTTTGGTCTAGTGTGGTTTTGGTTGATTCCTTTAGGGGAAAATAGTTGTTGATCATTTATTCCCTTTTGATTGCCATTTTCGATCCTTCACACAATGCACGGATGTGACTGCCTCAGAGCTAGCCATGTGAAATGCCAGGCAAAACTTGCCATTTCGTTGCATTGCACATAGGAATGATTTGCCATGCATACAAGTAGAAGATGCATGGATGCATGTAACAGAATATAAATGGATACATGAGTTGAATACGAGTTGTACTCATCATAAGCTATATTGTGTTAAAAGAGACAGTGTTATGTAGAGTAGTACAGTTTTCTGTGCATGCAACTCCTTTTATCCGTGACAAGGGAAATTTAAAACAAGCGGCGAAAGCAGAAGAGTACGTACTGGTAAGTTCCCCTTCCCCGCATGTCAAATTTGAATCAACAGTCTATAATGTCAGAGTTAGTGCGACGTTTGGAGCAAGTATAAACTAACATGCATGTGATCATGGGACTAAGACGTATGTAATAAAGGCCTAATTTGCATGTTAACGGAATTCTCTAATTAGCATCATGTATAACTATGCTTTTCCAAGATTGAACACATGCACAATTTTTGCAACAAAAAAAGATGACAACTTGAGTTGAATTTTGCAGCACTACGTATATACAAGGAATGGGCCGGTTTGCTTAATTAGTTCATGCATGGTTTACTTCCACAGTTCCACTACTGCTGCACATCCACTAGTCCTTGGCTACATGCACACACATACTTTGGCAATTCTTAGAAGTAATAATTATCTTGTATAAGTGACACAAAAATGCAGGGAGAAAAGGAGTGGCCATAAATAAATGCTTTAAGAATATATAAAGATGTCTACAAAGCTATAAATGGGTAAGCAAGATAGCAAAGGCCTCAACAAAGAAGACAACACTTCTGGGCAGCAGTAGTGGTATTTGCTGAGCCCTTCTCTCCTTTCCTTCTCTTAGTTCCTATTAATCCATTTTAACTCTCAGAGGAAAGCAAAGTGGAGCTCCTTTCCTAGTCCAAGAAACAAAGGGAGAGAGAGAGCTTCTATCAACCTGTGTTCTGAAGAGCCTTTTTAGCTAGGTTATCTCCATACATGCTAGTATTCAGTTATCTTCTGCATGCGTATTCTTGTTGTTGTTCAGCTAGCTGCAGTTTAGATCTCGTTTGTATGTTCTCTCTTTGAGGAAATTAAAACCCTTTTCTGTGCTTCATGTTTCTTGAAAGAAAAAAACCACGGTGGCTTCTAGTTTGATGCTTCTTTGTTGAGATTGGAAATCCTCTTTGTTCTTTCTATATCTATGTATCTGGATTCTTCTTTCCCATCGATCTTGTTTTGTTTTGGAAAGTCGTTTCAGCTTCTTTGCTTCTTGTAATCTCTCTTCCGGGTTGGCTAGATCTTATTTGATCTTGTGGGGAGGAAAGGGAAGATCAAGATAGTAGTGCTAGAACATATCCAGCAACTCAGCTTCTCACCCTTCTTGGGTTAGTTGTCAGCTGGATATGTTAGGAATTAGTTAAGCACCTCTATGTAACTTTAATTTCCTTGCTTTGTTAGGGGTAATCATGATTCTTCAGATTTAGTTGGTTCTTTTTCCCTTTGAGGAAACTGTGTTTTACATCTGATCGTTTGCTTACTTTCGCAGATGGTTGTAGTGCAGGAACAAGTTTTTTCTTGAACACATATGGAAGCAGAAGCTCCTTGATTCATATTCCCATTCCCATCTGCTGCATTTGGCTTTCTTTTGCTTCTTTCCCTTTAATTATTTCGAGAGGAACACCACAAACTTCCGTACTTGATATTACTTTGTTGGATCTCATGTTTACGTAATTCCTTTCAAAAGAAAAGAGAAAATGAGGCCTTGCATCTGTCAAATCATGGGATCGATCGCACCTTTTGAAATCTTCAAATTTGACCCATATGTCAAATCATGGAAAATTTGTCATCTTTTTCTTTGAAAGGCTCAGTTCTTCTCTCTCTATCTCTCTCTCTTATTCCTTTAGCTGGTTTCTTTTTCCCTTTTAGTAGACATTCACCGATGAACTGGTTAATCAGATCGATCATTGTATACTGTAAATCAAGACCAGATCCTCCTTACTATCTTCTTTATCTAACCTCACGCAAAATTTTACTAACATTTTTTTTATCTGGCGTCTTTGCATCAGTTGAGACAAGGAAGAGATGGGGAGGGGAAGGATTGAGATCAAGAGGATCGAGAACACGACAAGCCGCCAGGTCACCTTCTGCAAGCGCCGCAGCGGGCTTCTCAAGAAGGCGTATGAGCTATCCGTCCTATGCGACGCCGAGGTGGCGCTCATCGTCTTCTCAAGCCGCGGCCGCCTCTATGAGTACTCCAACAACAGGTATGTGTAGTGCGTCTTGATCCTAGCTAGCTTGGTGGATATTGTTGCTTCCTTAGCATGTCATTTCATGCTCAACGTACTCACTTGCATGCTGTTGCTCTGTTCATGGTTATGAGTAAAAGTTTACTGTACTTCATATTTAGGTGATGGTTTGCTTAGTTTTAGGTGAAGAATTCAGTAATTGCTAGAGTTGGATAAGATCGAAATTTTGTTTCATATATATCATATATGCTGAGAATTTATCCTGTTTTTTCTCTCATGGTCCAGAAGTCTGTCTTACCTAAGATCATTTATACTGCAGTGAATCATTCATTTTGCCAGAAGAAGAACCTTTCGGAAATTGTTGTTAGAGTTGTCCAAAGTTCAATTTGATTGGACTTATGTGCAAGATAATAAAACTTGCTTAATTACTTCTTTCATTCATCCATTGAAGTACGTGCTAGTGTAAGCCTTTATCTATGGCGTACTCTTGCCATCATGTACCATTTAAAAATATACGGAAGATAAGCAAAACGATAAAGGAAAAGAAAATGAACATAATCCTTTACCAATAGTTGATGTTTTTCCTATTGATGCAGCAAGTTTCCTATGTGAATCTTTAATTTTGTTGAATCACCCCCGGTATTTCAATCAATAAATTAGACGAATTGGTTTGTTATACGTGTATGATTTGATTTTACTGTGTAATTAATCAATATTTTACAAAGAAAATGCCTATTTTAATTTCCTAATTGGAAGTTAGCTCGCTCTCTCTATAATTTCTAACACTCACTGTCATAAATACAGAGATGTGAATTAGATATTCAGAGCTAACTCTCATCTTCAAGAGGCCCTTCTAAAAATTAAAAATTAGAGCCTGCAATATATCATACATTCCATCAAATAATATGAAATTTGCTAAATATTTGCTAAATTTCTTCATAGTTTATGTCAATGCAAATCACTCTCCATGGATACATCTGCATATGTCATCTTCCGCCATATTTTATTATTCACCACACATCATATCACCAACAACAGCTAGCACTCATGTTTTAGTCCCTCACTTTGGCTGAAGGGACCTTGCAACGTACCTCACCCTAAACTAGCTGTCAAGACTCAAGAGTTTCCTTTTCCTTACTTTCTTCCCCAAGTCCCAACGATACATACATATGCATGCAGAACGTACGCCTCATGGTCATCATGGACATGCATGCACCTCACTGCAAAAGCTTGCACCAACTAAGAAACTGCAGCATCTCCCATATTCGCTGTGTTTGCTCTTCTCCCATGCAAAGTTTGCATCAATAACCAATGCCCATACATGGTCCATATGCATGCATATGTGCTTGATTGTCCATTTCTCTCTACTGTGTGTTCATTTCATTCCTTTCTTGTGTTCATTTTAACACAGCCAGCTAGCGAAAGCATCAGCAGCATAGCTACTTTCTTTGCACAATTTTATGCTGAACTAACAAGAACACTTCGATCTTCACATGCATTTCTGCACTGAACTACTGACACTATAGTCATGTGAATTTCTGTACTCAACTCTCCTTTTTGTTGCTATGCTCTTTTGTGTTTTGTCTTGTTATGAACACTTAGCTCCACTTATTTGATCGAAAAAAAGCTACACTGATCAGTCCTGCCTTTGCTTTTCCTTTGTTATTTATTTCAACTGCAGTGTCAAGGCTACAATTGACAGGTACAAGAAGGCACATGCTTGTGGCTCAACCTCTGGAGCACCACTCATAGAGATCAATGCTCAGGTAATCCATATATGCATGGTTATTTGGTTATAACTTAATTCAATCTTATAGTCAAATTTGGTGATACATTCTATATGTTTTGCACAACCAACCCATATAAAATTAGGGTAGAGACGCTTGCACTAAATTCTTTAGTAGGAGGAGCTACGACATTACTTGGCACTAGGACAGTAGCACATGACAGTACAGAGATCAAAGCATGTCCTAATGAGAATCTTTAGTTAGGACCAAACTAAGTTCATGTTGTAAAATGTGAAACACATAGGGATTAGCTATTCCACTCTAGATTTTCTCCAAATGTTTCTCTTTTCGCTGAACTAATCTGTGAGTCTTGCTGAGCCGGTCGGCTTACATTTACAGTTAGTGATTGAGGACAACACCTAAAAAGAAAACAACCAAACAAACTGCACTGAAAAACATCCATCTGTGGCGATATTCGTTTACTGGAAATGATTTTTCTTACTCAGCTGGAATTGTATTATGTAAAATTATGAGATCCATCTGACCGTTTTCCCTCGGATTCTTTGTTTTATCTGAAGCAATACTACCAGCAAGAATCTGCCAAACTGCGCCACCAGATCCAGATGCTGCAAAACACTAACAAGTAAGAGCCTATTAATTGTACAGCATATATTTAGAAGATTGCATGTATGTCCCTGCCAAACTATATATATTTTGGCTACTGATGAGGCTTGAAAGCAATGCAAATGATTGAAAGTACTGAATGTTCCTTTGGTTTGTCTCTCTCTTTCGAAGACACTTGGTTGGTGATTCTGTGGGCAACCTGTCACTGAAGGAGCTGAAGCAACTCGAAAGCCGGCTCGAGAAAGGCATTGCAAAGATCAGGGCCAGGAAGGTAACTAAGATTCTGATCGACCATACCGATTTCACAAAAGCATTAACTTATCTCATAAGAAAAAGGAAATTCAATACCATCTTTAGGTGGCGCGTATCACTGCCATTAATTGTGTTCTCCAAGACAAATATAGTTTGAAATTTTCTTCTGTTTCTTATATAATGCTGATGCCAAAAAAAAATATAGATCCTTATTTTTGTCTTCTTGTTTCAGAATGAGCTGCTGGCTGCAGAGATCAATTTCATGGCCAAAAGGGTAATACTGCTGCTACATGTTATATGTACTGAATAGTCACCCCAAGCAATCACTCCCTTACATTTTATTTAGTTAATCCTCCTTGGCTTCATCCATTCATTTGCAATGTTCTTGCCATGATTGCAGGAGATGGACCTTCAGAATGACAACATGAGCCTCAGAACCAAGGTATACAAGACGATTGTCAGAAATCAGAACCAACTTTAGTGCATATATACGCAGTCTAAATGGGAAGTATATATTTTGATTATCTCTATCTGTCGATCAATGTTCAGATTGCAGAGGACGAGGAGCAGCTGCAGCAGGTGACCGTCGCCCGGTCCGCCGCCGTGGAGCTGAACCCCTTCGCGGCGCTGGACATGAAGTGCTTCTTCCCTGCCAGCCTGATCGAGGCGGCTGCGCAGGCACATGCTCAGGCTCAGGCGTCCTCGCAGAGCCTGCAGATCATCCCCACCGAGCTGAACCTCGGCTACCATCTTGCGCCGCCGGGCGCGGACGCAGATCCTCGGTTCTAATCAACGACCTGCACGAGCTCTTAATTACAGACTGCTGCTACCTAGCTTATAGTAATATGTGTTCTGCATTTTGTTGGTTAAATTCCTCTTTTCTGCCGATGGAGAAATGGCTTTTAAAGGTAGCTGTGTGCCTGTGTCCAAGAAATTAAACCAAGTTTGTCAGAAGTACTGATGAATGCTACATATCACTTTGATCAAATTAAGTAAAAACCTATCGAGTAATTAGCTTCCTTCTGACAATGGTAATTCCTGATGATTGATTTTATTTTCTTCATGCTTGTGGCGCATTGTAATTGGCTAAATGCTACTCTTTGATTAAACAATTCTCCTGTTCCCTAATGCTATCTTTACTAAATGCTACTCGTATCAAACATTTTGGAGAAATTTTCGTCCGTAGCCTTGCGAATAGTACTGCAAAAAAGATTGGATGTGCAATAACATCTCTACCCTCCAAGTTCAATACTAGCAATATTCTATTTTGGGGCCAATTTTTTTCCCCACCTTTCTTTCTCAACTAGTTCACTTTGGAATAGCTAGCTGGTCACTCCTGTTATTCTGAAATTTTCCTCTCACAACCCAAAAAAAAAAAACCCACCTTGTACAAAAAACTTATGGAGATGCTATTTTGCAAATTGTTGAAGTTGGGATGTTGTTGTTTGGTAGCTGAGCATATTTACGAGTTAATAATTTTGGTTCTTAGAGATACTAATGACCTACAATTTTCCCATCATTTTTTTTAGGTGGGGCTTGTGACAAAATTTGAGTTGTTGGACCATTTTGTTAGGTTTGTCATCCCGTGATCTCAACTAGTAGTCTTGAAATGGAACTTGGATGCGTTGTGACCGACTGACCGTTTGGGATGCTAAAGGGCGGGATCCGCGCATGGGTACCTAACAAAGCGGTTAGCACAAAGTACTCCCAACACCTGTGGGATTATGTCAAAATAAAAGTGAACAACAACTTCCTCCCCCAACTCTATCACCTTTGATGTCTCTGAGGGTATCTACAGTATAATTAATTAAGATACTCATAATATGTCACATCACCTGGATACTAAGTTTGTTTTTCCCCTCGAGTGTTTAGCAAACTATTCTGGGATCCACTGTTAAATAAAAAAGGGATGATTTATACTATTTAACTCCATTTGTTGGTATTTCAGGATGATTTATACTATTTAACTCCATTTGTTGGTATTTCAGGGACCACATATTATTGAGACATGAATAGTATTCCGTAAAGTACCAATTTTTATAGTGATATAGTATAAATTATTCTAATAAAAGAATATCACCTCTGGCACCCAACTCCCTCCCTCCCTCCTCATTTCATTGACAGATGGCCTAATCAAAATTTTATTTACCTGGAACTGGTACTACCATGCTAGGTGAGGGAATGGGGCTAGGGCGAAGTACTAGCACTAAGAGACCACAGCTCATGGTACAATGCTATAGATGGCCTTAGTCCTTGCTCCTCCCATGCACACAATCCTCAACGGCGACGTGCAGTTGACGTGGCGAGGAGGGATACAGATAGATCCCGAGGCTACGGAGGCCACAGTGATGGGTACTGTGAGTTGCAAAGCCAAAAAGAGGTTGTTGGGTGGTATGTAGGGGTGGGAAAAAAAAGCCTGTGGCTCACAAGCCAGTTCAGCTCAAATCTAGCTTGAGCCAGCTAGGCTTGGGCTCGTTGCATACCCATGCCGAGTCTTGTTCCTAGGTCACCGATTTATCAAGTCGAGCCGCATGTGAGCTGCATGCTTGTGAGCTCGGTAGGCCTAGATAGTCAGCCCAGTCAAAATTGAGGCCTTAGGCCTATAGCAGACCCAAACCATCATCCCTTAACCCTAAGTCCATAGCTACTTCTGCTTGCGAGTTCACTTGAGAGGTGCCAGCGCCGCTAGAGTCCAGGGTGTCGCCATCCACTACAACATCCGCTGCACCGTCCGTTCACCGCCCCATCTATCATCCATTTGCCTCCACATTCGCAATTGACCAAGAGGTGTCATCGGCGTCCCCCTCGGTCTATCCTCACCGTCCACCATATGGAGTTCTAACGGAGCATGGAGTCTCATGCACTCCAAGGGAAGTTGGGCCCTCTGCATCCGTGTAACATCCCCATTTTCAGCCTTTTGCTAAAATTTA
Organism: Guadua angustifolia; assembly: GCA_036346375.1. Taxonomy (NCBI): domain Eukaryota; kingdom Viridiplantae; phylum Streptophyta; class Magnoliopsida; order Poales; family Poaceae; genus Guadua; species Guadua angustifolia. The sequence goes on from CM070522.1 coordinate 10,969,179, forward strand.
ATTTAAATTAATTAATTTAAAGATTTGGAGTTATTTGATTTGATTATCTATCCTGGCATCCTTTCCACCCAAATTCGGAATTTATTCCAAATTCATCTGTTAATTCTAAATTCGCTTCAAATCAAATTTAAATTTAAATTCAAATTCAAATTTGCCATCGCAATTATTCAACCCGAAATTCTATTCTGAATCCATTTCTAATCTTTAGTCATTTTTCTTTTGGGCGAAATCTATTTTCTTCTAGGCTCAAAATCCAAATAACCCTCTTTTTTCTCTCTCCTCTCTTTCTTAGCCATGCACGATCGAGAAACCACAGACGAAGCAGACTCAAAAAGGCGTCCATGGCTTTCTCTCCCCTTCCAACTTCTCAAAGACACTCAAGCCAAATTAATCCACCAATTAAAGAGGAAACTGAAGCATTGGAATGGCAAGGGTCAGGAGAATCAAATCCACCAGATTGCTCACCCTTTCCTCTCCAAAGCAGTCGCAATCATGTTCAATCCGCGAATCCTTGCACTTTCCATAACTCGGCCGTTTCTTCGTCTCCTCGTGTGCCCGAGTACTCCATTTGTTCGTTTCGACGTCCCCGTCGCAGTGCTTCTGTTACTTCTTCGTTTTATCATCGTTTGGACCTCCAAATTCGAGTAAAAACCTCCGGCCGGCGTCCGTCGATGACGCCGTCGAACCAACTTTCATTCCGGTGAGCCAAACCATGCACCAACCGTGTCATAACATGTCTTTTAGCCTGTAGATCAAAAGCCCTCAATCGCATTCTATTTTCGTTGCAGATTTGGTCTTCAATTTAACGATCGTTCGTCGTCGACCGTTTTTCCGTTCATCGCCAATTTCTTGCAAATCGGTAATTCCCAATCCAATTCCTCGCATCCTTATACTCATTCTATCATGTTCTATCAATTGCGCTCATTGATTTTGCAAAATCTGAATTAGAGTTTCCCCAAAAATTCTTGCTCTCCTGTATCTGCGCATGTCTCAAGCCATCACCATGGCCAAGCCCAAGCTCGAGTCACCGCCGCAAGAGACCTCCCCGGCCATCTCTAGCATGCACATCTCCTCCGGCCATCCTCACTGACACCTCCCGCCTCGCCGGCTGCCTTGCATGTTTGCCCGCCACAAGATGCTATCCAGCCGGGCTATAGCCGCGTGTAAGGCACGTCGTCTCGGCCACTCACGGTCGCTGAGCCTTCCACCGTTCCCGAGCGCCATGCGGTCCTCATGCACCTAATCGCGGTCACCTCCGCCCCGCCGCATGCGCAGCCAGTTCGCCGCGCCGCTTGCGTGTCCCCGTGGCGTCTGGCTGGTCCGCACCGCTCCCCTCGCACAGACGCCCCCACCTCCCCATCGCCTTTTCATTTCTTTGTCTGCCGCTGCCGCAAGTGGTCCCAATCATGGCGCCCGGAGAAGCAGAGCTTCTCTGTTCCAAGGAAGGGATGGAGGTTGAAGAAGGTTAGAGAGGATGACAACCGGGTCCCACTAGTCATACAATCAAAAGAGTTCAGAACATTCAGCCAAAAAGAAGATTCCGGGAATATTCCCTCGTTTTTCAATTTTCCAAACTGAGCCCATTCAAACATTTTTATCTTTGTCATCTGAACTCCGAATCAAGTGATTCAAATTGCTAAATTTGTCTAAAATCATCCTCTATCTGTCAGTATTTTTATTATAATTTTTAGATTTTATTTATTTTCTGTTAATTTATTTGTTGTCTCGTTTTTTGCGCCAGAGTCAAGATTCTGCCGTTGCATTGTCAATCCCTTGAGCTACAGTCTGACAACGACTTTGCGACCAGAGGAGGCAAGTCTCCTTGATGCACTTTGATCCTATGTTTTAAAAGTCTTTTTATGATTTTGTCAAATGCATGGCTAATTTGAGTAAAAATTTATATTTAAATGGATAGGTTGTTTAGTTAATCCAATTGGTTGATAACTCCTTGCTGATTGTTGTTCATGCCTTTGTAACCTTATATTATTTCTTGTTATCATTTATATCATGATTACCCTTGATTAGGACGGTAGATCAATGCTTAGATGCAAATTGATTAAAATGCCTATTGGGAAAAATGAGTTAAAAGTTGTTGTGAAAGTGTATTTATAAAATGGTAGCAATGTATTTGCTGCTTTATTTGCAAAATGAAACGAAAATAAAAATGGTTTTGACTTGGCGGATCGGTCCGATGGGCGGGTGCGGATGGAGCCACGACTTTTGGCCTTTGCGCAAGTGCCGCTCGAGTTGATTAAGGACCGACGCTTATGATTGTCCATTCTAAGCAAAAGCAGTACAACCACATGTCCGAAATGGGTACGACCTGGCCGACTAATTTGTAGTAATTTAACTTAGACTCGCCAGATGGTTGGATGTGGGTGGTGCCGGATGGAGGCAGAATGGTTTATTCCCACACGGCGCAAGAGGGGGCTTCTGACTGGGTGGATGGAACCCTTCAGCGGTGAAACCTTAGAGGGTCGAGTCGGGTTAAATTGTTACATTGTAAAAGCCTTGTCATGATCTCTCTGCCGACACACCAAAGGAAGTGTGTTAATTGCATGGCACCAAGGGTTGATCATGTCATGTGGGAAAAGTGTACAAACTCTGCAGAGTGAATAAACTATTCGAATAGCCGTGCTCACGGTCAAGAGCAGGCAAAGAATGCTTTCATACTGGTAGACTTGGTTTTTAATTTTGAAAACTGTGGATTTGGGAATTCGGGAGTGGTTAGAACTCTCGGATAGAATTTAGAGCTAGCTGGAACCCATTTTAAAATCATGACGGATGGAGTCATTGAATGGTTTATCACAATCTTTTAAATTGTGCGGATAGAGCCTGTATACTAAGTGATGGTGGTTAGAACCATCGCTACAAACATTAATAAGTTTGAATGTTACAAATAATTGATAAAACTGCTTTACAAAAATTATACAAGTACAATTTAATAAAAATTGCTTTGTGCAAAATGAACCATATAAGACTCTCTTTGGAAAGCCCTGCATGTTGCATAATTTCCCAGACTTGCGGAGTACGTTTGTACTCACGTGCTACAATTCAACCTCTTCAGAGCTGTTCGAGGATACCGCTGAGGAGGGAGGGTTCTTCGCTTGTGGCTTCGAGGAGGGCGAGCCTGAGGAGTAGGTGTGCGTTCCCGGTCGTTTGCCTGTGGCGAATGAGTCGGGCTTTTTATTTTTTGTCTTCCGCTGTGTGGTGCTGTAGGCCTTCTAACCTGCGGTTGTAATAAGTGATCATATGATTAGTACTTCAGTTTATTATCGTTTAATACAATGTTCTGGTTATGATTATCACTGCTTCACTGTGTGTACTAGCAACTGATCAGGGACTAGTACGGATATGCACAGGAGGTTCCAGATGGTAAATCTGGGGTCTCACAATCCGCCTCGGCACTATCGGGCAGCCGTGCAACTAGGCGATGCCTCCTTAACTCTCAGCTGTCTCCTAACCTTGGCCAACCAAGGACAACCCCGACAACCTTGGTTAGTCTCTAATTTCCACTCCCCTTTCTTTCCATAGCTTTGACAGTAAGTAATTGAGCTTAGTGGGGAATTTGGCCATGCAAACTTTTGCCTAGATAAAGGAGCTTGAGACCTAGTGGTATAGCAGACTAACAAGCACTATGATTTGCAACGTTTGAGTTGCTTGATGATGAAGTTTTTAGTGATAGAGGAGAGATTGTTCCCACTACTACAGAAATGATCATCTGGGTCCATTTTGGTGGTGATACAAAGTCCTTAGACAGTGATGAGGAGTGGCTATCATAGTCGGTTTTCGCCGATACACATATACCGTCATCTAGGTCGGTTCAACGCTTGAAACAGACTGAGAAGATAAATTATTTCCATCAATTCCACAATCAAAACCGATAGATAATGCACAGATCTCTATCAGTTTGACTCTCAAAATCAATAGAGATAATATATGTATCTCTATCAGTTGGACGCTCAGAACTGATAGAGATGTCCTCCTTTCTCTATCGGTTCTGAGTGTCCAACCGATAGAGATAAATTCACCCTATTTCCAGTATCAGATCATAGTACACAAATATATCACATTCACAATACACATATCAGTATATCACATTCATAGTATCATACAGTACACATATCATAGTATATAATACCTAGGTTTACATAGACTAATAGGAGTACACATTCACAGTATATAACATTGTTTACATAAACTAGTAGGAGCCTATCGGGTCTCTAAACCTACCGTCATTCACTATAACCTCTGACTAGTACCATATGATTATGTTGTATGCGATTATGTTGAAATCTTTTTTTTACAGGCTCTCACAGGTGATATCGAGCTTCCACAAAATAGAAAGTAGTGCACTAATTAAGTATTAAAAATTGTATATGTAAAAGGCTGAGTATATTATGCATGCACATATGCTAGGGAAAAGGTTTGCGTTGCCAACAAGGATTATCATGTGATGTATGACGTAGAAGCCGTACAGTTCATCACACCCCTATTGATGACACTGTGAACAAAGAAAATCATATTAGAAGACAAAGAATAGATGTCAGGAAGAATCCTTGGAGCACCTCCACTCGAGCTAGTCACCTAGTTCGTTGTTGTGTCACCCTTCTTCGACAATATAAGACAAGAAAGCCCTACATATAATGGCCAAAAATGCCATTTAGTCAAAAAATAAACATAGTTAAATACAAAAAGTGTTATGTTAGAGAAATATACTTACCTCTGCAAAATAGACTTGATCAAATAGTCCATCGATCTCTTCTCCAGCGAGTTAAATGTGTACAATTTTTTTCACTCAGAACGATCATGAGTAGAACCAAATGGTTCCTAATTATTAAATGTATGCGTGTAAAAAAATAAGTTCATATAAGGTTTAAGTGCGTACAAGTAATTGAAGATTAAAGCAATTTGAGTTGTACTTACCTCTTATGGTATAGAACGAGAATGAAGTCCTTTGTCACCTCAGTGAGCAATGCTTGCTTGAGGTAGTCGATAATGAAATTCAAATGATACTGTACCATGGTCATAGAAATCAACTCGGGGTCGATGAACCCAATGGGGGTGATGATGTGTCACGGCATGTTGTCTCATCATCTTGCAAAACAAATCAATTGCTAAATAACAAAATCAAAATCCTATAATAGTCATAGGCTTATATTGTATGGTGCGATACTCACAATGTCTAGGTTCGTATAATAGAAATATCAACGACTTCCCTATTGTACAAAAAGAACAAATCATCAAAACTCACTGGGAATGTCCCATTCTCATGACAGTGGAATTGGCCCCCTCGATACCTCACATGGAAATCAGTGCGATGCTCGGTGCCATCTGCCTCTTTGGCCTTGATAATGTACCATTCATGGAGCAAGCGAGTGGCATAGGGTAAAGCATTCAATTGGTTTTTTGGGAGAAGTTGTTGTCCATGTATGTACCCCTTTTTTAGAGGGCTCTGTGGCCTTCTGTTTTTCAGGGAATTCTATGGCCTTATATTTTTTAGGGGGTCTGTGATGTCTCATTTCTAAGTTTCAAAATAAAACAAACATAAAATTATTCACAAATGTATTCCTAATAACAAAAGGGCCAAGAGCAACAGTTGAATTCACATATTAGTTCTTATATAGTTGCATCACAATCCTGTAAAAATGTAAAAAAATCATCTAGCCAAAAATCCAAATCCCTGAACTATGATTATCCCCTAAGACACTCTTTAGCATTCATAACTTTAAAACTTAGCCACAGCTCATCATAGGCATATTCATCCTCTAAAGGATCACCTCAGCATATATATATATATCTATATACATACATATGTATGTTTGTATAAATGCTCCAATTATAACATTGCATGTGTATGTATATACAATACATCAGCAAATGCCCATATACTTAGATATCAAATTTTAGCACATGTGTATACATCCATCCACACACAGTCTTAGCGAAATCAAAATCCCATATTACATCTAGTTTAACCTCTCTATTAAAGAACATCCAACCCATTTGATTTTATCCCTAATATACAAAAGGAGGAAACCCATCAATAAGTTTTTGTACAATTGTCATACATCAAGGTTTACATTGCTAAATTACAGTTCAAATCTTATATAACATAGAGTACTAGCAATTCTTGAAAGATCTAAAAAGGAAATACAGTCTACAACCCTTACAAACCCTTATGAACAGAACATTGCGTCTTTTCCTTAATAGCAAAGAAGCAGCCAGCTGCTGCCAACCCACCTATGCACCACTTGTACATGCACCAGAGGGGAAAGGAGACACCTGGAGAGCTGCATGCATGTGAAGCATGCTTGCCCGCCACAACACCCCCTCCAGCTCATTTTACCCTGCCACAGCCCACAGATTGAGCTTTCAGACCATTGGTTCACCTCCTCCATGTCGGTTTGGCTACAGTATAAAAAGAACAGATACTAGCACATCCATATAACAGCTCAGCAACCAATGTTTTTTCACTGTCCTCTACTTTTCCCATTTTCTGACCTGATAAAAAAAGAGTAGCAGCCGACTAGCACAGCAGGAGGAGGAAGATAGCCATCTGTCGCTTTCCTTCTTTCCCATCGACGCCTTAGCCCTTTTCTACAGAATCAGGTGCCAAAACTTTAGTTCTTGTACTTTTCCCTCCTTACCATTCGATAGCAGTAAAAGCTAAACATTGATATGAGTTGAAAGCATAAAGTAGCTGAAGTATCTAATAAGAGTAAGGGTTAAAGTTAGATTTTATATCATGAGTTCATGGATTATAAGATGCAGTAGCAAATATTTGTAAAAGACACAAGGCATAATGTAGCCAGCACTATATGTATACACACCCCTCCCTGTCTTGAATATTAATATATAAACCATCTTTTTAGCAAAGCATCCATGCATAAGAACCAGATTCTAACTCATACTCACTCAATCTCATAGCATTCAAATAAAATACACACAATACTCTACAATTACATGTATACAACTATTAACCTCTTAGAGTTGAACACACCAAACATGATTCCAGAACTCAGAAGGCATTCATGCATACAGGACCATACTCTGGCTCATGTTGACTTCTGGCATAGAGCAAATTCTTAAGCAGGAATGTGCAGAACATAAATGCTCATCATTTGATTTGGAAAAATCTGAAAGGCAAGATGAATCGAGAACATGATAATATTTTACTAAATCTGGGGTGATACACAACTAACAGAATAATTATGACAGGAAATAACCTTGAATCTTTCTGTGCTTTAATAACGAAACACCAAATGCATACACTATACCCTGTCCCTTTCCTTTTTTCCCCTGCCATTCTTCTTCAGCCTTCTCTACAGCAAAAGAGGTTCCAAGCTTTAGTTGTGTACTTTATCCCCTCACTAACAGTAAATAAAAGTTAATCATATTCATTGAAAGCATAACATCACAAAGAAACTAGAGGATCTACTAAGAGATTAAAGACTGATCCAAGAATATGAATTCATGCCTAGAAGATTCACTTCTGCTAAGTCTTGAGGATCAGTAGCAAACACATATAAATACCCATGTATACCAGTTGAGCAACTGGAACAATGCATTGAATCAAGGCATAAATATCACAGTGAAGTACATAAGAACATTATAGGCTACATATATGTGAGCACAAAGCGTGAGTTCAATTTTCAACTCATACCAATTTAATCAACAAATAGGATCCCATCCACAACCCCATAATAACATTGATCATATTTCCATGCAAGGGTAAATACACTCTTTGTCCTAGCAATACATTCACAATCATATACACCACTTTGATCACCAGAATATAGGACCTCAACATACCAGTGGATCCAAAAAGGGAACCATGATTTGTAATATTGTATCCTAAGAAAAATCCCTCTAATGTGAGCATGGATATGAGGATCATCGATCAAACATCACCCCCCTTAATTCAAGAATATAAATCCCTCTTATTGGCATTTAATCATCTCATTACCATGACATTCATACATGTACCAAGTTCGCATTTTCGGCTCACACATAACAACTTAGCAAACAAACAAACAAAACAACAGACATGTGTATGTATGTATGTATGTATGTATGTATGTATGTATATATATTCACACACACAAAGGAATGTTGGAATTGGAAGCAAGATTTGTGGAAACAGTAAGCAGCCTCTGTACTCTGGATAAAAGCATTCATTCCAGATAACTTCAATAACCAATTTATCATGTTGTGCCCAATAAGAACTCCCTAGAGAGTAACATTCACACATGACCATTAGAGGAATTTAAGACAGAAGCATGAGAAATCGACAAATATATATATATATATGTATATATATATATATATATATATATATATATATATATATATATATATATATACATACATACACTTATACTGAGCATTGTCTTCCACTTAAAGAAAACTGATGCATCCACGTAAGGCTGTATTCCCATATACTCACAGAATTCGCAATATATTGAACCTTATACTCACAACCACAAGCACACAAAAACTAAGGATGATGGTAAACCCTTCTTTTCATGGCTAAATTTTGAACATAACTCACATAATGAAACCGCAACCATTGTCCACCCAATTCACAGCTAGTTGTTTGTGGTTCATGCATGGAAGAGAGGGGGAAATCGTGTACTTAGCTCAGGTGAAGGGGAAGGGTGTAACATCCTAAAAATTTTAAAAGGTAAGAAAAATTAATAAAATATTGAAATAAGTTTAATTTGTATTTTTCCTGGTTTTTTGGATTTTCTCTGAATTTTCCTGATTTTCTTGATTATTTCTTAAAGGAGAAATTCCTTTTGTTAATTATCCAACAATTGGATAAGTGATAAGAAAAGAATTGTTAAACAACAAAATAAGAAAAACTTATGTAAAATCTGGGAAATATCCAAAACCCTAAAATGTTAAATTTTTAAGTCATATCCATGCATTAAAAGATGAAAAGAAAGGTGAATTAATAAACCTTGACTACTAACAGTAAATATGTCAAAATTTAATAAAAATAATCTCTCACAAATTCAATGTGAAAATTTTACATTATCTCCATTCTGAGGCCATCAACAGTAAAAATATTAGAAAATAATCAATACATGTGATATTTATAAAAATTCAAAAACAGAAAAGCTGAAAATCTGAAAATATAAATATCAGAATTTTAATAAATAAACCATAACAAATTTGAAGTTGAACATTTTACAGGAGACTAATATGGTCATAATGAACTCTTGCATAAAGTTTCAAAAATTTCAAACAAAATAGACACACTTAAATAGATTAAAATCAGAAAGAACAAAATTGAGCATAGTACCTTGTCAGAATTTTTATAAATTCTGTGAATAACATTATTGTCTAAAATTTCTACAGTATGGAGATAACTATCTATCCATCACGCAGTAAATTCCTCATTAATTCACAGATAAGATAGGTAACAAAATTCACTGGATCAAACTGAACCAGATCACAGCCTAACTAGGAATTTTGGTCTCTGGTCTCTGCCGCGCAGGCCCGTCCCTGTGTGCGACCCCACCTGTCAGCGAAAGCCACTGTCGTCTTCCTCCTCTCACAGCTGAGCTCCCCGCACATGACCTCGATCATTCGCCGGCTGTAGCTCGCGCCACCACTGCAAGTTTGTGACACCCGAGGAAACCGCCTTATCGCTAGCCCGCCACGCATTGTCCTTACCAATAAATTCTGCAGAGACGCCCATTCTTGCTCCTATTCCACTGTCGTAGAACCCCAGCTGAGTTCACACCACTGGTACGAGCTCTTCTATATCGATCAGCAGGCTATAAATACCACTTTAGGATGCAGAAGAGTGCTCGTCATTTCCCCTCTTGTTTCATTCGCTATTATCCACCGAGCATTGCAAATTTCCCTGTTCCTCATCAAAGCTGAAGAACCCTAGAAAAGAGATCGAGCTCAAATTGAGGTTATTCAAGATTTCATTTTCCAGTTTTTCTTTGCGCATTAGCTTGTGTGACTCACCCCATTCAAAACCCCTCACTTATTTCGAGGACTCATCATTTGAGTGTCATCGCCATGCTTGTGCCCTTTCTTCCCCGTAATCGTGATCGCACAGAGGATGAACCAGCTCACCTCCATGGTTATTGTTAGGTAAAATGGGACACTTAGGACCCGAGAAGCTTAATCTAGAACCAATTCCATCGAAGAAGCTCTCTGTCACTAGCACGGCTTGCCACCTCTTCCGCCGCCGCTTAGCTACGGTGGCGAGGTGGTTTCGTTGGCCGCCGATAGGAATGGGTTCCACCATGGTGTCCGTAAGATCACACTAAAGGTCCTCATGATTTCGGTCAGACCGGAGATTCACCGGATCCTCATCGGCGAGCCCAAGACTGCCGCGCCCTATTCTGAGTCACTGAGCTAAGGGTCCTGCTTGTCAGTGACGATGGCAAATCCTTTTGTGTGCTCCTTGAGTCACTAAGGAGTGGGCCCGAGGTGTCAGTGACTGTAGTGCATTTAAACGGGAACTGTTGGCTCGAAACGAAATACGCTTTCAGTTCACTGAAAATGTATTTTGCCATTTTGTTTATTTTCCAATTCAGTTAAAATTTTAAACTTGAATATCTTTAGTATTTTAATCCAAATGGAATGAAACAAATTTCTAAATTCATCTAAAACCAAGATCTTTCAGAATATGGAAAAATATTTTCAAAAACTACTCTGAAAAAATATTAAAATATAGGACTAAAAGAAAGGCATGTAAATAGATTATATGTAAAATTTTTGCAAATAAACTCAAACTTTTTTTTTCGAAAGAGCAGCAAGAGAGTTGCCGCAATTTATATTAAGAAAGGAAACAGATAGGCGGTCCCATTTTTATAGGAAAAAACCGGACCCGAAAAAACCTCACAACAGGAACTCACAACAATAGCACCATGCACAACGACAGCCGACTAACTAGTACCCCACACACCCAAACAGAAAAAAATACAAACAACTACTGGCCCTCAGAACCCCGAAAAACCATTCAGCCCTAGGAAGAACTAATTCGAAGTCTTCATGGTCCATGCAAAATTATGGTTTATCACCGCGTCCTTGATTGAAGTAGCCACCTGTTCAGTTGTTCTAGCCAGCCCATTGAAAATGCGTTGGTTGCGCTCGAGCCAAAGATTCCACCAGAAATAAATGAGAAGTCCATCCAGATCGCGTCTTTTGTCTTTTGTTGTATTGTGATCTCAACCGTCGCCACCACTTGTATAACGAACCACTATAACTCAGGGTCCGCCATTGGTCCAGCTTTCCCCATTGTAGGAGAAGATCCCAAACTTGCCTGGCGAAGTAGCAATCTTTGCAAAGATGAGTTGTTGTTTCCGGTGCCGCGTTGCATAGGCTGCAGGTCGCATTACATGGCCAACCCCTTTTGAGCATGTTGTCAACTGTTAAAATTTTGTTATGTAGCAAAGTCCACGCAAAAAAGTGGCATTTTGGTTGCGCTTTCGCCTTCCAAATTGGTGAAATTTTCATCTTACAATAAACATTGTTGAATTGCACTATGTAGGCGCTCTTTGCTGAGTATTGCCCATCGGTTGTCCATCGCCAGATTATTTGATCCTCCCTCTCTTCGTCTCTGTTGGTTCGACTAATGGCCTCATGGAGACCTACAAACTCTCGTATCTCGTTGTGATAGTTGACAGGTGTGCAAAATCGAATCCAGTAGTTGTTTTTTAAGGCCTTTTGGACAGAGATATTCTTTCTTCTTGCCATTTGGAAGAGACTCGGTGCAATGCTTTTTGGGGATTTTCCTTGTACCCAGCTTGATCTCCAGAAATCGGCTAGTTTACCGTTTCCTATTGTGACAACCGTTGAGGCATTGAAGAGGGCTATGTCCGTTTCATCACAGGGTAAGTCCAATCCTGTCCAGGCTCTTTCTTTGTCTGTCCATTTGTACCATAGCCATCGAAGTCTGAGAGCCCTAGCGAAGAATTCGAGGTCCTTGATACCTAGTCCCCCTTTGATTTTAGGTAAGCAGGTAACCGGCCACTTAATCAAGCAGTGTCCCCCATTACAGTATTCCGGCTCTTTTCCACTCCAGAGAAAACTTCGCCTGAGTTTATCAATACATTGCAGCAGCCATTTTTGTGTTGGGAAGACAGTCATGTGGTATATCGGTTGCGAGGTAAGCACGGACTTGACAAGGGTCTCCCTTCCGGCTCTGGAAAGTAGTTTACCTTTCCACCCTGCTAAACGGCTGTTTATCTTGTCGATCAGTGGTTGAATTTCGACTCTTCTTAGCTTTCTGATGTGTAAGGGGAGCCCAAGATACTTTCCGGGGAAGGTGGAGAGTTTTCCTGGGAAGACATTCAACAAATCTTGTACTAGGTCATCTTGGCATCTAATTGGGTAAATTTCGGTTTTGGAGATGTTTATTTTCAAACCCGAGCACCGCTCGAAAATGTCTAGAATCCGACCAAGGGCAGACAGATCCTCTGCATCAGCATTTAAAAAGATTCCGGCATCATCTGCGTACAATGAGCAGCGGAGTCTTGCAGTTGCCGGAAGCACCGGTTTTAGAATGCCCCGATTCGCGGCCAGTTCGAGCATATTCTGGACTGGATCGATTGCAAGGATGAAGAGTAAAGGGGATAAGGGATCTCCTTGTCGAACCCCTCTCGCATGTCTAATAGCCGCAGTTGGTTGACCATTGATTAGAATGTGAGAAGATGATGTCCTGAGGATTGCCGCCACCCATTCACGCCATTTCCTTCCAAAGCCTAAGGCTTGTAGGACCTCAAGGAGATAGGACCAATTCAGTGAGTTGAAGGCTTTTGAAATATCAAGTTTGATGAAGAGGGCAGGACTTCTTTCTTTGTGCAGTTTTGTGATTACCCTTTGAACGTATAAGAAGTTATCATGGATACATCTCCTCTTTATGAAAGCATTCTGTGAGATTGAAATCAATTCATCTAGTTTGGGCACGGTCTGTTTGCTATTATTTTGGTGATGATCTTCATGAAGCTATTCATAAGGCCGATAGGCCTGAAACATTCTAATCTATTTGCATGTTCTATTTTCGGGAGAAGGACAATGTTGGCTTCATTAAACTTATGCAACTTTTCATGACGAAGGTTGAAGAAGTCTATTACTGCGTGGACAAGATCGTTTTTGATGGTGTTGAGGCAGGCTTTGTAAAATAGGCCAATATATCCATCAGGTCCAGGAGCTTTCTGATTTGGTAAGTCTTGAATGGTACTGACGATCTCATCCTCAGTGATCTGGGCTTCAAGGTCACTGAGGTCTGTTGTATTGTATCCCAGTGAATCCCAAAGAAGTGTTTTGTCCCTTATCCCTGTCTCCCCTAGACCTTTTTTGAAGTACTGAAATGCTTCTTGCAGTTTATCTTGTTGTGTGAGCATTACTTTGTCTTCTCTTTGAAGCACCCTAATAAGATTTCTACGTCTTCTTGCACTGGCCATTAAGTGGAAAAAACGTGTGTTGGAGTCTCCCATTCGAATGTTTGTTAATCTAGAGTGTTGTCGGGCCCTGGATTTTTGTATGGCAGCTATGCCTAGCAGTTTACATTTGAGATTTTTCCTGAGCTCAATTTCAAGTTGCGATAGCGGGCGTCGTTCCTGTGAACTCTCGAGGATAGTGATGGTGACTTGGATTATCGTTGTTTGCAGTGTTAAATTTGCAAACATTTTCCTTCGCCATGTCTTTAAAGCCTTAGCTGTTCTACACATTTTGATATGCAACCTGAGCATGGCATTGGACGTGTGTACCGGTTGTGACCAGGAGTGGGCCACCGTCTCTTGGAACTCCGGCATCGCAGTCCAGCATGCTTCAAAATGAAAACCCTTGAAGAATTGGAAGGTTGTATTTCCTTGCATTAGGAGTGGGCAATGATCAGATATCATAGTCGCCATTGCGTAGAGGTCTGCGGTCGGGAAGGTCTCGTGCCATTCCGTTGTTGCTAGAAAACGGTCTATTCTTGTCATGGTGGGCTGATCCTGCTCGTTCGACCACATGAAACGGCGACCCTGTAGGTCAAGCTCCAACAGTTGCAGTCTATTGATGGTGGAATTGAAGCGTTGTATCATTCTCCTATTTGTAGGTCCTCTGTTCTTCTCGTTCCCTTGTCTGATGAGATTAAAGTCCCCTAGCAGTAGCCACCTAGGAAGCACCGATCCCTTGAGAGCCTCCAGCTCATCAAGGAAGTTTCTTTTGTCGTCCTCCGATTGCGGTCCATACACTCCAGAAATGTCCCAAGCTAACGCGCCATATCTCGAGGATAGCGTTGCGGTTATTGTGTGCGGAGTGATTCTAGTGTTCTGAAGATCGTAGGTATCGTCCAAAACTGCAAGCAGGATTCCACCGGAGGAACCATTGGAGGGTATACAGGCAGTCTGGGCCGCTAACCGTGCTCCCAAAGTTTCATGAAGCAACCCTATTGTCCAGTCGTCTATTTTTGTCTCCTGACGACACACTATTGTAGCGCTACATGACATGATGAACCGCTTGATGCTTTCTCGCTTCGCTGGATTATTTAATCCTCTAACATTCCATGATAGGATGGTACAGTTCGTAGACATTTGCAACAAAGCATACTACTTCATGGGGTACATAATCGTTGGGGACTGGCAATACAAGGGCAACAGGTATCGTAGCATCAATGGGAATTATTCCCAGCCACCTAGAATAGATTTTCCTACGATGCAACAACCTGATGGACCATCTTAAATCTGAGGAGTTACAACAGTGTGTCATCAGGCCATCTAGACTTGCTGATGAGACAACCGGACTGATACAGACCGGATTACAGACTACATACAACCGAACTGATACAACCGAACTGATACAGATGACAGACAGGCAGGACATGCCGAACTGATACAACCGGACTACTACATGCGAAGTGGTACCTAAGACTGCCGAACTGAGACAAACAATAGACAGCCAAGACATGCCGATAAAAAAGTGCCCATCGGCAACAAAGAATTGGACACCAGCCGAAGTCAACCCATTACCCGTTGGAACAACAGACATAAATTTCAGCATAAAGAGTCTACTACCCATACGAAGACCCAGGAACAAGGTCTTCATTGACAATCCTCCCAAGACTCAGTTCTTCAGACAGCGCCTGTTTCCGCCACCGGAGCAACCTTGGCCGGCTTCTTTTTGCCCTTCTGCATGGTACAACCGTGATTCACCAAGTCCAGGATGGCCTCCATTTGTTCCTTGCTGATTGGCCTTTCAAAGTGTCTCGCAAGCTGTTCAAACAAATTTTCCTGTGAGTTGTCAGGATTTGTTGGAGGAGAAACTTGTTTGAGTTTTGCAGCTAACAGCTCTTGCGCTAATTGAACTAATCCTTTTCTGGATCCAAGTCTAGTTTTAGCCTTTGCAGCTAGTCTCGAACTTTTCCTTTGTGTGGATTTGTTTAGTGCTGTCATTTGTTTTTCGGGTTTGTAAGGATCTAGGACATTGACACGGGGAGGTGTTTGAATGATGGGCTTCACAGGGTTGTGTGATATTGTTTTTATAAAATCTTCTAATTTACTTTGGTCTGCGGTTATTGATGAAACTAATTTTTCTGTGATCCTTGTACTACCAAAAACTCAAATATATAAAAACATTGGAAAACTCAATTTGTTTTAAGTCTTTTCTACTAAAGATTAATCTCAATGTGAATAATATACAAAAATGAATAAAACAATAAAAGGAATTTTAAAATCTATTAAATCATGGCAATAAAATAATGGGGAAATATCTAGTGCAAATGGCTATTCAGTGCTAAAATGCTAACATCCATTGTGGGCCATCCGATCTATCATGTGTGGCTCAGATTGAGAGTGGTGGAAGCCCCTCACCTCATGGAATGAGGAGAGAAATAGAGGAGGGTTTTCGCAAAACTGTTTAAGTGATAAGGGGTTCCACCACTCTCAATCTAAGCCACACACGATAGATCGGATGGCTCACGATGGATGTTAGCATTTTAGCACTGAATAACCATTTGCACTAGATATTTCCCCTAAAATAATATGGCAGTAAGATATTTGAATATACACTGATATTTAGGAAGCCTTCGTTTGAATTTGTTTTATGCATATAGTGAAGGGAAACGCGGGGGCTACGCTAGCACAGAATCAAATTCTCTACCACGACTACCCAGGACACCCTGCAAGTAATTGACCATAGATCAGATCGTTATTACCTTACGACGCGCAGTGCAGCGAAAGACGAGTCGATGAAGCCAGTTCATCGATCTACGCATAGTCGTATGGAAGTAGTCATACACAGCGATCCGATCATCTCCTCCTCGCTAGTCCACCACGTTGCACGAGGTGCGCCATTGTCAATCCCCATGCCGTGGCCGCCGTCAATGAGCTTTACGAGCTCGTCGGGATTCACGACCTCTCTGCGCAGAATGATTAAATCGGCTGAACCTTTTATACATTCAACATATACTGATCCTTTTGCTGCATGATACCAGTCAAGTTCAAGGCAAGATACGTGCCACCCCTGTTGATAGCTCGACTATTTCACTCATCAATGTAATGGATATATGTAGATAATGTGATTCTCTAATCACATTGGCATGGCCATGCACTTCCCTTATCCATCCACACCGAGGGGCCTAGAGGTATCTCTCTCGTTATCAAGGTGGGGCAAATCCCGTCTTGATCAATCACACCCCTAGCTATGTTTCGTGGCATACTCAGTAATCACCTTTATAATTACCCTGTTACGGTGTAGCATTTGATGACACCAAAGCATACGAGTCCACATGCTGGGTATCCATGACGATCTCAGGTCTAAGGATCATATAGGTGTATCACTCGAGACTATAATCTGATGGCACTTTTAAGATAACAATCTCAGCAGTATCTCGTAGTGGGTTTGTCCAACCACCCTTGATATCTCCATATCAAGTGTCCACACTATTGATTTGATATCTCCATATCAATGATCCGGGAACATGATCATCAATCAATACATGTGCCGATCTTCAAATCATAATTGTTCAAGTCATGATATGAGATCAGGGACCCGTTTAGAATAACATCATATAGTAAAAGAGTTCCACGAACAAGTCGCACTTGTTGATCGATACCAATGATGTTACTCAAGGAACTTGGATAATAAATTATCCCTTATAAACATAGAAGTGACAGTGTCATCTCCAAGACAGCCTAATCGGCTCATCACTTATATTTTATCCACATGCACCAAAGCTTACCAACCGGATATCCAATATCCAATACTCATGTGCGCCTTTCATAAAGGTTGTGGTAATATTTGTCTAGGTGAAACCAATTTCAGCTTCTGAACCGTTTTTAAGTTGGTTTAGAAAGAAGTCATAATGTAACCATTACATGCCACATTTCCTTACCACTGAAGAACCCATTCATTATACTTCATAAGTATTTTAGAATGTTCCTTTTCAACATCTAGTGACCTTCACTAGGATTTGATTGATATCTGCATATTTGGTGACATTCACCTTAATGCACAAGGCATGAAAACCCCTTCTTTGGCAATTATTAAGCTCATCAAGTATCATATATTGAATCTTGCTCTCCAATGTGACATACTTAGGAACTAATTCCTGGTTGAACCATTCAACACTATGTCAACATATTGGCTTGATCCAATCAGCCTTTGCCAATGTTTCCAACCTGTCCCCAAGTCTTTCATAAAGAACAATTTCCTAATCAAGACATGGCAGATTCACAGGATATTATTTCTGATCAATAATATGTCATACATATATATGATCAAGAAAATCAGTGCACTATCACTTGCACTTGATGAACTAGCCAAACAATTTGACTTTCATCAAAACAAATATTCAACTCTGAGACGCTTGTTTCAAAAACTCGAATGCTCTAGCGTTCCATGGATCAACAAAACTTGAGACCGTGTCAAGAACACATTCTCACTTAGGTCTCAACTAGAGAGAACCGTTTTGATATCCATATTGCATATCAGATATGCAACAGTAGCTATGTGAATCTAGACAATACCAAGCGGATCAATCAAGTTCAAAACTTAATTGTCGCACATACTCGTCCTAAATTCATCCCTCAGAGTATATGCCCATCACACTTCATCATAAGTCTTAAGCCCATCATAGTCCGACAACAATTGTCTTCCCTATCATATAGGTGACTAATATGGCTTTAGGACCAATGCAGGGTTGGTTCTTCCATAAAACATACAACTTGTACACAATGTGAAAATTTAGTTGGAACAAAAACACTTTCCAATGATTTCTGAATCACTTCGAGTCACATCATGCTCCCACTAACTATTTTGGAAGAAATGATTTCTCCAGTATAAAACCAATCCGAGCAACAAACAATTTGCAACTCTTACCCTTCTATATGTACAAACACTTTGTACCTCACAAAGAAACATTTATCTTAGTTGAGCGTGAGCTTATCAGAAGTCAGACATCTTTCATACGCCCCACATTCCAAACTTCGATAAAACTATACGGAACACCTTCTGATCCATGTCATATATGGTGGTTTCTTTGGGACCAGATGGAACCTTTTAAATGAGCACAAATTAATTCTAAAGTGTACCATAACATGGATAATGAAAAACAATGGCACAACACAAGTACATCCTCAGGATTAGTAATACACATCCATTCACTAATTGTAATACCGAAGATCTCTTTTGCGAGGATTTTCGGCCGGTAGAGATTTCTCCTTCTTGATTCAAGGTCTAGCCGTTGCACGGTATTTCACTCTATTAAAGGTTTTGGGTTTTTCCGTGAATTATTTATCGGAATGGGTGTTTTCTCTGTGCCGTTTAGTTTTGCGGCATGTTGTCTATCCTGACAATTGTCGTTTCGTGCCAAGAATTTAACTTTTGGTTCGCGTTAATGGTTAAAAGTTGGATTTTTGGGTTTTAGGAGGGGTTTTTTGGGAATTTCCCCTCCCTCACCTAATCTCTCTCTCTTCAATTGTGTGGCTGACAATTCATCGAGGCAGTCTTTTTTTCCCCAGCCGCGTCCATCACAAATCCATTTTTTTGTTTCCCTGGCGCTGCCCTGCCCTCCTCTCCTTTTTTTTGGTCGTTGGCTCCTGATGCTGGCGCTTCCTCCCCTGCCGACTCTCCTGCCGAGTGCCTCCTCCCTTTCCCTTCCCTTCAGATGGAGCGACGGCAGCATCAGCAGAGGGGCATTCGGCAATAGCAGCAGCAGAAGGGCATTTGGTAGCAGCAACTTCAACCGGCGCAGCCTCTTCTCCGGCCAGCTCCAGCGGCGGTGGCGGCCCCTCCAGTCGGCCAGCAGCGCCTACTGCTCCCGACCAGCCGTCCCCAGGCGCTGCTCCCTGCACCTCCCTCCTTCCTCCATGTTCCTTTGAGGTAAAACCCTAGGTAGTGGGGATCCTTTTTGGCTTGCATGTAAGGTGTTTGATTAAATGCCTAGCTAGGATCCTTGTTTTTGAGATTATTTTAGTTGGGGGATTTAAAGTCTAGAGTGTTTTTGGAGGTTGTTGCTTGAACCGAATTCTGTCCCGTTGTTAGGACCGCTGTTTGAAAATTTTGCAAGCATTTCCTGGGGGTCCGGCTGTTGTGAAAGTTGTAGATAATCAAATTATCTTTCAATAGAGACAAAAATCACTAAGTTTTGTTCATCCGTCTAAAAGTTATGGCTGTTTTTCTCAGGGCTGTCCAGAATGAGCCGAGGGGTTGGTACCCTCTGTTCATCATCAGTCTGGGAACAGCTGGTGCTTTGTCCAATGGAATGGCTATGTTATTCTTGTAGCTTATTCCCTTGTGGTCGTTTTGAGTATGAGAACGCGAAAATCCGTTGATCCAATCAAAAGTTGCGCTATTTGGAAGTCAGTGACCTGAAATTGGGGATTTCAGCGAGCTCAGTTTTTACGACTGAACTTTAGTGTGTGATTTGGTGGCCTTCGTGGCATCTCTCGCTTGAGTGGTTGTGTCATAGCTGTAGGTTAGCCTCTTATGGTTAAGTAGAGGGAAAGAATCCATTTTTCGGTTAAACCAATTAGGAGTTAAGCTCTTTAGAGCGCGTGCTGTCCGGATTTCCTTTCGTCGGGTTTTCTTTTTGGGGATTGCTTACGCTAAGATGTAGCAGGGTTGCGTATATTGTTGTTGTAAACTATTTAGAATCGAGAATTTGAGTATGCGATGTTATTTCTAGGGGGAGTAGCGTCGGGAGAAGCTTCATCTTCTCGCCCTTCATTCCTCGGTATAAGGCAAGTACATCGTGTGAATGCTTGAGATTATGATGTGATATAATGGTTGCAATAGTATGATCAATCTCTTCTGTGTGATATATGCTATTAATTGGTCGATGCAAGAAAGCAAGGCTATGAACTGGCAATCCGAAATGTCTACGCTGTGATTCGATCCATGGAAGGTT
This sequence comes from Guadua angustifolia, assembly GCA_036346375.1. NCBI lineage: Eukaryota > Viridiplantae > Streptophyta > Magnoliopsida > Poales > Poaceae > Guadua > Guadua angustifolia. The sequence goes on from CM070522.1 coordinate 10,989,544, forward strand.
GTTTTCAATTTAATAACGTAAAGGTGCATTTCATATGATTCTATAGCTGCTTTTGGCTAATTGGCTAGTTGTATAATATGAAGGCAGTTATGTTTTGCTTAGATCCTTTGTACTAGCTTTGGTTTAGATTCTTTTCTTATTCGTTGCAATTGTTTTGGATTAGAATGGTGACATCGTAATCGTCATGCTTAACATGTATTGGATTTATTTTAGCAGGATCTGGTGAAAACACTGCTTGTATGATTCCAGGTACCTCCCGATGGACGTTATAGGTAGATTATTGTTTGTATGATTGCAAGTGCTTTATAATGAGTATTGCATGGTAGAGCATCGCTCGCTTATTGTTACACTTAAATTGTCTTACTGAATGCATGTGTTCTATTACCAAGGTTACTCATGAATAGAATTATAGTAATGAGGATGGTAAGTTAAGGATGAGAGGAGTTGCAATTCGGGTATGCGATTATGACTGTATGGTGGTAATGTCCTAATAGTAAGAGCTGTGGTTGCACCATATGCATTCATGTGCATAGGAGTGGAGGATTTGTCCCCGCATGAAAAAGGGTGGGGCGAGGTGTGGCATCGATGGATGCACACCTAGCTATACCGGTATAGGCTTTAAAAGGTGCATATGGACATTCCAGCATAACTGCATTGCATAACCTCGAGTGATGGTCAACGTGTGATTGTGACAGATTGAGTGTTTTATGACGATGTCTGATGCAGTGCATGTTATTACTAATGATGAATGGTAACGGATGGTCCTTGAGTTGAGGGAAGTTTTCAGGTTAAGGATGGGTCAAGTTGTGAACTCATCCAATGTTGGCATGAGGTAAGTGAAATACATGAGCCTTGTAGTCGATGGGATAACAGATGGTGCTTTCCTTATATTACATACCTGTTAATTTGATACGAGCAGTATGAGCATGTTACTGAGTTAATTACTTTAATTGGTATTGTTATTATCATTACTAGTTACTGTGCTTGGCTGAGTCTTCGACTCACACTTGTTTGCTTATGGGTTGTAGGTACCTTGAAGCCGGTATGCATGGAGGGCAATAGACACACGAACACGTTTCGCCTCACCACAATAACATACTAACTTATCGTTTCAGATTTTAATTTGTTCTTGGTATGTAATTTAAGTGTGGTGGATGTTTGTGCGTGGTTGGTTAACATTAGTTGCTACATGTTGTTGTTATATTAAATGATGTTTGTTGTCTGCTGAGTGGATGTCCTACTTTCTAGAGAGGTCATGCCGAAATTTCCTAAAATTCGGTGGCTTAGTTTCGATCTGGTTTAGAGAGTTTAAAGGTCGGATTAAATCTTTTATTAGAGGAAAAAGATTTAGTGACTCGTTCGTTGAGTTCTTAGTTCAGCTGAACCTCTTTGTTGAGCTTTTAATTCTTGGGTCTTGTTGGGAACACTCTGGACAAGTATGGTTCCGGAGCGTTGTAGTTGTCATTTAAGGTCTTTTGGTAGCATTTGCGGTGCGTTTGGCACCGGGGTGTTACAGTTGGTATCAGAGCGGGCTTCAGATCCGTGGTGTTTGAATGTAGTGAGTAACTCTAGAGTGAATTAAAATTTGTTGTATGAAAGTAGAAACATGGTTTCGGTTGAACCCTTAAAATGTGGCCCTAGGGCAACAAACTTAAAACTTGAGGTAGAATGGTTAATTAATTTAAAACTTGACACACTCTGATGCACAGTAGGATGGGTATGGGTACATTGCATTGCGCCTAACTGTTGAGTGCTAAATTTATTGTTGCATATTGCTTTAACTATGGAAGGACTGTTGGAATCGGTACGCTTATGTTCATGTAATTGGTTAAGCCGAAAGGTTTCGACCTTGTTCATTTGGCCGAGTTGTGGGTCTTGCTTATGGGTGGGATTGGTTAGTGCCACCTCTTGCTGTTTGGGAAACCTCTCGTTCTTGAGTCGTTGTTTTCGTGAAGTAATTTAGAAGGTAAGGAGGGGAGGTTGTTTTCTTTGGCTTTCGATGTTTGGAGTTAAAGAGAAAAGCTTGGCGATGAATCCCTTTGGATTGCTTTTATTGTTGTGTTCGGTTTTGTCGGATTCTTTGGTTTTTGTTGGTTATCGTGGGTTGCCTTGTGGAGAAAACTATTGTAGCTATTGTTCTCTCCCTTTACGGAACTTATTGAAGTTTTCTTGGTGCAAAACTTAAATCGTGTGGATCTTCGGTGTCAAGGTTTTATCGAGAAGTTTGGTTGATCATTTGGTTTTTCTCATGCATCTCTTTTCCTTTCTAGAAGTTGTTTCCCGTTGGAGTTTGGGAATTCGAGAGTCGAATTCTCTTATGATTTATGGTTGAGTCTTTTGGAAAAGGAGATGGTTTTGTTGTTGTTGTTCATGCTTAAGAATCGTGGTTTTTCTTTAAATCTTGAGTACGTGACTCACGAGGATGTTCAAGGCGTTAAGTGTATGATGAGTAGTGAACTTCTAGATAAGGAGGGTTACTGATTTTGTTAAAGAGAACTTGTTGGTTATTTAAAGACAACCGCATTTATTGCGTGGTACAGAATGACTAATTGGAATGGTAGGTGATTTTAAAGTGAAAAAGTTGGTTAGAGTTATTACAATGGTGGTGAGACATGAAAATTGTTTGGAGGATCAAAATTTGTGTTCCGGTAAGTATAGTATTGATCAAGATTGAGAGGGTCTAGAATCTTCTATGGATGAATTTATTTTAGTAAGATGTTGATGTAAAGTACCGGAGTATATTAGCCCCAACGGCTTGAAAGTTGTTGATTTATGTTGCTTATGAGTCAGTTGAATGGTGGATCGACAAAATGATTTAATCGATGCGAAATTAAAGAATGAATATATATGGAATGGTTGTATGAATGATGGGTTTTTGTTTTTGATAAATGTCTATCTGGGAGAATGGCTGGTTTGTGACCATAGTTTGCGAGTATGGTATCTATAAGAATATAGAAGTTAATTGTGATCATAAAGATATAAATGTGGAGAATATGCATAAGAATGTTGGAAATGGCATTTGCATAAGTGCATTCATGAAAAGTGCATCGAGCTAGGTCGGTGAGAAAGTCATATGGAATATATGACTAATCCGGAGTGCTTAGTGATCCTACCCCGTAGTCCCATCCACTAGCGTGGATGGGAGCGGTGTTAAGCGTAGGACCCGCTACTGGGTAGCGGGCAAGTCCTGTTTCGGCAGGCCCCTTCCACGGGATGGTTGGGTTTGAGGGCACGCATCGACGGGTGGTGCTCGGCAATACCGGTATGTGCTAAAGAAGAGATGAGACATGCATAATGCATCATGTAGGCAAGTCCTGTTTCGGCAGGCCCCTTCCACGGGATGGTTGGGTTTGAGGGCACGCATCGACGGGTGGTGCTCAGCAATACCGGTATGTGCTAAGTAAAGAGGCATGATGCATTGCATTGCATAAATGAGAATGTGACTGAGGAAGTATATGAGCATGTGAATGAGAAAGTCTTCATGGATTGTTTCTATGGTTGGTGATGTGTTGGCACGTATTTCAACGTGTGAATCTGGTGAATGTTCTGTAAGTGATTTTGTTGGATTAGTGTGTTGTGTTGCTTTTAATCGAGTGATTCTTCGATGTGAAGCTTTCCACCTTAGGGCTCAAGGTGAGAGGCATGGTTATTGTTGTTAAGAGAATACAGTTCTCTTTGATTTTGTGACTGCTTTTGAATAAAGTTGTGTGAAGTTTCTCTTCTCAGTTGAGTCTTCCCTTGTCATGCATTTTATTGCTCTGATTTCAAGTTGAGGAAAGTAGCTAGCCTTGTTAAATGAATTGAGATTTACTTTGCTCTCTAGTGTGAGATAAGAAAAATGTTGGGTCGTGAGTTCTGGTGGAGTGTAATTTAAAGATTTATACTCTTTGTTTTCGTTCATCGGGCAAGATCGTCCTAGAAGGAGAACCTCATATGGATGGGATTTAATGAAGTCCTAATTAGGGGTTAAGTGTTAATGGTATATGGATTTAATGTGGAGAGTAATGAGAAGTGTTTCTTGTCGTGGTTCCGACCTTCGTGGGAGGATCATTTTGATCGCGTTGTCCCTGGGTTATGTGGGACTTTGTTGTTGGTGATTTGGGTGGAATCAGTCACTAAGTGCTTTATTTCCTTAAGTTTGTAGGAACCCTCGGTTTTATGGGTTAGACTCAATGTGAGTCAGTCGGAAAAGGATGGTTCAATTGTGAACCTTTTCTTTGAGTGGTGGTCACGTTGTATGAAACAAGTTGTAAGAAGGTCAAGTACGATTTTGGATTATGAGGGAATTTGATTGGTGCCCTGTGGGGCTAATCATCTTGATAGTAAATAATGATTCTTGATCCTGTTGTTCCAAGGGTAATCTGTTGAAAAGGTAAAAGTTGTGTTTTGGTTCCTAGAGGATTTCGGTGTTAATTGGTCAGAAATAGTTGTATACTCGGTTTTGGTTAGAAGTTTGTTGGATTGAAAAGCCTTGTGTGGCTCCGTGGTTTAAGCTAAGCGATCCGTGGTATAGCTATGATATGGTGGGCTAGCTCGTTCGATGATATGACTTGTTAATGGTTGTGCGGTTATAAAGGTTAATCATTGAGGAGAGATATGAATCCAGGTTTTCTTAGTTCTTAGGAGATTTGAGTTTAGAACCCCAACTATTCAATCGTATAGAATTCAGTGATTCGGTGAAAAATTGGTTGGATGCTTAATAGAGTGTTGTGACTTGCGGTAAACGTGGCAATATGAGTTTGATAATCTGTGGTACAATTTGGGAATTTGGCTGTCTACCCGGTTCCAATAGCGTGTTCGTGTGGGAGATGTGCATTCTTAAGTTGAGAAGAGAATTGACTCGAGTTTTGGAGTCTCGTGCGTGAAAAATACCCAACTTTGTTCTTTTTGGGTGTTTTCGCTTTACCAGTCGGTTCCCGTTATCTTGTTGGTGTTCTTGTGGTGTTCAGAATTCGGGGTCGAATTCTGTTAAAGGGGGGAAGAGTGTAATACCGAAGATCTCCTTTGCGAGGATTTTCGGCTGGTAGAGATTTCTCCTTGATTCAAGGTCCAATTCTGTGATATTTCACTCTATTAAAGGTTTTGGGTTTTTCCGTGAATTATTTATCGGAATGGGTGTTTTCTCCGTGCCGTTTAGTTTTGTGGCATGTTGTCTATCCTGACAATTATCGTTTAGTGCCAAGAATTTAACTTTTGGTTCGCGTTAATGGTTAAAAGTTGGATTTTGGGGTTTTAGGAGGGGTTTTTCGGAATTTCCCCTCCCTCACCTAATCTCTCTCTCTCTCTTCAATTGTGTGGCTGGCAATTCATAGAGGCTGTCTTTTTTCCCCAGCCGCATCCATCTCAAATCCATTTTTTTGTTTCCCTGGCGCAGCCCTGCCCTCCTCTCCTTTTCTTTGGTCGTTGGCTTCTGATGCTGGCGCTTCCTCCCCTGCCGACTTTCCTACCGAGTGCCTCCTACCTTTCCCTTCCCTTCAGCTAGAGCGATGGCAGCAACAACTGGAGCGACGGCAGCAGCAGCAGAGGGGCATTCGGCAGCAGCAGCAGAAGGGCATTTGGCAGCAGCAACTTCAACCGGCGCAGCCTCTTCTTCGGCCAGCTCCAGCGGCGGTGGTGGCCCCTCCAGTCGGCCAGCAACGCCTGCTGCTCCCGACCAGCCGTCCCCAGGCGCTGCTCCCTGCACCTCCCTCCTTCCTCCATGTTCCTTTGAGGTAAAACCCTAGGTAGTGGGGATCCTTTTTGGCTTGCATGTAAGGTGTTTGATTAAATGCCCAGTTAGGATCCTTGTTTTTGAGATGCTTTTAGTTGGGGGATTTAAAGTCTAGAGTGTTTTTGGAGGTTGTTGCTTGAACCGAATTCTGTCCCGTTGTTAGGACCGCTGTTTGAAAATATTGCAAGCATTTCCTGGGGGTCCGGCTGTTGCGAAAGTTGTAGATAATCTAATTATCTTTCAATAGAGACCGAAATCACTAAGTTTCGTTCATCCGTCTAAAAGTTATGGCTATTTTTCTCAGGGCTATACAGAATGAGCCGAGGGGTCGATACCCTCTGTTCATCATCTGTCTGGGAACAGCTGGTGCTTTGGCCAAGGGAATGGCTATGTTATTCTTGTAGCTTATTGCCTTGCTGTCGTTTTGAGTATGAGAACGCAAAAATCCGTTGAGCCAATCAAAAGTTGCGCTATTTGGAAGTCAGTGACCTGAAATTGGGGATTTCAGCGAGCTCAGTTTTTGCGACTGAACTTTAGTGTGTGATTTGGTGGCCTTCGTGGCATCTCTCGTTTGAGTGGTTGTGTCATAGCTGTAGGTTAACCTCTTATGGTTAAGTAGAGGGAAAGAATCCATTTTTCGGTTAAACCAATTAGGAGTTAAGCTCTTTAGAGCGCGTGCTGTCCGGATTTCCTTTCGTTGGGTTTTCTTTTTGGGGACTGCTTACGCTAAGATGTAGCAGGTTTGCGTATATTGTTGTTGTAAACTATTTAGAATCGGGAATTTGAGTATGCGATGTTATTTCCAGGGGGAGTAGCGTCGGGAGAGGCTTCATCTTCTCGCCACTCCGCTCCTCCCGGTATAAGGCAAGTACATCGTGTGAATGCTTGAGATTATGATGTGATATAATGGTTGCAATAGTATGATCAATCTCTTCTGTGTGATATATGCTATTAATTGGTCGATGCAAGAAAGCAAGGCTATGAACCGGTAATCCGAAATGTCTACGCTGTGATTCGATCCATGGAAGGTTGTTTTCAATTTAATAACGTAAAGGTGCATTTCATATGATTCTATAGCTGCTTTTGGCTAATTGGCTAGTTGTATAATATGAAGGCAGTTATGTTTTGCTTAGATCCTTTGTACTAGCTTTGGTTCAGAATCTTTTCTTATTCGTTGCAATTGTTTTGGATTAGAATGGTGACGTCGTAATCAGCATGCTTAACATGTGTTGGATTTGTTTTAGCAGGTTCTGGTGAAAACACTGCTTGTATGATTCCAGGTACCTCCCGATGGACGTTATAGGTAGATTATTGTTTGTATGATTGCAAGTGCTTTATAATGAGTATTGCATGGTAGAGCATCGCTCACTTATTGTTACACTTAAATTGCCTTACTGAATGCATGTGTTCTATTACCAAGGTTACTCATGAATAGAATTAGAGTAATGAGGATGGTAAGTTAAGGATGAGAGGAGTTGCAATTCGGGTATGCGATTATGATTGTTTGGTGGTAATGTTGAGAAAGAATTTATTTATAGGTCGACCTAATAGTAAGAGCTGTGGTTGCACCATATGCATTCATGTGCATAGGAGTGGAGGATTTGTCCCCGCATGAAAAAGGGCGGGGCGAGGTGTGGCATCGATGGGTGCACACCTAGCTATACCGGTATAGGCTTTAAAAGGTGCATATGGACATTCAAGCATAACTGCATTGCATAACCTCGAGTGATGGTCAACGTGTGATTGTGACAGATTGAGTGTTTTATGACGATGTCTGTTGCAGTGCATGTTATTACTAATGATGAATGGTAACGGATGGTCCTTGAGTTGAGGATGGGTCAAGTTGTGAACTCATCCAATGTTGGCATGAGGTAAGTGAAATACATGAGCGTTGTAGTTGATGGGATAACAGATGATGCTTTCCTTATATTACATACCTGTTAATTTGATACGAGCAGTATGAGCATGTTACTGAGTTAATTACTTTAATTGGTATTGTTATTATCATTACTAGTTACTGTGCTTGGCTGAGTCTTCGACTCACACTTGTTTGCTTATGGGTTGTAGGTACCTTGAAGCCGGCATGCATGGAGGGGAATAGACACACGAACACATTTCGCCTCACCACAATAACATACTAACTTATCGTTTCGGATTTTAATTTGTTCTTGGTATGTAATTTAAGTGTGGTGGATGTTTGTGCGTGGTTGGTTAACGTTAGTTGCTACATGTTGTTGTTATATTAAATGCTGTCTGTTGTCTGCTGAGTGGATGTCCTACTTTCTAAAGAGGTCATGCCAAAATTTCCTAACATTCGGTGGCTTAGTTTCAATCTGGTTTAGAGAGTTTAAAGGTCGGTTTAAATCTTTTATTAGAGGAAAAAGATTTAGTGACTCGTTCGTTGAGTTCTTAGTTCAGTTGAACCTCTTTGTCGAATTTTTAATTCTTGGGTCTTGTTGGGAACACTCTGGACAAGTTTGGTTCCGGAGCGTTGTAGGCATCATTTAAGGTCTTTTGGTAGCATTCGCGGTGCGTTTGGCACCGGAGTGTTACACTAATGGAGCTTGCCCACAAAGCAAATCAATCTTCTACTCCCAAAGAGAAGCAGAAAAATTGTTTTTGCTTTTACTTGGAATATAATAACAATTATTTAATTCTGACATTGATCCTTCGGGTTGGGTCATTAAAAGTATGTCAACATCAAATGAGACAACCTTTACACCCTTACCATTAATCCAGAATCCTACCTTGTGTTGTTAGGGTAGCGCCAATCTTCAACTTCACAAGTCTAGATTAGTACTTCAGATCCAACTTGACATTTCCCTTTCACACATGACTCGGCTTCCTTCATAAGTTGACCAGTCTTCCGAACTATCATCACATGATTAAAGCTGATCTTAATGCTTTCCAATTTTAACATGCATCATATGCATCTCGGCCAGTGATTTATCCAAGCTATTCATCAAAATTTTTAGCTTAATGCTCAAAAAGAGCAACCAAAAATCACATCAATAGCTAACCATTAGCTAAAGGGAGAATCATATTTTCCAATGCCCAATGTAACCAATCGTATCGACTACATGATGGCTGACCGAATTCTTCTTATGTTAACATGCACGCAAACAATGGCTTCGGGATCAAATCCTTTAGCTCATGTCTGGTTCTCAAATATGCCCTCTAAGTCCACAATCATATTGTAGACATCCATGATTTCATATTGCTTCAAAAGCGACTTCACGATGGCAAAAATGAGATAGTAAACACTAAGAAAATCATCACAGTGTTTCAAATAAACACCATTCTAGTTCGGATTGCATTCACAACTGGTTCATCAAGGTACTACTCTTTAGAACAAATATTCCTTCTTGATAACTAGAGAACAATTCTCAAAATTTGATATCAATCATTATGCATATCAAGACTCACTAATCAAGGATATAGCTCAAAAGTAAAGCAACAGGTATATCAACAAATATTAAACTATGTTTATGTTGTGTACCTCTTTTAACAAATTAACGAAGATACTCCCACTCAAGTCACATTCCCTCTAATGACTTGTGGTAGGACAAGATCCATATTCACTAAAGTCCGGGTAATGATTTGTCAATATCGCTTCAACCCAGTGACGTAGGTAGATAACTCCTTGTCAATCACATCGTATGTGATTCTTGTTTGTTGGGTGGCATGCGCCAATGCACAGCACCAACACTGACATCCCGAAGTCCCAAATCCTATTTGGATGACTCTGATAAGTGAACCAATACTATGCTTGTGAAGTGCACGGGTTAGGCTACACTCACCCTATTGTACAAGGAAGAAGGCAGCGCCCCTGAATTGTCAGGACCTTATCCGCCAACGTACAAGACAATAGGTGTAGCTATTGGAAGGGCATCGTACACTTAATGTTTCGAGGGAAATCTATTCTATAAAAGAATAGCAGAGCAAGAAAACTATCATAGAAAATACACTATTAACTTGTGCGCCAGTATGGCCCAAGTGAAGGGATACACGGCATGCTACGCTAGCACAAAATAAAAATCTACCGCATAAACCAGGAAGGAAGGAAATGTCGAAACAGCCGGTTCGACGTAGCGCGCATCGATGTAGTGGAAGTAGATGATCGTCCACGGAGCGATCATCTCCTCCTCGCAAGCCGATCGTCTTCTTGCTGAAGTCGATCGTCCGCGAGCAACGTCTCCTTTTTTTCGTGATCGTCCCAATCAATGTCGCAGTCACAACAACATCTCTACGTAGTCCACACGTACAGGGAGGAATTCCATGTGTCGGTGTGCTAGCACCGTGATGCACAGATGGGAGATGATGGCTAGGGTTTTGGTGGAGAGGAGAACTTTCCCTTTCTGGCCACCACCCCATCCCTTTATATAGCCTCTCGGTGGGTCTCTACATTAGAGTCCGAGCATGGTACAAAGCCCACGACACACGTGGCCCATGATTATCTCTTGGGTATAAAGCCAATACCAAGACGCGGTGATCATTATCACCGTGTGCCCATTCCTATCCACCAGGCCATCTAATTGTTATTAGTCAAGTATCACAAATTAATATGTAGGCCTCAGTAAGAACCCACACATGCATCATATACACAAGGATCAAACTATTCACATACATCTGCATAGAATCAAATTCTACCAAATAATGTGAACCCATAACAATTATGAAAAGGCACATAAGTAATTCGTGTGGTGGAAACAATTTTCCCATAGTGAATCATATTCACAATTTTTTTGCATGAAAATTCCAACGGATTAATCATATTAACCCGCTCCGGACCAATCAAATTGACCCAATAAATATTTCATTAAGGACGTCATCCTACTAACTAGTTAGCTGATAGGGTTTGAACTGTGAATCCTATTCACATTCTTACCCATGATAATTTTGTTGAATTAATCATATTAATCCAATACTAGACTACACATTAGCCCTTGCTCGGCGGTCCGAAAAATTATCAAGCCGTGAATTAAATATTCACGCACGGTCACGCCTCATCTAGCACGTGGTGCAGACAGATAAATTTTCCTAAAGCCGAATACAAATATCCAACGAGAACCATCGGTTTAATCTCATTAACCACACATCGTGCCCCCGAGCTCCTCAGAGCAAAACTGAGCAGTACCGAGTGGCGCCGAGTAGCCCGCGACCAACTCGAGCTCCACCGAGCACAAACCGAGTAGCGTCGAGTAGTAGCCGAACTGCACCAAGTTACCCAAGCAACAATTTGCTCGTTACCAAGTGGTCTGGGTAGCGCCGAGCAGTATCAAGAATTGCCGAACAACACCAAGTTATCCGAGCAACAATTTGCCCATCAACGAGCTATCCGAGCAACAATTTGCCCATCATCTGAGTTATCCAAGCAATGTAACACGCACACACGGCGACACACTGGACCAAAACTTGGCCACTGTGAGGCAACGGCGGCGTGCAGCAATTCTGAGCACTGCCGAGCAATGCCATGCACTATTTACCAGCGACCTATCTACCGAGCAGCACACCTCGACCACGATCAACCTTGATGCCCACGAGTTGATCGTATCAACCAGACATCAAACCAAAATTAACTCTCACTTTAGCTGATTGATCAAAATCACAACAGCAAACAAGAATTAATCTAATCAACGGTTGTTCGATCCAATCTCATTAAACAAGGCCACATGATTACTTTGATCACATCAACTAATTATCATAGGCACATCACGAGATTAATCTCACAGCCCTCCCGCACAGTGATCTCATCACCAATTTTTAGATTAATAACCATTAATCAAGTGATTCACCCTAACCGATCCAATCGGTTAGAAGGAGAACAACCCCGCATATCACATATGCGACCGATCTAGATCAAGAACTAAATAGGATGGCTCTGATACCACTGAAGGGAAATGCGGGGGCAACGCTAGCACAGAATCAAATTCTCTACCGCGACTACCCAGGACACCCTGCAAGTAATTGACCATAGATCGGATCGTTATTACCTTACGACGTGCAATGCAGCGAAAGATGAGTCGATGAAGCCGGTTCATCGATCTGCGCGTAGTCGTACGGAAGTAGTCATACACGGTGATCCGATCACCTCCTCCTCGCTGGTCCACCACGTCGCACGAGGTGCGCCATGGTCGATCCCCACACCGTGGCTGACGTCAACGAGCTTTACGAGCTCGTCGGGATTTGCGACCTCTCTGCGCAGCCCACATTCAAGCGGATGCCCCGGCCACATCCGGACTTTGTTTTGGGCGTTCTACCACTTCGCTGAAAGCTGACGAAATTATCTTTCCAACGCATCCAGTCCCGCCCTCAAATTCCTTCTAGATCATCGGGAATCAGCGAAACAAGACAGCGTCCAGAGTCTGTGTGCGAACAGATCGCATCTCTTTTCAGGTTCGCATCGATTAGCGCCACAGGGTGTAGCGCCTCTACGGTATCCACACATACAGGGATTGAAATCCATCCATGGGCGGTGTGCTAGCACCAGCGCACAAACGCTTGGGAGAGACGACGGCTAGGGTTTGATGGAGAGGGAGAACTCGCGTATATCCTTGCACCGGCCTCTCCACCACCTCCCTTTATACAGGCCCACCATTGGGCCCTCTACACTGGAGGCCCAATTAGGTCCGGGTCTACATCATATGTATCCCGCGCTATCCATGAGCCCACATCATACGCGCGACTCATAATTTTCATTGGGCATAACCCAACATATAGACCAAAGTTTAGTATAAGAACATATGTATGTACATGTATACTCTTGTAATGATAAGAATGCACATGTATCCAATACCATGCACATAAAGATTTAAGAGAGGAATCAATAAGTCAAATATTCATGATAGAATAATGGTAGGTAGTAGGACCATGAATGTATGATTCAAAAATTTATAATTATATTGCTTTGAATCTGAATCCTGTTAAGCAACCTAATTTTTTGTAACATTAATCTTTCTACTTTAAATAATTTTTGCATCTTGAATTGAAATCATAATTATGAAAATACATAATTTTAACTTCTTGAATTCGTTAAAATAAAATAAATAATTCATATAAAGGAAGAAATACTAGGTAACATTTAATCTAAAAGTAATACTAGTAACCACAAAAAATGAAGCAGTATATACACCTAAACACAAATTATAATTCTACTAATGAACGCCTCTATTTCAGTAAATGGGTTTTCAATTGGATGTTCAATCTGTCTTCTATTTATCCTTATTTTGGTCTACTGTTCCTTGTATGTTTTTATGGAATGACGAGTAGATTGCAACAAATCAGAATTGGTAGACAACGACCTCGCCCACGACCCAGATTTCGTACCAGATGACGATTAGCAAGGCAAGCACCTCCTTGATCATTTTGGTCTATTTTAATTAATTTCTTCTCAATGCTTGCAAAACTATTATGCATGCATATACTTTTCACAAAAATTCTATTCTGGGATGATGATAGATATACCTGTTATTTCATGGATCTGCCTTAATAAGTATGAACATATGATCCTTGATAACCATAAGAAAAAGGGTAGACAATACATGATGTCAACTTGGGTATATATGAATATTAACCATGCTTATCCATGCTTAATTAGCAACGAAATAGATGATCAATCAAAATCTACTTCTTGGGAATTTGAAAATGTTGAATACGACTTGTTGTCGACTACTGATATTTTGACTGAAAACCCCAAAAAAAACTATGATTTTGATGCAGGCAATTATTGGAAACAACCGGTTGTACAAGGGATGGCTTGTACGTAGTGTAGGGGGAGATTATTGCCTGTGTCGGATTAAGGACCGAGCTATGGGTTGCTTACAAGCCAAGACATCTGTACAACCATAAGTACTGGTGTGGGACAGTCTTAATCTATTAAGTTACTTAGATCTAGCTTTGCACATTGGTAGGCGGGAGATAGTAGAAGCACTCTGGTTAGGTTTGCTTGTGAGGGGCTCCCACACCTTAGTATGGGTAAATGCATACCGATATAACTGTGTACGCCTTGTTATAGAAAGAAACCTTTACTGCAGGGGTACTGCTCATATCACCATTTCAAAAGATAGGGTATGTTTGGTATTCATGTTTCTTCTCCATAGCAAGGGTTAACGTCACTGGGCTGGTGCAAAATCAGGTTTAGGTAATGTAACGATTATGCTATGATTTCCATGCCGACCCACCTAAGGAAGTGTGTTAAATGGCCTGGCAAAAATGGTAGATTATTTCTTGTGGGTAAAGTTGTACACCTCTGCAAAGTATAAATCTAATTAATTAGCCGTGCCTACGGTCAAAGACACTTGGTAACATCATCACATAGCTAGACTTTTAGGGTGTGTTTGGTAGGGCTCCAGCTCCACCAGATTCGTGGATCTGGTGGAGCTGGGTATTACTAGCTCCACCAGATCTATGGAGCTGGAGCTATGAGTGCATTAAGAGTGTTTAGATGGATCATCTTGTTTACATTTTAGACCAAAAAATAAAAACTTAATTCACTTTATTTTAGCCTACAAGTTTCAGATCTCAGGTGAAGCTGGGATCTGAAGCTCCACCAAACAGGCCCTTAATATTTCTAAAATGATTTGGTGGGAAATGGGTGTTTTGAAATACATTCACGCCAGAGATGACATGAAAAGGATGTGGTTCGATCGGGTGAAGCTGCGTTATGATGCTCAATACTCTCTCAAGATTTTTTATTACAAAACTTGCATTTTTACAAATCTTGGTTGCAATCAATTGTACGAATATGTTTTAATTTGCCATTGCAAAATAACTGAGAAGCCTCTTCATTGCTATATCCTGCATATCAATTATACTTGCATTTGCAAAACACTATAAGTCTTGCTGAGTACACAATGTACTCAATCTTGCTATCAATGTTATTTTTAGGTGATGACACTGAATACCCTGACGATATTTACGATCATACAGAATATGAGGATAATGATGATGCCTTTTTCTAGGGATTTACCTTGTCTTTTGCCTGAGGGTTATGGGGCATACTATAAGATGAATAAAGCTTCTGCTGTTGGTTTTAAGCTTTTGAGCTATATTGATATTATGTAAATTTAAGACACTGCTACATTTGTAATAACATTGTGTATGGATGTGATGTCGATTTGTAAACTATGTGTGTTAGCCACTGATCATGAGACTAGCACTGTATGCATAGGGAACACATTGTTGATAATTTATTATAAAAAATGGGGTACTTACAAGGGGGAAAGTATTCGTGGCTAAGCCATGTCAGGGGCGTGGCTGCTACGATCATCGATGTTGGGGAGCTCGGATTTGGTGACACCAAGGTGAGAACAACCTAGCAAGGAAATAAATAGGGGGTGAACAGAGGGGAGGAAGAAAAGAGAAAGAGAAGGAGAAGAGGAATACTTAGCTCGTGGTGAAATTGGTTGTAGAAGACGCGGTGGCTGGTAGTGGCACTGAAGAGAATCGGAGAGGGCGACAACGCCGATACGGGAGGTAGTAGCGGCCACTATCCGAAGCTGGTGGTGATGGGGATCCGACAGGAGGAACACGGTGGCACCCAAATCAGAGTCGGCACTAGCGCTAGAGAGGCTGCGTGATGCAGGAAGACCAAGGAGCGGCGGTGGCACATGGGAGCAAGAGGCGACCGTGGCCGAGGGAGAGGAGACAGCGAAGACAGTTGCGCTCGAGAAGTGAAGAGAAGCTCGGGTGTGAGATGTGTGAGAGAGAAGCACAACCGGCTATTTGGTAAGGAAATGAAGAAAGGGGGAGAGGGGTGAGGATTAGGTTAGATGTGGGTTTGGGATTCGGCCGGGCCTGTTGAGCTGAAGGAAATGGGCCAGTTTAGCCAAAGAAATATATATATATACATAAATAATATTATAAAATAAATAAAATATAAAATAATATATATATATATATTTGTCGCACAATCTGGGCTAAAATAAAAATAAAAGAAAATAGGCCGAGAGAGTAGTAGAAAACAAATCTAGATTTTATTTTCTTATTTTTCTCTTTTCTTTTCTCTAAATTAATTCAAACTTTAAAATACGAAATATTTAGAGATAAACACTAGATGCACAGGACTAACCATAGGATGACTTATGTATTAATTTTATAAATCCAAATAGTTTTAGCCTCTTGAATTCGAAAGATAAGAATAAATAATCTACAGAAACCAATGGTTCATGTCATAAGATGAAATAGGAGTTTAATTCATGCTTTCATGCCACTAAAAAAACCAGTTCATCAATAAAGTCTAAATAAAAATATTTGCACATACAATCGAGAAACCCTAATTATAAAACACACTTGTTTTATGTAGTAGATTTCTATTTGATTTTCTATCTAATTTCTTTTTACCCTTATTAAAAATTGCTATTTGCTATCTTTTCAATAATCTACATGTAGACTCCAACATTCCAGAGTGCGACAGTCGACTTTGACTTCATGACTGAAATCGATAAGCAAGGCAAGCACCCCTTTGATCATATTGATTCCAATATTTAATTTTTATTTGTTTATCAAATTGTTTGATGCATGTACTTATATTCTTTAAATTTGCTATTTTGTGGTATCAGTAGATATACTCATTGTTTTTATAGAACTTCCTTGATAAGTATTGACGTATGAATCTTGGTAAATCTAGAATTAAGGTTAGACAATATATAATGTCGCTTTGGGTATATACAATTTAATAATCATGCTTAGCCATACTTTAGAATTGGGATGAACAAATTGGATGAACTGATCATTGGAGATATTGAGACATGATGATGGTTACTGGTATTTTAGTATAAAAACTCAAAACAAAACTATTGTAATATCGCAGATCATTTTTTTCGGGTTATGGAAATCCCAGTTGGGGTGTGGGTCCCTCTCACAGACGGTCTTAGGAGCGGGTGGGCCTGTCTGTGAGCTTCAAGGTGCAAATTCTAGTCTGTGGGAGAAAACCCCTATTTTTTCCCTCCCCCCACATAACCCTCCCCCACCACTTTTCTTTTTCCCCTCCCTCCTCATTCCTAGACGCAACACCTCTCTCTCCTGGCCCCTTCTTCTTCTCCCTGAGGTCTCCAGCTAGCAGCACCTCTCCCTGGTGCCTCCTCCCTCCCATGGAGCCTCCCTTGCAGCACCTCCTCCCTCCCATGGCGCCCCCTGCAGTAAGCCCCTCCCTCCATGGCGCCTCCCAGCAGCAACATCTCCTCCTTGTTTCCCCTTGTGAGTAAGTGAAGGTAAGCCTTTTTGGGCGCTTTGCTAGCTGTTTTAGGGAGGCCATGCTGGATTGGGTATTCTAGGGTTTGGATTTGGGTATTTTGGGGGGAATGGTGGGTTTAGGGTTTGGGGAGAAGCTCTGAATTTTCGTGTTGTGTAATGTCTATTTTTAGAGCTGTGATTTGAGGTCCTTAGAAGCTTTTCCTGAGGGGTTGGTAGTAGAATAAATTATAGAACGTTGTCTCATGTTTAATTAGAGACCAAGAACATGATTTTTGGTTTAGCCATTTAGGAGATATGATCTTTTTTGTGCCAACTGTCCAGAGCTTGCTGCTGTTGTCATCAGTCTCTGTTTCGTGCTATTTTGGGCAGTTTAGGGCCATTTCCTGGAGGGTTGACCGTAGAAGAAATTGTATATAATTGTCTTAAAATTAATTAGAGTCCAAGAATATGAACTTTGGTTTATCCGTTTGGGAGTTATGGTCATTTTTGTGTCTGCTGTTCAGAGTCTGAATGTCTGCTTTTCAAAGCTAGATGTTATTGTAAGTGGTCTCTGTTTCATGCTATTTTGGGTAATTTAAAGCCATTTTCTGGAGGGTTGGTAGTAGAAGAAATTGTATATCTTAGTCTCATGTTTACTTAGAGTCCAAGAACTCGAATTTTGGTTCAGCCATTTAGAAGTTATGCTATTTTCTTTTACTGATGTGCAATCTCTATTCCAGCAGACAACAGTCGTGTTGAACTGCGATTTTGCTCAACTTAAATGCTGATTTGAAAATTTTCAATAACTAGAGTTAGATGGAAAATTTTCTGTAGATATCAAAAATGTCTTCATTTGTTTGATTTGGAGTTGTCTAGCAATATTTATGCTCTATTGAATATGCTGTCCAGATCACTGAATTTCTGCTAGAAGTTTAGAAATAGGCAAATCTGGATCAATGTTTCGATTAGTTTTTAGGGTTCTTTTGTTTAGTTCCAGAGTTGTTGGGTGCTTTGAAAGTTGTAGATCCGTGTATTAAGTTTAATTAGAGACAAAGAACATGAATTTTGGTTGGGTAATTTATAAGTTATAGCTGTTTGTTTGACTACTATCTAGAATCTGTCTCTACTGGCAGCAGTAATGAAAAACTGCAGAGGAGGGCTATCTAGAAGCTGAATTAAATTATCTAATGACTAGATTAAGTTAGAAAATTTTCTTTAGATTTCAAAAATGTCATCCTTTACTTCATTTGGAATTGTATAAAATTATCTATGCTATTTTGAAGTCTGCTATCTAGTGTGGTTGCAGATCGGGTTTCAGGGCTAAATATGAAAGGCTAAATGTTTCATTTCAAATAATTGGTTATTGGGTAATATGTGGGTAATTTTTAGTAGTTTCATATAGTTTTTGGCCCCTGAGGTTTGGGTTATAAGGGTGGAACTTATAACCTTTAAACCACCGGGACAGCAGAGGGGCGGTTTTGTTCGCCGAGTGAGAAGGGTATTAGAATTTAGGTAGGGTGTAAATTTTAGTGCTTATGTTGGAATTGTATTGTTAGGGTTATATGACCGTCGGGACAGCAAGGGGTGGGCCTGTTGCTTCAGTTAGAAGGGTTGGCAATCGGGTGCCGCGTGGATGGGAGAGTGTTATTTTTGGTTGATCGAATTGTTACTGCATGATTTCTTCTGAGATGAATACCTCCTTATATTATCTGCAGGAGCTGACTTGGTTGTAGCCTCAAGTTCATGCCACACTGCTTCGTGTGGTAAAGAGGCAAGTACATCATGCTATTAAGGATGGTTTGTGTGTTGATATGTGGTGTTTCTTACTTTATTTGTTGTTCTGCTATTTTATATAAATTCCGGTTGAGAATGGGCTTTTGGTAAGTTGATTTATGGCAAGTATGTTGTTCGAGTGAATGAGGTTGACATGGGCTTGATTTAATCGATTAAGTCGCTTCCTAGTGATTGTGTATGTGAGAATTATTAACGCTGTCGTACTATAACCACAATGCTATATTTGTTATCATAATGCTTTCTATGGATTCTATGCAAATGTGGGTATGGATGGTGCTCCATACCTATGATGATAATGAGAATGGGATCATGTGGCAAATGATCACTTAGTAAGGATGAAGGTGGGCAAATGAAAAGTGAGTATGTATGTGGCACCCTTTTTAAAGTGAGTACTTATGCTGCATCTTTTAAAGCGAGTTATTCGGTTGCATCTTTTACATCCATGTCATGCATGAGATTGTCGAGCCAGGTCGGTGAGAAAGTCATATGGGGACATATGACTAATCCGGAGATTTCTTGAGAAGTCCTATCTCATAGTCCCATCCACGGGGATGGATGGGAGCGAGTCCCTTAGAGTAGGCCTCTCCATAGGGATGGAAGGGAATGAGAGGGTGCGACACCGATGGGTGTGCACTCGAGATATACCGGTATAAGTGATGAAAAGGTGCATTTGAGCATGAACACATATTGCATTGCATAAGTATTGCTAATGTTAATTGATGAGTTGTGTGAAAAAGGGTTAGGACGTTGAGTCGTGGACTCCCCCAAAGATGATCAATGGAGTTGAATTTAAGAAACAATTATGATATTACTATTTTATGTGCTTGCTGAATTTAAATAAGGAATATCGTCATATTATTGTTTTAAATGTGTTAAATGGTTATGATATTGTTCTTTGATGTACTTGCTGAGTTTTATGAACTCACGCTTTTTGTTTGTTATTGTGGTTAATAGCTTGGAGAGATTTCATCTTTTTTTTAACTTGGTAGCTCAATAGTGAATCATCATTTAGAAGAACCCTGTCAGAGTGAGCTACTAGGTTTGTTATTTAAGAGTTTGTAGGTTCTTGGTTAATCTTTGTATTGTGCTGAGCTTAAATTGTGTTCTATGTGGTAGTTGCTGAAATTTACTACTAGATGCATCTTTAGAAATTATTTATGCTTGTGAATGATATAATTGTGTTTGCTTGTGGTCCACATTTGTAGAAAGGTCATGGCAAAATTTTCTAGATTGCTCGCTAAGTTTTAAATGTTTTATTAGTGGCTCTTGCTATTCTTGAAGTAGGTTGTGGTAATATTCAAGGCACGTTTGGTGCCGGGGTGTTACAACTATGCTTTTGACGTGGACGATTATTAGCAATAGCCGGAGGTGTAGTTGCCCGTAGTGTAGGGGGAGATTGGTAGAACCACAAGTGCTGGTATGGGATATCCTTAACCTACTAAGTTATTTAGAACTAGACTTGTACATTGGAAGGCTGGAGTAGTACGGGCTATCCCCTTATAGATTGCTCGAAGGGACGTCCACACCGAGGTGATAATGGAATAAACGTTTACCGATACAATGGTGTACACCATACTATGGGGAATTCCATCATATTTATGCTCTGAGTTCTTCTGCCATAGTATAGGTTTATCATCATCAGGCTGGTGCAAAGCTAGGGCTAGATAATGTAACAGTTATGTAATGATCTCCTTGCCGACACACCAAAGGAAGTGTGTTATTGGCCTGGCAAAAGAGGTTGATCATTTTTTGTGGGTAAAGTTGTACACCTCTGCAGAGGGTTAATTTTTTTTGAAAAGTCATGCCCACGATCATGGGTATTTGGTAAAGTCATCTCATAGTTAGACGTTTCTTATTTTCAAAAGGGGATTGGTTTCATCTGTTTGCCTCGTGTTGGCAAAGAATGGTGTTAGTAGGAATTGGATGTCTCAATGCTCATGTCGTGGAGGACTGTGAGTTATTACTTATACTTTACTTGTTATTTTCATATCAGTCAAAGGACTGTGAGTTATTACTTATACTTTACTTGTTATTTTCATATCAGTCAAACTTACTTTTACAAATTATGTTTTGCAAATTACAACTTGATTTACAAATCAAATTTTGCTTTATGCAAATTAATCGTAGAAGCCTCCTTTGACATAGCCTGCATTACTGTATTTGCAAATACTACCTTAAGTCTTGCTAAGTACGAAAGTACTCAACCTTGCTTATTTGTTGGTTTTAGGTGAAGATAGTGAACCTCCAGTCGACATGTAGTTTGACGCAGGATGTGGGAATCATCTTAGCAAGTTTTTCTAGGGTTTATGTCTTGTCAGTTGCATGAGGGTTGGATGGACACACTTCAAGACTTTTGCTTTTTCCGTTGCAGTATACTTTGAATTGTAAGACTACTCTATATCAGTATTTTCCGCTTTAATAATATTGTGTATAGTTGTGATTCCAATTATTGTAAATGTGCATACTAGCTTCTGATCATGGGACTAGTACTATATGCAGATAGATCATTTGTAACACCCCGACGCCAAACGCGCCACGGATGCTACCAACCCTCTAAATAACTAATGGCACCTCTACGAAAAGACTGAAACTGAATTCAATCTCTAAACTCTTAAAACCGGCTTAAAACTATGCCACCGAAATTTACAAAATTTCGGCATGACCTCTCTAGAGCAGAGGACATCCACTCCATGCATAAAAGAACAATAGCGGTTATATGATATATCAATCACTCAAAATAGAATGAAACATTCTAGCGGGTCCTTAGATAATCAATCATATATCCAACCAGACAATTAACCAACTACGCAATGACGATCAACACAATACAATCGCATTAGTTACAACCAGACTTAACGAAACAATTAAATGGGTTGATGGTGACCAAAGTCGTGCACGTGCTCTACTCCCATCCCGGTGAATCAGCTTGAAGTACCTAAAACAGGAAGCAAACAAGTGTAAGTCCAATACTCAGCAAAGTGCAACAATAATGAAAAGTAATGAATTCAACTGAATTACTTTTACTCTAGAATTTAATATAGCCATTACTAAATTGAAATCAACCAGTAAAGGAAGCAGTAACTAACTCCACTTACCACAACCAACTTGAAAATGCAACAAAACCTTACCCATGCCTCAATAATCATTTCTGGATGAGTTCACGACTCAACCCTCAACCTGTCCTTTCCATTCTCATCAATTAACATTTATCAATTGTAACACAATGCAATGCAATGCTTTTATACTTTCATGCTCAAAATGCAACCTTTTAGCTTATACCGGTATAGCTGAGTACACACCTGTCGGTGTGCACCCTCTCATTCCCAACCATCCCGTGGCGGGGCCTACTCTTACTGACTCGCTCCCATCCGTAGACGGGACTAAGAGGTAGGACTTTTGTGCTCACTACATGTGAGCACAGAGGCCCACATCAACATGGGTCGCCTCTTCCATCATGAATGCACATATACAAATAATGCTTATGAACAATTCATACATGGCATCATAATTATTTGCTCTTAACCATGACCAAAACATAAACATAGGCATAACATGGATTTCATCACCTGCAGGTCATAGCAATTGTTATTCTCATTGTTACAATATGCATTTCCCTAATATGAACAATTCTCTAGCAATGCTCATACCATATCCTGACATTTACATCCTTTTGACCTCTACAATCGAAATACAAACATTGAATTAGACGTGTTCATAACATAATTTAAACAATAGTATGCAATTAATCGTAACGCGAGCATTAATCTCACTCCCCCTAATAGCAGTTAAAGGTCACACTTGACTTTATCGACGCATGAGGCAACGCGGGGTCGAGACCACCCCCGAAGACACTCTCCTTGAGCTTGCACTGTCTGGGCTGCAACACGGGGTCAAGACCACCCCCGAAGACACTCTCCTTGAGCTTGCACTGTCTGGGCTGCCATCCAATGAAGTCAAAGAGAAGGGCAGATTAGATAAGGGTGAAAGAAGACCACCATCTTCTACTTTTAATCTTCTCCTACTACCCCTCCCCTCTTTCCTTTGCAGCTAGAAGGTGCCAACGTTAGGTGAGTAAGATTTCCTTTTATTACCAATCACTATAGATAAATACTAATCACTCATACTAATGGAAGCTTATATATATATATATATATATATATATATATATATATATATATATATGTATGTATATGTATATGTATATGTATATGTATATCTTTAATCAACATTTCAAACAACTTGAGAATCTATTATGAGTAAAGACTGAAGACTAATCTAATAACATGTTTGCATGCCCTACTGGTGTTCCATTCCTTTTAAATAGCAGATTTAGTAACAATTAACACACAAACATGTATGCGTTACAAACTAACAACTTGAACAGAACTATACCAAAATAGGATCGCTAGTCACACTTCACCACTAAATCAAAACTAGATATACTTGGTTCAATAAGGACAAGATGGTACAAAAATGCAGAAAAAAGTACCAAGCCCTTGCATCTTACCCATTAGCAGTAAATGTAAAATGAATATCATATATTGTTGATAATTCATAGCACCCCTGTTTCAGATTATACCCAAATCTTGGCAAAAACAAAAGTGTCAGGTTGATTGATAACTATTTTAAACCAGCCATCGAAATACATGTAAACCAGATCGCAATTATAACATTTCCACAATCTGGGCGTAACAGGGGGTCATAGGGTAACCAAGTGGCATGTCCATCAATCCAGTGCACGTTTAAACATTCAGAATAGCCATACAAGCAATACTCACTTGACCTCTCAAAGAACAATGAAAGCTTGAATCAGCTCACACACACAAGGAGAAGGTTTATTATTGATCACACAGCAAGTGGTATAAACTTGTCTGAAGATTCAATGACCCATTGTCCACCTTCTATGTGCTCACATGAGTTTTAGGATACATACCAACTTCCAGTATGGATTGAGTGCATACAAATACACAAAAACTCAGCATTTAATCATGTACACTTGAATCACTAGGACACAGCACAAGCATGTATGAAAATGCACACATATCAAGTTAGCAGATTTATTACACTTTCTAAGCTCCATTCCAATAATAAAACACACGCATAAATAAATAAATAAATAAATAACTTGAATCAAACATCAAAACATTAACATCTTTTCATCTGAGCCTCGCAATCCTTACCACATATTGTTGCAGAACACAAATATTCATTCAAATCTCTCTGTCTTGAGATCTCAAAATCATGTATGAATATATGCATATATATATATACATATAGACTTCATAATCGTAGTGCTCGGACAACCTATGACCTTATGATTTATAAGATCAAACAAATTTAAAACTCAAGCATGCAAAATCATTTCATTCTCATGAAAACCTAGCTAGGCATTTCATCAAGCACCTTGCATGCACAAGGAAACTAAACACCACAATTTCAATTTGTTTGAGTTCTCACCACAAGAAGGCAAGGGGAAAAGGCCATCTTTGTTGGTTCTTCTTTGCCGTTGTTGCTCTTCATTGCTGTTGTTGTTCGGCTGCTTGAGCAGAAGGGTAGGGGAGCGCCGAGCTAGGAGGGCAGGGGGGGTGCCTTGCCGAGGGCGAGCCCAGGAGGGCGGCTGGGTTCGGCAGGGGCAGGGAGGTAGCTCGGCTTGGAGTGGAGGGCGCAGGGAGAGGAGGCGCCGGTCCCTGGGAGCAAGAAATCCAGAAAAGGAGAGGAGGAGAAGGAAACGGCAGAGCTGGGGAAAGAATTTCGGCCCAGGGAAGAAATGGCAACCACACACAAAAAGGAAGGAGATGAGGTTAGGTGGAAAAGGTAGGTGAGGAGGGGAAATTCCAGAAAAACCCCTCCCATCCTAAAACCCTTAACCCTGGCACTCCCAAATGGGCTAGCCACCCCTGAGATTACCTGCCAGACGAGCCCCAGATCACACAGAGGAAAGCCCAAAATTGGAGTGAGGTTTCACAATACTACAAAAACCCACACCCGGACTAAGAATCTTCCAAAACCTGGAAGAAGAATTGCGATATTACATCATTCTTTTTGGTATTTTGTACCAAAAAGGAGGGTCACTACACATGCAACGAGGATGTACGAACTTTTTTCATCCTCCTCTATCACTGCAAGCTTGAGCCTAATTCCCATGTAGGCTATATCGTGGCGAACATTCACACCATCCTTAGTCTTCCCAAGTATGTCTAGTAGGATGCCAACCAAATTGTCACAAACATTCTTCTCAACATGTATGACATCAATACAATGCCAAACATTTAATTACTTTCAGTATAGTAATTCTCAAAATATTGACTTCTTCTTCCACATGGTCCTGGAACGAACAGATTAATGGCTCTTTCTATACAGAATATTGATATCCTCCACATGTGAATATACTTGCCTTCCACTTATAGGGTGCGGGGTCAAATGAACTTCCCTCTTCTCATCAAATTTATTATCCATCTTACGGTATCGATGACTTCAAGGTAGAAATCTACGGTGACCCATGTACATAGCTTTCTTAGAATTCGGCAGCTACAAGCTCTCAATCTCTTCTTCATAAATAGAACACGCTTTCACTCCCTTTGTATTGTAGCCCGCCAAATAACCAAGGGAAGGGAAATCATTGATAGTGCAAAATATTGTAGCCCATAGGGTGAAGTGTTCTGCCTTGTATGGATACCACACCGTGACCTCCTCATTTCACAATTTTACCAAACTCTCGATCAATGGTGTAAGGTACACATAATATCATTTCCTGACTGTTTGGGTCTTGAGATTAGCAACGATATCATGATATACTTCTACTTCATGGATAACCAAGGAGGGAGATTGTAGATACACAATAGATAACCAAGAAGGAAGATTGTAGATACATAACAAAACTGGCCAGGTGCTGTGATAACTGCTCATATTACCAAACAAATTCATTCCATCGATACTCAATTCAAATCTTATGTTCCTTCTCTCAGCACCAAACTCCTCATATTTCCAATCGATATTTCTCCATCGAGCCAAATCAGCGGGGTGTCTCAGCTTGCCATCTTCCTTTTGAGATTTGTAATACCAACGTAACAAATTTTCCTCTCTGGGATTTGCAAACAACTATTTCAAACAGGGTATGATGGGCAAGTATCATAATACCTTGATCGGTGCCCCTTCTTCCCTAGTTAAGAGCTTCTAATTCCCTAGTTAGGAGACATGCATTTAAAACATCAACAATAATATCGAATTATCTAATTAATGCAATAGCTTGCAAATCTTAAGACTTCAATGAAACAAAATAAGGGTGCAACCATTAACAAAGTTGATAAATTAAATGATCTTAAAGAAAATGTTTATCTGTTCACCAACTAAGCACGTGCTAATGATGACTCCTAATCTCTAATTAGGTTATGTCCTAATCCCATTTGAGGAAATGTGGTTCAGCCAAGTTTCTAAGCTATTGTACCACTCTAGAGAAAATTTTGGGAGCATCTCCCCGCTGTTCTCTAGATACAAATCTTGACAACAGGTCAAAAGGAGTGTGTATCCAGAGAACACCAGAGAGAAGTTGTCGAAACCTTCTCTAAAGTTGTACAATAGCTTAGGAACTTACCCGAACCATATTTCGTCAAACTATCTAAAAAATGTGGACAATACGAGAGTGCTTGCTTATAAATATACTATTTTAGTGTATTTATAAATAAGCACCCTCCAACGTGAGACGTAGGTTATGCAACCCAATTAAACTCTAACATTCATCATATGACAGCAACAATAATTCTAGATTAACATGAGTGTACTACAAAGATAATTAAATGGATGTGTGCTTGTCAAATAAAGGGTGTGAAATTTGATAGAATACATACAATTCCAGTACAACCTAAACTTTCTTTGTGACATATTGAAATTACCTAGTGCAAAATTGAAGGAGTTTGAAGGAATGCTCATATTTTGAAGAAAACCACAAATGAGGAAAAAATATGGGAAATCTCCTCAAGGTAGGGCTTCAACTTTATCTTCTTAACACCCAACCTCGAGGATACCAGAATATTTGTTGTTTTTTCGGGTGGTGGTGGTTTTTTTAGCCTCTGGAATAACAACAAAGGAGAGTTCAGCCCGAGAGTATAAATAACCTAGCGATGCATATCACAATCGGTTCTTGGGTTAGAAGCGATTGTGATATAGCACTAGGCACATCACAATCGGTTCTTACATAAGAATAGTTTATGATGTGGACATGCACATCACAATCAGTTCTAGAATAAGAACCGATTATGATGTGCATGATCATTACAACTGGTTCTTACATAAGAACCGATTGTAATGATGTGCCCAGTGCTACATCACAATCGCTTCTAACCTGAGAACTAATTGTGATTATTATTAACACCCTCTCCTAAATCATCTATCACAATTAATTTTTCCTGAAACTTAAGAATTGACCTAGATGAAGCGATAGTAATGTACTATTATGTAGTAATGTAAGGCAATTCCAATTGATAAGCAACCTCTCCTCTACGGCTCAAAATTCTGAATGGACCAACAAATCTCAATGCAAGCTTTCCTTTAGGTGAAATCTTTTGACTACTTTAAGAGGGATGACTTTGAGATACACAAAATCTTCAGGCTTAAAACTCAATTCCTTTCAGCGATTATCAGCATAGCTCTTCTGCCTTTACTGAGCTACTTGTAACCTTTCTTTGTTCATAGCAATTTTCTCTTTGGCTTCTTTAAGAATGTTAGGTCCAAAGGCAAAACACTCTCCTATCTTATTCCAATTCAATAGAGTACGACAAGAATGACCATATAAAGCTTCAAATGATGACATCCACAAAGTCACCAAATGGTTGTTATTATAACTGAATTTTATATATGGCAAACATTTATTCCGTGAAGTAGCATAAGCTAGAGCACGTGCTCTTAACATATTCTCCAAAACCGATTGACTCTTTTCGATTCGCCATCTATCTGTAGATGATAAGCTATACTAAAATTCAAATGAGTTCCCATTGTCTCATGCAACTTATTCCAAAATCCTGAGGTAAATTAGGTACCTCTATCTAACACTATCTTCTTTGTTACAACATGCAAACACACATCCTTGATATATATATATATATATATATATATATATATATATATATATATAACTCTGCGAATAGATCTCCATATAAGTAGTCTTAACTAGTATGAAATGAGCAACTTTTATCAATCGATCAACTATAACCCATATAGAAACATAACCACTAAGATTTCTTGGTAAACTAGTAATAAAATCCATACTGATTTCCTCCCGTTTCCATTCAGGAATCTTTAATAGCTATAACAATCTAGTTGAGCTTTGATGCATTTCCTTTACTTTCTGGCACACATCACACAAAAGCAACATGTTTGGCAACTTCTAGTCCACCAAAACGTCTCTTTGAGATCTTAATACATCTTAGCACATCGTGGATGAATCGAATAATTTGAATCATGAGTTTTCTCAAGAATCAACTGCTTCAACTCCTTTTGGTTCGGTACATAAATTCGACCCTTGAACCACAAAGTACCATGATCATCCAAAGAAAAATCTTTAGATTTGTCTTCCTCCATTTTAGACTTAATTCTTTTGATCTTGTCACCATCCTTCTGACTTTCATAGATCTAATGCTCCAAAGTTGGTTTCACTTCCAAAGTAGCCAAGAATCCTTCTAGAACCACTTCCAATTTTAGTTTATGAGACTCTTTTTGCTTAATTCAGTGACTCCCTTAATCGGATAGCATGTTGGCACTATAATTCTTCTGACTTAAAACATCTGCTACCACATTAGATTTTTTAGGATGATAGTAGATTCCCACAATATAATCCTTTATTAATTCCAACCTTCTCCTCTGTCTCATACTGAGATCCGATTGGGTAAAAATATACTTCAAACTCTTGTGGTCTGTGTATACCCCACATCTGTTTCTAATGAGATAATGATGCCACAACTTCAAAGCATGCACTACGGCAACTAACTCCAAATTATGCGTTGGATAATTTTCCTTATGTGGTCTCAATTGCCTTGACGCATATGTAACAACCTTGTCTTTTTGCATAAACACACAACAAAATCCTTGTCTGGAAGCATCACAATAAATATCAAAGCTACTCGAATATCCGCAACACTAATCTCGAGGCGTAAATCGGATGCTTCTTTAACTCTTGAAAACTTTTCTCACAGTCTGGCGACCATACAAACTTTTTTTCTTCAGCAATTGTGTAAGCTCGCTTGCTATTGTCAAAAATCCATCGATTAATCAATGATTATATCCTACCATTCCTAGAAAACTATGAATATGAGTAACTAACTTTGGATGTTTATGCAACACTGCTTCCAATTTGGGTAGGTTGATGACAACTCCTTTGGTAGTCATCACATGTCCAAGGAACTCAACTTCCTATTTTCAAAAGTCACATTTACTTAACATGGCATACAATTGTTGCTCTCACAGCTTCTGAAGAATTAATATCAAATGATCTACATGTTCTTCTCCTGACTTGAAATAGATAAGAATGTCATCTATGAACACGACATCGAACTTGTCCAAGTATTCCATAAAAATCTTATTAATTATGTTCATGAAATATGTAAGGGCATTAGTCAATCCAAATAACATGACTGTAAATTCATAATGTCCATACCACGTAGAAAATGCAATCTTAGCTACATCTTTTGCATGAATCTTTAATTAATGATATCCTGGTCTCAGGTCAATCTTGGAGAAAACTCCAGCTCTTCTTAGCTGATCAGACAAATCATCAATCCTAGGCAATAGATACTTGCTCTTTATCATCACTTCATTAAGTGCATAACAATCAATACACATTCTTAAACACCCATCTTTCTATCTAACAAACAGAACAAGCGCTCTCCCTGGCGACAAATTTGGTCTCATGAATCCTTTTTCCAATAACTCTTCAATTTACTTCTTTATTTCCATCAACTTACCACTAGGTATCTGATACGATCTCTTTACTATTGGGGTTGTACCAGACACCAACTCAATAACAAACTCAATATCACGATCTGGGGGCATACTAGACAGATCCTTAAGAAAAACATCTGGGCAGCCCCTAACCACAAGTACATCTTCCAAACCGACAACTTTAACACTGTTAACCATTAACTGACTGTCACAAATTGCAGTCACTTAAAATTCCACTTTCTCGCCTTTTGAGCTCTCAACTGATACAACTCATTGACCATAATCTAGAACAGTCTTATGCTTGGACTTTTGGTGATATGCCCTTGAGGTAATCATAGAAATGATTGCATCACGCCTTATATTTATGGAACAGTATAATTATTTATCCTTTGAATAAATATGGATTGGATTAATCAACAAGTAAGTGACTTGTTCGTACAAGTTTTTCTATATATTGATGTTATTCAAGTTATCCTTGATCGGTTATCATAATATAGGACGATTATGTTTCATAGATCAGCACATTTATTGATTGATGACCATGTTTCATAGGTCATAGAGATATGGAGATATCTAATCAATAATGTGGACACATGTTAGAGAACATCGTTGGATAGATCCATATGAGACACTGCAAGAATTGTTATATATTCTTATGTGTCATTAGTTGATCTCATGCATAGTGTATGTATATTCCTTACACCAGAGATCGTCATTGGTTTCCTACATGTGTAATGGGTTACTTCGGAGTTACCAAATGCTACTCTTTAACTAGGTACATAAATGATCAAGATGAAATTTGCTCCTTATATATAGTGGAAAGATATCTCTGGGCCCCTTGAGGTAGATGGATTAAGGAAGTGCATGGCCATGCCGAATGTGATTGAGAGTTAATCCAGATAAATTATTCCACTATGGTATGAGTGAAGAGATAGAGCTGTTATAGGATGACATGACTTTTGCCTTGAGCTTGATCTGATATCGTGAAGCAAAGGGAACATGACATTATCACACTATAATAGGTTTATCCGATGCTTTATTGATATTTGGGAATCGATATGTACGTTTGGTACTACTATTGATTATCGGTCGGAAAGGTGTTTCTAAGTCGTGTCCAAATATACATGAACCTACAGGGGCATATCACCAACAGTCCATAAACATAGTGGTACGGATTGGATTTGTCACTAATGTACCAAGTGGGCTTTGTCCTTCAGTTGGGCTCTAATGTAGGGTTCCACTGCAAGGAGGGGGTGGCTATTTAAATAGAGTTTGCAGTTGCAATAGAGCATATCAGAGGGCGTAGCCACCGAAACCCTAGCCGTCACCACTTGAGCCTTCCCATGCACGCTAGTGCTGGAACACCGATGCATGACGTTCTTTTCCCCGAATATGTGGGTGCCAGTAGGGGTATTGCTGCTATTGTGACACTAATCAGAAAGATCGACCACCACACTAGGAAGATCGACCACTATATCAAGACATGCGATTGGTTGATTTGGGCTACATCAATTTCCTTCTGTTGCACTACACGTCTAGTGGTAACGATCTATGATTATTTACTTGCGTGGCTTTCTGGTTTACAAGGAAGAAATTTTAATTGTGCGCTAGTGTAGCCTACTAGTATCCCATCATGGATAACCAATCCATTCTAAGAATAACATCTAAGGTCTGAGTATCCAACATGATGAGATTTGCTAGAAACTCAATTCATCAATAAGCAACTTAACTCCCAAACAACTCAGGTTAGATCGGAGTTCTGATTTAGGGGATTGGACTAATAGCATACACTTAAGATTCATAACATCCAAACTATTTTCAATAGCAAAAGCTCAAGAAACAAAAGAATACGCAACTCTAGAATCAAATAAAACTATTGCAGGTATTGAGTTAACCAAAAACTTACCCAAAACAACATCTGACGCATCCTGAGCTCCATCGGTGGTGATATGATTGACTTGACCTCTCACTATTGCTTGCAGCATAATTCCTGCTTTAGTTGACCCACAATTCGCTCCTAGCACATGTATCTTTGCTGGTATAGATCCAAGGTTGAAATGAACAGGAGTAATACTTCCTATTTTGGGGACAAGTATTGGCAAAGTGTCCTGGCTCTCTGTAACTAAAACAACACTTGATCGAGGACTATTGACTTCCTTCTGAAGCAGCATTTGCCTAAATAGGTTTCGAAATTTTGACCAGACGGGGCGATGCAGGGGACCGTGCCTTGAATGTAGCCTAAGGTTGAAACCTAGCATACTGTCAAGGGGCAACTCTCATCCTTTGTTGACCATGGTGACCTCCTTGTTGCTCCATTCTGCGCTTGCAGTTGTCATCAAACTCCTTGCGCTTATCTTCCAGAATTAGGGTCTTATTGACTAACTCTTGGAAATCTGGAAAGTTATTTGTAACTAATCCAACTTGAAGTCCAGAGTTCAGCCCTTTCATGAAATGAGACTGCCTTATCTTATCAGTAGAAACATCCTTAGGTGCATAGCGAGCAAGTTGTGTAAATTTATTTAGGTACTCAACCACAAATTGGTCTTCTTACTTTATAGCCCTGAATTCCTCTTTCTTCAAGTCCATGATCCCCTTTGGTACATGGTACTGATGAAAAGCAGTAGTAAATACGTTTCAGGTTATCTTTTGTGGGTCTTCATGGGCAGCACAATAATTCTTCGACCACTCAGCAACAGTTTCTTCTAGTTGATGAGAAGCATAAAGAACCTTTTTATTGCCCTCACACTAAGTGATGTGCAACTTTCTCTCAGTTGTCCTAAGACAATCATCTACTTCAAGAGGCGTGGTATTTCCAAAGAACATCGGCGGATAAGTCCTCATGAAATCTGATAACTTTGAGTAAGAACAGGGTCCATTGTTTGCAGCCTAAGTTGCATTGCTGGCATGTGCTTGATTGGTTAA
Source organism: Guadua angustifolia (assembly GCA_036346375.1). Taxonomy (NCBI): domain Eukaryota; kingdom Viridiplantae; phylum Streptophyta; class Magnoliopsida; order Poales; family Poaceae; genus Guadua; species Guadua angustifolia. Next base: position 11,022,071 of record CM070522.1, read on the forward strand.
AGTATGCACTTGCTACATCATAATATGCATCAATTGAGTTCGAGTAGCCAAGAACGCTCCAAAGTTCTACATATCAACTTGTGGCAATGGTTGAGGGAAAAGTTCCATCATTGAGATTGTCACTGGGTCGGTACCGCTTCCATTGGTTCCATTGTTTTCACGAGTCTGAACTATGTATTGATTACTCCAAGGGATTAGGGGAGAGGGAAAAGTGTAGACAAGATCAGAAACCTAATGTGGGAAAACTGATTTAACTCAACAACTTAAACAATCTTTATTAATAACTTAGTATAGTTGCTTACTAGTACTTAAGGGCTTCGCAACACATACTACACACCTAGCAAATATAGAAACTAGCTCAATCTAAGCACACAAATCTAACGCCTAAAGGCGACACTACTTATCTTAAATAGACACAACTCAAAAATAAGAGTCTCAACTGACTAGACTAACACACCATCACATACTCATCAAACCAACCAGGTTGAGGCTCTCCTAGGGCATACGACAGTGGGTGGGTAGGCATCAGCGCAAAGCGATCTTGATGGCTAGGAACAATGGCCTCAAACTGCACATGCACCTCTCGTGTCACAGGCTTTGAGAATTCGGACTCCATCTTTACCTCTTCGGGGTCTTCCTCCTCATCTAGCTCCTCTTCCATTTCTTTTTTAGTGACAAGTAGGGCTTCCTCCAGCTCTACTAGTCTTCCTCCTCATCCAGCTCCTCTTCCATTCCTTTTTTAGTGACAAGTAGGGCTTCCTCTAGCTCTGCTATCCTCTTAGTAGCCATTATACGTGTCTCATGGAGATCATCATCAGCAACCCTTAGTGCTCCATAGACTAGCTCTAATTCCTTAGTGGTATCTTGCATCACCTCTTCTTGTGCAGTAGTAAATCTGGACAAGTGGGCCGTACCATTGCATCATGTTCCTCTTCAATACTTGAGCTTTGTGCTACACTTCTTTGAGGATGGAGTCTAAACACTGTTTGCTTCAGTTCATCACATGCTCATGGCAGATGCGTCACAATGCATGGCACGATGATTCTTAAATCCCAAAGTCGAAGGTAAGCCTCCTGACGATGATGTTGATGGGATGACTCACCTTAGTATCTTCTCTAGCACAGATCACACTCTTACATATCATCCCACGATCCTTGATGTTGATGACCCAACTGATTCCTTTGTAGTGCGGCCTCTCGAAGCATTCAAGCACTTGCAAAACTCTCCATAGTTCAGCAGCATATCAATCGGTACACTCACCATAAGACTGAATCATCCTCATCTAATAAAGGAAATATGTGGTAAGGCCTAACTTAAACCAGTAGGGAAAGAGAGAAAATTTTCAGCAAAGGGACAAGAATAGAAGAATGAGATGAGTCTAGAGCGTAGTATTATTCAAATTAAGTTTTCTCTTTAGAAAATAATTTTGAAGAACCTAAAGATACGACCAGTCTATCTAGGGCCAAGACCTACAGTTAATATAGCTCAAATACCACCTATGTTGGGACCTGAATATACAAATTCAGACACTTTGTGTATATCGCACTAGTCCAGGATCACACTAGTGCACACAGTGGCAAAATATAGGAAATATCACAATCATACACAATAGAAACACAATAAAAGATATTATTTATTGAATATAAGATAGTTGATTGACCATATGGCAGACTTTACATGATAATGTCATACAAGGCTTAAACTCCAATAAAAAACAACAATGAACGAAAACTTCATAAATAGCCCATCAATATGCCACATACAACTAATAAGGTTCTCACCCTAGAAATTCGCCTATTTTGGATACTTCTCCTCTAAAGCAAGTGTAGACTCTTCTTCAACTGATGATGTTTTTGTGTGGCAAGGGTGATTACATAAAGCACTCAACAAGTTATGCGTAGAATGCAAATCTATTATAACTATATGCAAGGCTTATTTCAAATAAATGGCTATCATGGTTATTTTACAATAGAGAAGCATTTACTATTGAATACAATAAATAGATTGAAATGACAGTAAAACAAATAATAATTATAAATAAATTTCAGGTATTTCTCAAGAATAAACTGACACACAATCTTAAATAAGTTTCATTACTTTCAATGGCACATAGCCTCCCTTTCCAAGTTTAGTTTGTAAAATCTAACTCTTAACTAAAATTCCTGAGCATTATCTATAACGGGGACATAGCTATCCAAATAGATTGATACTTTGCATAGGTTATACACTTTACCAATAAGATATGAACGATCTTATATTATAGGTTATTACACGTACCCATCGATGTGCGACTAAAAAGATCATAACAAAATCTTTTGTAAACTCTATCCAACATAGACCCTTCCAGCAAGTCTGCTATTCCTTTCCTCGTGCAGAGCGAAAGAATAGGAGGGACTTATTGTTGGATGAGGAACAATCTTTGCTCAACATATGAGGCCATTGCACACACACCCTCCCCTGACCGCACACACAGTTTGCTCTTCTATCCGAGGCTTCATATGTCAATATTCGGTAACTTACTAAGTTAGATCTAACCCATAATAGACATATAGTTGTATGATTAGGCCAGTTCAATGGCTTGCAAGGTTAAGTCCTTAATTGACTGAGGCAAGACTTTCAAATTATTCACTCATAGAAACTATGTCACTCTCACTCACATATCAACCCAATACCACACAGGCCCACCACAGCACATACCATCTCGCCACTTGCCCTAATCTAAATCATTTACCACCCTAGTTGATTATCGTACAACACATGCCATCAACAACTCAACACCATTGTGTGACAACACATGATACACCCTTTCACAAACATGTTCTATATTTCATTAGTCAAATTGAATTTGAACTTTAAAAAGATATAAATTGTTTGTGGCATGGCTAAACAACTACACATGATCCTAGGCATAAAATATCATGCAGTAATTTAAAACAATATAGCATTTTTAAAACTAGGTTCACCATGATCAAAAGCATAACTTATCTTGAAATAGCTCCTGCTCTTGATCTCGACCTTAAGCTTGAATCAACACTTCACCCTCGAACACTTCACACACTTCAATGTCTAAGCGAATAGAGAAAGAAACACCAATTAATTACAAATGAGAGCAAAGAATCTAAAAAAATCAAATAAAATTCATTAGTAAATAGATCTTGAATTTACAAATTTTTAGAAACATGAATCACCTCAATCGGAGCTCATATGAAAAAGAACATGTGCTGAAAATTCAAATAAAAGAAAATATATAAAAAAGAAAATCATAATTTCTCAATTTATTTTTCTAAAGAAAAATCGATTTATGATGTCAAGCTGGCATCAGCGATTAATTTTTTCTAAATTACAATAAATCAAAGAATCTCCAGAGGCTGACAAGTGGGCCTTGGTCCATGGACCAAGTTCACAGTGGACTAGGCGCACGAGATCACTACAACTGACAAGCGGGCCCATCTAGCGTTGATGTGGTTCAACTAATGGGGCACGTCGACTTGGTTGACATGTTAGCACCATGCTAACCGGGTGACACATGGCGTGCATGTGGCAGCCACGAGGTGGCCATGCTTGCTCGACAAAAGGGTTTTGCCGTCAAACTCTAGCAACGGTGGCTTACTAGAGGAAGAGGAGAAGGCACAAGCGTTGGTGGAAAGATGATGGAACGAGGTCAAATCTGTGTAGATCTAGACAAGACAAAAACGACAAACTCAACGGAGGCCTCAGCTTCTGATGAGACTTTGGGTCCCGATCTTTCTACTTTGGGTCCCGATCTTTCGATGAGAGGAGGGTAACTATCGATTTGGTAGGAATCGACGTTGACGGCCCGACTACAACCGCCCGTGACGATGCGCCTTTAGCAACCGATACACCAACTCAGATGGTTATTGATCTCGCCGAGACGCGATCAACCCGACCACGAAGGTCATTGTTCTGCAAGCAATCGAAGAACATAGCAAGAACAAAATGAACAACCAACTAAATTGGCAAATATGTATTAAGCTCAAATATGAAAGAAACACAAACGGTGGGGTTCTGTAACGATAAAACAGGCGGTCTAGTCGACACGCGTGATTATCGGTATGTAGCAAAGGCTAGACATAACTAAAACAAACCCAAGTCCTAGATGAGGGTTTGGGTGGTTATTTATACTAGGGGAGCAGGAGAGGGTCGTCCATAGCATAGGAGACCTAATACAACTCAAGTTCAAAACACCAAGCCTACTTTGACTAGAGTTTGACTCGGACTGAAAAAGCATCGTTTGGTTTTTGGCAGTTCCGGACGCATCTGAAGGAGTTTTGTGGTGAGGCCAGATCCTTTGGAAAGTAGACTCGAGACCTTTCAAACGTGTACTCATGGGCCTCCAGAACCCTCCGGAATCGAAAGTTATGGCACTTTAAAGTCAGTGCTGTTTCGAGGCCGAATTGGACTCGAACTCGGACTGAAAAGTGTTCTAGATTGTTTTGCGTTTTCCTGTTGACTCGAAGGAATTTTGAGGTGATCTCAGATCCGTTTGAAAGAGGACGACCAGAGATTTCGTTCTTGTACTCATAGAGCTCCAGAAGCCTTCTGGAACAAAAGTTATGGCCGTTTGAATTTGACCATCTCTGGAGTCCGAAGCTGATTCCAATTTGCTTTTCCTCCGGACGCGAACTCCCTTGTGGTTTGCAAGTCTTCCCCAAGGTTCCTAAGAATAATCAAATCATCACAAGTATTAAATAGCATTCCATTCATATTATCACTAATGGAAAGGCTGTGGAACGATTCACCGATGATTAAACTGTGCGGCGCTTAGCTCGAGTAACCGGTCCTTGGATAATAGCAGCGTGTTCAAATTGATGTGTAGATGTGGCTATATCCATGGAAGAGATGTCCTCATCATTCTCCCTTCTTGCATTTGAGTCGTCCTCGACTCAAGCTCACCCTTTGGACGTCTTCAAAGACAAAACTTCCTCATATAGGATCTGCATTTATTTAAATAAAATAGTAGCTCTGCCTCTTTATATATTTTAAATACAAGAAAAATATTTAGAGGATTCACCGATAATTATCGATATAGCTCAAGACCTCTTTCCAGCATATAATGGCACGATGATTAATCGTAAATGCGCTTGAGTCATCGGTCCTTGGACTATTGTAGGATCGGCTCCTTGGTGAGTTGTAGTAGGCGTGGTTGTATCAAAAGAGGTGATGTCCTCATCAGGAGGCGGCCAAGGTGGCGGCCTAACTGCTGGAGGTGAAGGTCCCATGCCCAGAAGCCTAGGCGGCGGCCAAGGTGGTAGCCGATTTGACGTAGATGATGATACCAAATTCAAAAGGCAAGAAGGCCAACTGTGTGATCGCCCTTGCCAAGGTGGAGGTCGGTGAAAACTTGCAGGTGAAAGCAGCATAGTAGGAATAGCCTTGGTCATATCCATGCCGAACATGGTCTCATCATTCTCCCTTGCTTGAATTGGAGTCGTCCTCGACTCCATGGCATGCTCCTGTGAAAGGTTAGTGGCAACAACGGGCGAAGCAACATGCACATCCTTTGTAGTCAAAGAAATGGTGGAAGAACAAATGTAAACACGATGAACCATATAATCTCCTTTCTCATTATATTGGCCAATAACATGAAAAATATTTCTCTGTAAGCATGGCAGATTGCAATGAAGAGCAAGTTTCTCCTCTAAACTATTTAGATCACATAGAGTATTAAATTCAATGTAACCTAAAGTATCTAAAGAAGACATCAATTTAAGCTCATCTTTTTCTTTAGTGATGTGAAGAACATGTCTGTCATCAGACAAGTGAAAGTTTCATGTCCATTCACTAGTTGTGAAGTTGATATAAGTGAAACATTACCCGCACAACTCTTCTTTATCACAATTAATAGCAAGCATATCTTCTTGTGACAAAGGAAAATCACCTATGAGTTCCACTAATGGTTGCTCTTTAATAGCATGAGTAGTGGACAAATTTAGCACATAAATATTCTCACCATGTGCAAGTGCATCACCTTTTATATTACCTTGTGCGCCTTTTCAGTTGATGTAGGTGTGATTTCAATGGTTTGACTTTCATTTGCACATGCGGCAACAATGCTTTCATCTTTCTCCTTTTCTTGTCTTCATCCTTCTTCTCTCGGCAATGCTTTCCTTCCCGCAAGGTGTTAGCTACAAGAGGAGGAGCAACAATGGTGTGTCTAATGAAGCTAAAAATTCTTTCAATGATTCAAGTACCAAATTTTCAGCTCTAATGGCACATTTAAACAATTGTGAAAGAGAATTATATGTGTCATCAATGAGAATATCCCGAATCTCTTTATTTAATCCATTAAAAATATATTTTCAATTTCCTCATCACATTCATTTAACCCACTAAGTTTTAACAAGGTTTTAAATTCTCTATAGTATTCCTTTACCTTCATTTTACCTTGTTGTAAATGTTTTAAATCAATAAAAGCATCAAACTCATCATATTCTTCATATCCATCACTAGAAGGAGATGGAGCAATTGCAGTACACTTCTTCTCATGGCGTCTGGTGATGTATCCTGTCATTGTTAGTAGAAAACAAGGAAAAACAAAACCATATGTAATCCCCTATCAACTACTTGATGTGGCTAGACAAATCACTCACACTCAACTTGTTCAATCAAGTTCTTACCAATTCTTACCAATCGAAGGGAGGTGATGGCAACCGACAAGAAAATAACTTCGGAGATAAGTGTATCGATTGCCAAACACATGTACCTGGGGTAGTAGTATATGTGGAGCTATAGGTGGCTGAAAATAGTACAAAGGAAAGCTAAAACCACATTAGTCAAAGCAAGTTGAATAATCGTTCAACGATGGTACCGTGCTGGTCCTAGGCCTAACCGTACTAGAGACGCGAGCCGGGACACAAACGCCGCCACGGAAATCCAACTTCTAACTAAAAAGCAAAGGCACTATCCCAAGCTCCCTTTTTTCTATCTTTTAGTGCGGCTCTTTTCTGTGCACTTGCCTTTTCTCTTTTCTTTTTTTTTGTGCGGCTTTTTTTTTTGCACGTGCCTTTTTCTTTCTTTTTAACTTTAAGATGGTACAGTAGGGCAGAAACTTTTACAAGGAAACCAAGCCACTATTTTTCGCAAGATCGCTCAATAATTTTAGAAACCAATATGTTGTTGTTTTTTTTGGAAGATTGACCAACAATTTTGGAATTTCCTTCTAGGATGAACACAAACCCTAGAATTGTGATGGAGGCGGCTCAATTCAACAATGAAAGCACGCTGCAACGAAACCCTAGGCGACACAAGAGACAATGACGACGACGATGATGAAAGCAAAGGTGACGATAAACGTGACACGAACTCGAAACTCTACGGGAAAGACACTAAAACCAGCACACGACACAACGATGCAAATCAAGACTCAACAAGCAAGGACTAAGTAGTAAAAGCAAAAGCTCAAATTGGTTTGGACAAAGGCAATCTAATCTACTATTTTTTGGTTTTCTGGACTGTAGGTAAATAAATGCAAACAAGTAATCTCTCACCGATCAATCTGGCGCTCTGATACCACCTGATGCGACTTTGGGTCCCGATCTTTCGATGAGAGGAGGGTAACTATCGATTTGGTAGGAATCGGCGTTGTGACCGACTACAACCGTCCAGGACGATGCGCCTTAGCAACCGATACACCAACTCCAGATGGTTATTGATCTCGCCGAGACGCGATCAACCTGACCACGAAGGTCATTGTTCCTGCAAGCAATCGAAGAACATAGCAAGAACAAAATGAACAACCAACTAAATTGGCAAATATGTATTAAGCTCAAATATGAAAGAAACACAAACGGTGGGGTTCTGTAACGATAAAACAGGCGGTCTAGTCGACACGCGTGATTATCGGTATGTAGCAAAGGCTAGACATAACTAAACAAAACCCAAGTCCTAGATGAGGGTTTGGGTGGTTATTTATACTAGGGGAGCAGGAGAGGGTCGTCCATAGCATAGGAGACCTAATACAACTCAAGTTCAAAACACCAAGCCTACTTTGACTAGAGTTTGACTCGGACTGAAAAAGCATCATTTGGTTTTTGGCAGTTTCCGAACGCATCTGAAGGAGTTTTGTGGTGAGGCTAGATCCTTTGGAAAGTAGACTCCGAGACCTTTCAAACGTGTACTCATGGGCCTCCAGAACCCTCCGGAATCGAAAGTTATGGCACTTTAAAGTCAGTGCTGTTTCTAAGGCCGAATTGGACTCGAACTCGGACTGAAAAAGTGTTCTAGATTGTTTTACGTTTTCATGTTGACTCGAAGGGAATTTTGAGGTGATCTCAGATCCGTTTGAAAGAGGACGACCAGAGATTTCGTTCTTGTACCATAGAGCTCCAGAAGCCTTCTGGAACAAAAGTTATGGCCGTTTGAATTTGACCATCTCTGGGAGTCCGAAGCTGATTCCAATTTGCTTTTCCTCCGGACGCGAACTCCCTTGTGGTTTGCAAGTCTTCCCCAAGGTTCCTAAGAATAATCAAATCATCACAAGTATTAAATAGCATTCCATTCATATTATCACTAATGGAAAGGTGTGGAACGATTCACGATGATTAAAGCGTAGATGCGCTAGCTCGAGTAACCGGTCCTTGGATAATAGTAGCGTGTTCAAATTGATGTGTAGATGTGGCTATATCCATGGAAGTGATGTCCTCATCAGCTTCAACAAAAACTCAACGGCAATGGAGACGGAGATCCAAGCCGGATTCCAAGGCAGCGATAGAATGCGGTGACAACATAGTTAGGGTGTAAAATCCTTGTTTTTGGCTCAAATGGACTTAATATTGTCATTTGTAAATTTTGTGTATTTTGGAAATATACTGGAATTTATTGGGAATTTATTTAATATTTTTTAATTAGACCTATTACGAAAAGTATTTAAATACATTATAATTTTAAATAAAAATTTGTTAAAAATATTTTATTTAAGTTCCAAATGCTTTAAAACATTTTTGGAATTTTTTAGAATTTTTCTAATATTTTTGCTATTTTATTTGGCTTATTTTTATTTCTAGAATTAAATTATTGGGAAAATTTGGAGAAATATTTTGAATAGTGTTTCAGCCAAAAATCCTAGTGAGTCCAGCCCATTTTCCTGTGTCAGCCCGATCTGACTCACCTGCAGCCCAACTCTTTGCAAAACCCGAGAGTTAAGATTGATTCGGAAACCCTAATGTGAAAAGGCCATTGGGATCAAGGGAACATGTGCAGCTAAGATGGTGTCGGGACCCGGATATGCAAATCCGAAACCCTCTATGTATACTGCACTAGTCCAGGATCACGCTAGTGCACACAGTGGAAACATAGATGACATATCATTCCATACATCGAAATAACTAAGAAGAAGCAAATTATTATTGAATAAAGCAAACAACCTTATAGTCAATGTTCATACACCAAAGCCTCATGGCTTAAGAAACAAATAAAACTGTTGCAGCGGAAATATAATAACTTTAGGCCATTCGACATGCCACGAGCAATAAATCTGGAGAACGCCTTCCTAGTCCACGTAGTCTTCATAGTATTCCTCCTCTTGATATTCATTACCTTGTCCTTCCTCACCCTTTGAACAACATGGGCATACGGTAGTGAGTACAACACATACTCAACAAGTCGTAGGAAATGATGCAATATATTTATGCGGCTTGACAAAGGATAGTCATATGGTTCTTTTGCAGAAAGCAATAACTTGAATTGAAATACAGTAAATAGATTGAAGGCATATTGATGAAAACAATAATAAATAACTGGTAAATCAATGGTAGACAATAGGAATAGAATGGCGAGGCATCACCCTACATCATTCGAAACAAGTATCAACCACACAATTGTAACATCCCAAAAATTTCAAAAATAGTAAAAATGAAAATTTAGAATTTTGAAAATGGAATTGAGTAAACATTTTAATTGAAACCAAGATTTTCATTTTAAATATTATCTTTTTCTCCATTTTCTAGTTGGTCAACCAAAAGAAAAGAACAAGTTGCGACATTAAAACTTTTGGTCCAAAATAAACAAACTCTGAAAATGAGTGAGAACGTAATCTTACTTTGAATTCCCATCCTTTCTAAAACTTTTTCAACCTTAACGATTATTTTCGAACACGGATTGAAAAGAAAAATCGTTAAAAGAAATTAGTAAAAGAGTAAAAGTAAGATGGCAAAAGATAAAAGTAAAAAGCCAGGAAAAAAAATAATATTAATTCATTAAAAAGTCCCCATCATATCTTTTCAGCTGTCCAAATATTTTTAATGATTTAGGTAAAGAAGTAAACAATAAAGTGGCATGTTTTAACTTCAAAACAATGAAATGACAGCATTCTACAAAAATAATCAAAGATTATCTATGGATGAAAATTTTATCATGTCTTACTCATAACATACTTAACCCCTGGTAAAAATATCAAAAATTAATAATTACCATTATTTCTGTTTAAAATTCAAAAACAGATATCACTTAAATCCAAAATCTGTAATGTCAGAATTTTTATTAAATAATGGAGTAAACTTTTGAGCTGAAAATTTTACAGAAACATCCTTAGCTCAAATTAATTTGAAAAACAATGTTTCAGAAATAATAGACTTTATTTACTCTTAAATAAAAATCAAAAACAGAAACAAGGATTTGGAGCAGTCAGTCTTTTAATTGCCAAATCCAACACCTTAATGGAACTCAAAGAAAATTCAAACAACATGCTATAGCAAATAATTTTGTAAAATACTAGAGACCAAAAGATGAATAAAAATCAATTTTGCAGAATTTTGGCACACCATTTTTAGAGCTTAAAAATTCAAAAACAGTTTGAAAATCAGCCAAGTTTGATGAATTACTGTTCTCAAATGATAACAGATATTGAGATGAAACCAAAGAAAATGGAAAGTAGATCTTCTAGGCTGCCTACTCAAAATTTGCAGAATTTTTCATCTGAGTTATCACCACTTACCAAGTCGCCCAAATGACATGTCAATTCGGCACCTAAAATCGTTCAAGCTATTTGTACATCACCGATTCACTCGATGAATCCTCGGGCTAAGCCTCTGGCAGGTGGTCCCAAGACGCACCTGGGCCCACTGGCCAGCCCTCCTCCTCTCCTCCTCTCTCTCTCTCTCCGGATTCGAAGCGCGCCATGGCACAACTTCCGTCTTTGCTTTGCTGCGCCAGATTTTTCTTGTGCCACGCAGTGCTGCGACATGATCTTTCACCGGCCTCACCAAGCCGCCCACGCTTCACCTCGTGAGCTCCGTTGCGTTCAATAAAGCCAGCCAAGCCTCACTTCACTCCCTTTTGCTCATTCTGTTGCTCACTTCTCCTCGAAGTCATCCGGCAGAAACAAGCGACCGAGCCAGCAATCCTTCAAAGCGAGCACTCGGGTGAAGCATTGCTTGTTCCATTCTGCGCCTGACCTTTGCTCACCTCCGACCATTTCCTTTTCCCTTGCATGCAGCCGAGTGCACAAGCGAGCACCAAGCGAAGCCATCCTCTTCTTCTCTTGGGTGAGCGGCTCAATAAGCTTTGTCAGCGTAGCGGCACTTTCAGTGGCGGGCGGACTCAATCCTTGCGGAGCTGCTGCTCCATCTCTGATGTGTTTCCTCGCCTTGCATGCAGCCAAGCCGACGCCAGAGACCTCCCACCGAGCCCAACTCGTCCTGCAGTCCTCTCTTCAAGGCGCTAACTGCTCCAAGCCACCTGCACCGTAAGCGCCATTGTTGGATTTTGGAGCTCTAGGGTTCGTGTTAGTAAGCTTAAGTAATTTAGCAAGAAGCATTAACACAAGAAACACCTTGGCGTATTGGTATTGCACTAGTCTTGGACTTGGCAGGTCGTGTTGAACCCAGTTCTGCACAATATATTTTTTATTTTCTATCTTTTTGCCTTACGCAATGAAACACTCATAACTTTTGCTGTGAATCTCCGATTAATGGAAACTAAATTCCTAAACTTGATTTAGTCAGTAAGGATTCAAAATATACAATAAAAGTTATATGTTACATGCAGTAAAATTATTCAATTTGAGTTTGAATGAAAGTCACATTTTTAGTGTTATGAAGCAACTAAATAATACCTTGCTCCATAAATCATGAAATAAATATAACATGTTCCTGCAACCTTACATGTTCCATTTTTGCATAAACATTTATATTTCAATGTGATTTGGATCAAAAATTAAGTGTAGAAAGCCTTTCTTTTATGCAAGATTCAAAGGGTTAAAATATGAATTAAACTAGCTTAAAATTTAGTGAAACCAATTTAGTTGTACTTCTGGGATTGCATAGATCATAAGTATACAAAAATATTTAGATTATTCCTTAGTTTGCCCTATTTGCTCATTAGCCAAACATTCAATCGGTAAAACGAACAAATAGCCGTAACCTTTGCAAATGCACCTTAAACTCGACAAAACCGGCTTCCATAACCTTGAAATGATATATCCTAACCTGTCATGCAAAAATAACATCAGTTTGATCAACTTCGAGTTAAGCCTGTATTAAGCCTAAATCACTATTCATTAGAAAAACACCTTAAACGAATGCGAAATATCGCGGAACCAACTTTAAAACGCTCTTAGGGATATTCCCTACTAACCCCTGAAAAATGGTTAAATTATCCCTTTCGGTGTAGTCGCAACTGAAGAAAGAAAACTTAACCGCAATAGCGCTAAAAGTATGGTCACCTAAGCCTTTTCGGTAGTCCGTAAAATATCACATATAAACATAAAATTATGAGAAAATACCCTAGGATCAGTGTCTGATATCTATGCTACCAGAATATGCAAAAATATATTAATTACAACTTCATTTGCATAATAATCTAATCACAAGAAAACCCTAAGTGATCACAAACTGTGCAGAATCTTGTCACTTAAGCCTTTTCAAATGACTTATAAAACAGCTCGTCTAAACACAAACTTTAGGGAATCAGTCCAGAAATCTACTTCAATATATGGACAACCAAATTATGTAAAAATATCTTAATTACTACTTATTGATCAAATAAAATATGTCAACTCAAAACCTAAATGATAATATCGTCGGAACCGTAATATGTGAATAGTTAAGAGTAGAAAGTCTTAGTCAATGTTGCGCAATGCAAGAAATCATCCCATGACCATATAGCAACAGCAAATGACTTTAAACTTCAGATCTAACTTGTAGAAATTGCTTTCATGCATGAACACTTAAAGTTAAGCACTATTCAAACAAACCTTTAGTGGACGTTTTTCTTTTATCAATCCAAACTATTTTTCGTCTTGAATTGAAGTTATAAACACTAAAACACACATTTGTAACCTCTTGGTAAGATTTAATTTGGTAATTTTATCTGATTTCTTTTGTCCCATTTTGATTCGGTGTTATTTGCTTTTGTCTCGGTTATTATTATTCGACGCATAGGCGGCGATAATTCGGATTCGGTTATTAACGACATCGACTTTGATCCGGATTATATTCGACGAAGAGCAACCAGGCAAGCACCTCCTTTGACCATCTTGATCTCATATTTGCAATGCTATTTTGTTTCATCAAACTATATGCATGCGTGTATGTTTTAAACTTGCTATATTGTGGGTAATGGTAGCTAAATCCAATTGTATGCATTTCCATTACCTTGACATTTGAATTACTGCCATTGTAACCTAGTAATGGTGTAGACAATACTTGATGTCACTTGGGTAATACTCACGAATTATCTTATGCTCATGCTTAGACTTGCTCACTAGATCGGTTTTAAAATGATGGGAGATGTTTCAACTACATTGAGCAAACTTTGTTTAAATGGATGGAACCACGATGCGGTTTCCACTTAATTTGATGAAAAATCCAACTCAAACTTATGATTTAGACGCAGGCGAGTTATTACTTAACTTGAGGCGTGAAGAGGACCTCACGCGTAGTTAGGGAGATCCTCGCCCGGGTCAATTAAGGACCGAACTTGATGCTATCACCTAAGTGTTTTGGTGCAACCACATGTGCTAGTATGGGATAGCCTAAGCTCACTAGATTAGTTAGAGTTTAGCCTTGCATTTTGGTAGGCCGAAGTAGTATAGGCGATCCGATGTACTAGAGTCGTTCTAGGTGCTCCCTTCACCGAGGTGTTGGGGCCCAAGCATTCCAATACAACGGTGCATGCCTTGTCATGGGGAGAGTTCGCGATGGGGCACCATCGGTCCGGGATCTCCGGAGCTGTGGCAAGGGTTTAACATCACTTGTTTGGTGCAAGGCTAAGCTTTAACTAGTTGAACGGCTTCACGATCTAGCAAATCAGAATGCGGTGAGTATCGCGAGGCATGGTTGACATGATTGCTAGAATGTGTCATGTGGGTAAAGTGTACACTCTCTGCAGAGATTAAAATCTAATTAATTAGCCGTGCTTTCATGGTCATGAGCAGCTTGGGAGAATAATGTCAAGTATAGTCTTGGTTTTGCTAAAACTTTTGGAAATGGTGTTGGAATGAGTTGGTGGATTGGGAAGCCAATGGTGGCTGTTTTATGTGTCATTTGCAGCCAAGGAGGGCTGTGAATTGCTGTACATGAACTCTACTTACTGTTATTTAGCTTCATATTAAATGCTCTTTACAAATTCGTTACCGTTTTATGAATCTTTTGCTTGCAAACAAAATCTGTCTTATGCTGAAATGAGACTAGTGTAGAAGCTTAATTCCTTGTTATAGCCCTGCATTTCTCTGTATTTCCATACACTAAAGTCTTGCAGTACATACGTGTACTCACGGTTGTAATCCTAACAATATAGACGACGGTATGGAAGAACTCCCCGACGACACGTACTTTATTCCGGGGTCCGACAATGATGTTGGTGGATGAACTTGGGCTTTTCCAAGTCGGTTGCCTTTGGGTTATTGGATGGGCATACCGCTGTCCTACTTTTGGTATATGTTTAAATTCCGCTGCAATTTACTCTTTGACATGTAATATTTGGCCGGTCGGCCACTACTTGTAATAGTAAGTAGTTGTAATAGTTGTAGTTTATGTTTATGCTATTCCAACTGCTTAGATTCATGTGTATGTGTTGTGATACATCTCGAATGCGGGATATGTGGGTGCTAGGCGTTGATCTTGGGAACTAGCACTAGACACATATCCGGGCACTGAATTGTCATCAACCATCGATGCATACACTGCGGCCAACCGTCGTTCTTTGGCTATTGCTCTTGCTCCCCTTGGAGAGTGCGAGGCGACACCAAGGTCCCTGAGACGGATGGCGAATGCTATGCGTGGATGAGTTGGTCTCAATCCAGTATGGATGTTGGAATGGAATCGAAACTCCCATGGGACGCGTAAGTGTGTGCGGTGCGACTATGTGGCTCATATTTGCTTGAGTGAAGGCCATTTAGTCAATACTCCGTGCAGGACTTTTGGGTGGCGATGAGCATACACTTAAGTGGAGTATGGGTGTCACCTCTAAGTCCAACGCACGCGTGTGAGGATCGATTCATATTTCGGGTGCCCACACAATTCAACGGTATAGCTTGAGACAACAAAACAACGATGAACTTCCGTTCACATCCCAACAATTCCACATTTCATGAAACACTCTATACCCGTGTGAAATCCGGGCTTGTCCATGACCACGGATCTGACTATTGAATAGTTTGACACTCTGCAGAGGTTGTGCGACTTTACCCACAAGACATGAACATCTCTTAGTGCAATCGATATTAACACACTTCCTTTGGTGTGTCGCAGAGATATCATGACAAAGTCTTTACAATGCGTCTAAACTTGGTATCGCCTCTAGGGTTTCGCCCTCGGGGCCCCTCTTGAGCCATGTGAATCTATCCGTACAACCGGAACCCACACAAACATTTGGCGATACTCAAGACTAAACATTGCAAATTAATCGACTAGGTCTGTCCTATACCGGACTTGTGGTTGCACGATTAGGCCCAGCTCAATGGCGCACAAGATTAAGTCCTTAAATTATCTCGAGCAAGACGACCACATCCCAATGTGCTTGCGGCACCCCTTTCTTGCACGATCACTTGCGAGGGAAAACATTTTGTTCAACCAAGACCAATGGCATCCTCTGTCATGGTACAACAAGTTTACAACAATGACCAACGACCACAATTCCATATCTCATTAAGTCAAAATTAACATTAATTCTTATGTGATATGAATCCCAGCGTATAACTAAGCGAGATCTAAGCATAGCTACGTTAACCCAATGTTGGTACTACAATTATGTCCAACTAGTAAACAACCCAACCTAGGGTTAACAAATGGTTACATGGCATTTCAATAATCAAGGTGGTATAGTGACAATCGGTGAATAGCTACTCCCATGAACTAACAACGACACATAAATAGCATACAATTGTATAAAACAAATTACTTTTTGCAAACATGGGTTCAATATGATCAAAGGTCTCGACTTGCCTTCGTCGACGAGGTGCGATCGCTACTCGAAAGTCTTCTCCTCGTTGGCGATGACGACCGCTTCTTCGACTACGCGCAAACCGGAACACGAAAAGAATAAAATAAATTTAAAAGAAACTAAAAATTATAATAAAAATATTGAAAGATAGAGGATGAATTTAGATGAATTTAACAATTGGAATCACTCGATTCGGAGTTCTGACGGAGGATAAACAATTGTTTGAATCTTGTCGGATTAATTAAATCCGAAAAAATAAAGAAATGGCATCTGTAGCATCGCTCTGATACCCTCGTCTACCTCATGCACGAACAAAGGTTCCATCCATGGTGCCGGAGTTAGGAGGCACGGCGGAAGCCGGCGAGGTGGAATGGAAAGAGGACGACGGGGCGGTCTTGGGGCAAGTGTGGCTTGACGAGCAGTGGCCGGAGGCGACGAGTCGGCGACACAAAAAACGACCGGGTGGCATGACGACCAAAACATATAAAAATGCCATATTTCTCGAAACTAAGGTGAGCACCAGATAGCTAGCATCGAGGGGAGTCTTGAAGGAGAACGCGTAGGCTACGCTAGCCGAAAACAAAATTTTCTACGCATTCAACCAGGATACATGCGAGTAGAGGATCATGGATCATTACCCTTGGAGCACGTTAGCAGCGGAAGTAGAGTGGGTGAAGCCTCCCCGCGTGCTCCGAAGCACTGTACGTAGTCGAACGTACTCCCGACTGCTCGGCCGAGTGCTTGCGAGATCACCCGAGTGCTCGCCGAGTGGTCTCCGGACCGCCCGAGTGCTCGCCAAGTGATCGCCTGAGTCCTTGACGTCTCCTCGCCGCGGGTGCACGATGCAGCGGATGAAGATATGCACGCGCAGGTTGGAGAGGGTGAAACCGATCGCCGATCAGCGCCGAGGACAGATGCAACGGTGCCTCTACGGTATCCACCGTCGAGGATGGAACGCCGGTGTGCGGTGTGCTAGCACCACGCGCTGACGGCTAGGGTTTCGGCAAGGGTAGGGGTCGACGGCTAGGGTTTCGTGGTGGGGAGAACCTCATTCTTTGCATGCCCCACGCCCCTTTATATAGAGCGCACTAATGGGTCTTCTCGATAGAAGCCCACTAGGACTCACGCTAATGGATCTTCTCAGAGAAGTCCATTAAGATGCCAGAGGATCCAAATCCGCGTAAACCCACCAATGGATCCAATCCATCAGACATGATCCAACCCGTTAAGTGTGTGACCCGTTAGGTTCATGCGCAAACGGCCATGGCCCTGAAAACCTCTTTTCCAGACCATCAGACAACAGTGGTTCCTAGCAGGACATGTTGTCCCCCGAATGCGCAGAGTGATCGTATCGGCTGAACCTTGATATATTCATACACCAATCCTTTTGCCACGCGATACCAGTCAAGCTCAAGGTAAGATGCGTGCCATCCTTGTGATAGCTCGACCCATTCACTCGTCAATGTAATGGATATAATTCGTGATTAACACTTTAATCACTTTGGCATGGCCATGCACTTTTCCTTATCCATCCACACCGAGGGGCCCAGAGATATCTCTCCCGTTATCGAGGAGGGGCAAATTCCATCTTGATCTCTTATATCTCACGTCATGTTTCATTGCATACACGTAAGCTACCTTTATAACTCCCCTGTTATGGAGAAGCGTTTGATAGCCCCAAAATATACAATTACACATGCTGAGAATCAATAAGAATCTCAGGTCAAAGGATCGTATAGGTATACCACTCGAGACTACACCCTGATGGCACTTCTAAGATAACAATCTCATCGAGTGTCTCGGGCGGGTCTATCAACCCCATGTTCTCTAACATGTGCCCACATTATTGATTTGATATCTCCATATTTATGGTATGTGAAACATTACCATCAATCAATACATGTCTTTGGTCGATCACTATTGTCCCACATAATGATATGTGACCAGGGATCGTTTAGAATAATATCATATAACCAATGTGTTTCATAATTAAGTCATACTCAATGAACAAAGGAGTGACATTTATTCATGGAACTGATAAGTACATGAACATAGACGTATGATACAATCATCTCATATGATCGCCTCTAGGGCATATCACTAACAAGTCTACGGTTGCAAGGAATTGAATTGGTTCGTACCCAAACGGGAGAAATCGACGACGAACGGAGCGACGGCCGACGACGAACAAACTTGAAATTCAGGGTCAAACTGCAACAAAAATCAAATCCAATTGAATGGTTGTGATCATGGAAGCAAAAGGCACAAATTGACGCGGTTGGTTCGCCGGAAAACTCACCGGAGCAAAGATGGCTCATGGGGTGTCTTTGGAGGGCCGGCGTCTTGTTTTCTTGAGTTTTGGGATGGCAAACGACACAGAACCAAAGGGGCAAAGTGAGACGGTGTAGAGGATGTCGATATGCACGTTTGGAGTACTCACACGCTCGGAGAAACGAAGAAATGAGAGAGTTATGGCTAAAACAAGAAACAGCAAAGAAGTGCTTGCAGCTTCCGTTTCACCTGATTTCAGAGGGGAAAACTGTAGGGGAATTAAAGCCCTTAACTAGACCAACGATTTGCAACTGATCGCACTCAATTTTTTTGAGAATTGCAAAAGTTATGAGCATTTGAAGTTTGGGCTGCAAATGGGGCTGGAACGTGAACAGTGCGCATGGCTGGAGTTGAAGATGAACAGTAAAGGCCACGTGTCGCTTTCTCATTGGTTGGAAAAATGAAGGAACAAAAGTGCAAGGAATAAAATAGCAAAAATAATCTAAAAATCCTGGAAAAATTCCTAAAAATACTAGATATTATTTGGAACCCAATAAAATTAGTTTCACTAAATTTTGATGAAATTTGGAATTTAGATTATTCCGGAACGAAAATACTGATTTTGATGAAAGGCATGAGAGATAAAATAGCAAAGAGATTCCAAAATCATGGAAAAATTCCCAAAAACATTTTAGAATATTTGGAACCTAATTCTATGAATTTTGAGATTTTTAGAGCATTTTGGAACTCGGGTGAAATTTCGTATATGGACCGGAATTGAGAATTTTGATTTTGCGGACGATCAAGGATTGAACTCCAATTTCGGAAGGATATGGATGCCAGGTTAATTAGAACACCAAAGAAAAACCAAATTTTGAAATTAATTAATTTAAATTAACTTTTGGCAAAAGACTGAAATTTGGGATGTTACAGATGGCACCACATCCAAGTTGTCGGTGGTTGTTCAATCTCTAACGCTTGCTCGGCTGGGATTGCTTTGCCTCCACGCCACCATCGCCGTATTAGACATGGATTCTGTCGCCGTCTCTTAGTAAAATCCATGTGAAGCCCATCGCCTAAGGCTTTAAAAGCCGCATCAACCCATGAGCCATGATCTCTAGCCCGTGCCACACCTTTTGCCCCATCTTCTATCACTAGAGCTACTATTGCTGTCAAGATTGAGCTCACCGAGATTGTTTTGTTGCACTACAGCTTTCTTTGGCGTGGATCTCCATCCATTGGGCCTTCATCGAGTTTGAAGGCACCGTCAAGTTCACCGTTTAGTGAACTCTCAAATCCGCAAGACAACGTCACTAGACAGTCGCTAAATTGTCGCAAGTATGGTCGTCTTCCTCAATGCCTGTATACCTCCACCACCCGAGCTCGTGGGAATCCAAACCCTAGGGTCAACTGACATGGTCGCCACGTGGAAGCCTCGTTGGTGCCATGCGTCACCATATCAGTCGTGCTGGCTTGCGACATGGCCAAGGTGACAGTGCCTCATAAGTGCTCGCGGGCCCGCTTGTCAGTCATTGACACCCGTGGACCCTGTTCACTATGAACTCATGTCGCCGTGACATGGTCCATGGACTAGGGCCCACGTGTCACTTAGATTGGATTTTTTAGATTTATTTTTAATTGAGAAATTAAATGCTGATGTCAGCATGACATCATAAGTCAATCTTTCGATAGAAAAATAAATTGGAAAAAAACTGATTTTTTTTTCCTTTTTTTATTTTTCTTTTAATTTAAATATTTTGAGAGCTCGTTCTTCTTCACATGAGCTCCAATTAAGACAATTCAAATTTCTAAAAAGCATAAATTAAGATCTATTTAATGATAAATTTTATTTAGTTTTTAGAGTTTGTTTGCTCTTTGGTTTTGTATTTATTTGGCATTTTCTCTCGATTCACGTAGAAGTCAATGTGCCTAGATTGCTCGAGGGTGAAGGGTTGATTTAAGACCAAGCTCTAGATTTAGATCAAGACTTTTTCCAAGACAAGTTGTGTTTTGATTATGTTGAACACAATTTTATAAATGCTATATATTTTAAATTACTTCATGATATTTTATGCGTAGAACTGTTTTCAATTAGTTTGGGATCTAGTTATTCTATCTAATTGGATTATACCTACCTTGTCATTTGTATGCCATGTCTATTTGTCACCATAGGTTGGATCATTATTAATTGGTTGCTATTATATGCCAATATGGGTTGATTAGATCTAGTGTAGTTTGCGTAGCTATGCCACATACAATTAATATCTTCTGGAAGTGCAAATTCAATTTGATTAATAGAATATAGAAAATGTTTATGAGTGGATGTGTCATGTGTTGTCACACAATGGTGTTGAGTTGTTGATGGTATGTGCTACGCAATAATCAACTAGGGTTGTAAATGATTTCGACTGAGGCATGTGGCAAGGGGTTGTGAGCCAGGGTAGCCCTGTGTGGCATTGATTGACATGTTGAGACGGCAACGGACTAGACCCAATGGTGGCCCTTTGGTCGGGATGATGTGATCTGACGAGAGGAGATGGGCTAGAAGCGGTGGCCGAGATGGGCTAGGCTGAGGAATAGGAATGGGCCAACCAAGGATTGAACCCAAAAGCCTAAATCAAAGTCTCTAAATAATTTCTGAATTAAAATAATTATAGAAATTCGAATAAGTCCAAATAATTAACTAAAATACCTAGAAAAGTCCAAAAATTCCATATAATATTTTGAGACATGTAAAACTCAACAAAATCTCTTTTTATAAAAGTTTATATAAACTTTGCACATATTTAAATATTATTTTAAAAAGGCTTAATTCAAATATATTATTTAAATTCCAAATAAAATCCAGAAAATTTCAAAATTTCACAAAAATCATAAATTACAATATAAAATCATTAAAAACCAAAAATTGGGATGTTACATTTTCCTTCTTAACCAATTCATATTTTATAAGATCAATGCTTGCGGTGCCTTTTTTTGTATAGAAGAAGTCCAACTCTTTTTAGATGATTCTTGGTTGCCTTCATTTCTGGGTAGTATATTTCAGTTAGTACATTTACATATCCATATTGTGCCCTCTGTCTGGATCAGAGCTATTCGGTTAGTGCACCAAAAGTTGGATGGTTTTTATTTCTGACAGGAGGCGTTTGTCTCAATGTGCTGAGATAGGGTACATGAAAATTACATTGTGCAGTTCTCTGTTTTTTTTTTTTCTAAAAGAAAGTAACTCAGTTGACTTTGTAAGGATGCCCGGTGTTTTCTAATCTTGTGATTCCCTGTTTCTGTAGATGTTCCATTTGCTGCCAGCTGGAGGGATTTATCGGAAGAAACTACGGGACTTAACATGCATCTACTGGATTTGTTCTTTTGTATTTCTCATATACCGTGGAATGTACCCTACTACTTATTTCTTCTTCTTCAATTGTGGTTACTTGAGCAACCATCATTTGAACTTCTTCGATTTTTTTAAATAATACATTTTTATTCAAATTTCAAAATATACCACCGAGAAAAAAATCTCAGAAATATACACATCGCTTGGTTGGTTGAATGGCGGCAACTAAATAGAAAAAATGCAAAGGCGACACGAGGGTGGGCGATGATGTGGGTTTGTGTCGCCGTGAAAAGCGAGCGAACCAAAGCGGGACGTGTCGCTGCGAAAAGGCGAAAAAGTCCGTGTCGCCCGGCGAACAAGCGACAGACCGTGCCGCTTGACCAGCAGGCGACCGCGACCATTCTGAGAAATCGTGGGCATAAGGGGTTAGGGTTTAGGGTTTCGCAGACCCGTGAGAGGCTGATCGAGTCCAAAAATACGAGAAAAATCAAGAGCGACCTCATAACACGTGCTACTACTTACGTATGGGCGAGATAGTCGACGTTGCCCGGCATGAAGTTGCGAAAATCGGAAAAGGCACTCGCGGCCATGAAACCATAGAAATGGTGGACACTTAAGGGTTTAAATCGGGACAGCGGGACAAGCTGGATACGGGCCAAAAATACAGAAAAAAATCAAGGCGACCTCATAGCGAGCTACCACTTACGTATAGGCGAGATAGCCGGGCGTTGCCCGATGGAAGTTCTGAAAATCGAAAAAGGCACTCATGACCATGAAACCACAGAGATTCGAGTCGAAAAATTTTGAAATTTTTATAGAGGTTCCTGATAAAGCAGTGATATTACCATAAAAATTTCAAATGATTTGAATATGTGAGAATTTTTAAAATTCAAACAATATAACTGTCACGATAAAAGCAATGGCCGACAAGTTTGAACCGAATGAAAAATGAAACAAACCACGTTAGAAAATTTGAAGGGCACATACGGTGAAAGTTCAGATGATAAAATAAGTAGTAGATTAGATTATATTACAAGAGCATTACAACGGTGGCGAAATTGCAGCGAACTAACTAACTAAGCAAGCAATGTTCGTCATGGTAGAACAAATGATTGTTCGACCTATCTAGGTATAGCGAATGATGTCCAACATTTTACGCATATTACCTATCCGTTTTTATTGTGCGATTAGTCCTCGGACACCTTCGATCCCTACTATGAAAGAACTCCATGGGGATCCAGATTCTCCCAAGCTATCGCCGAATGGGTGCCCTATCGTCACGTCTCGGTGTGTAAGATTTAAATTTTGGTCTTTTTATGTGGATTTCGCCTCCCATATGGGCATGTCATCCCGATTCGGCGTCCCCTATGTTAATACCACCGGGTTCGGTTGGTCTGCATAACACGTCAAGGATTTGTTGCGTGCTACGGACCTCGACATTTGCTTCCCTTGTCCCTTCTTCTTGAGAGGAGAACCCTCCTGCACCTCTCTTTGTGTTGGCGTTGGCGGAGACATGCGAGAGCGCTGCTTTCTGTTTCGCTCGCACTCCACTATATGGTGCGGGATGTGTGTGTTGGGCTTATCCTTGGACAACCGAAGCGTGCCATGCGATCAATCACGATATGCCGCTTTGGTCGTTGAAGAACACCGTAGGCGTACTCGGTCACGCTTTTACAGGCGGTAGTGGCACCACGGAGATAGTTGCTCCCCGGTTATCCTATGCGAGAAGCATGAGATGTGGGTGGTGCGTCTCCGAGTCCACCCGATTGAAATACCAGCCGCAGTTCATCCTCGGCCAAGGAACGCAGGTAGAATCTCCGGTCGCTAGATCACCGTGGCGGTATCAACCACGCCTCCGAGGCCATGTCACATAAGCGTCGGGGCTTTCGGGTGCCCCGGAGGAGGTTTCTCCTTTGACTTGAGCACATTCGCAAGTGTCCTTTTGAACTCTGTGTGAAATGAGCTGGTTTAGAACTACTACTTTGTGAGTTTAACATGAGTATGTCGCATGAAACTCACCGATTGGTTGGCCCTTGCCCACCGCCCTAAGCTCTGGTTGATCTAGAAAAAGGCGATATCTTGGCGGCCTCTCCCAGGGTGAAGTTCTCGGGCGAAGCGGGGTGGCGTCGTGGCGGTTGTAGAAATTAAGTAGTCGCGTCGTTCGGCCCGTCGATCCATTGGAAGAAGCAACAGGTCATTGTCTTTGAGAAAAGAAAGAACGATACATGAGATGGTGGTGTTACCTGTATTGTTTGGACACCAATAGGTTTACCTTGTAGGTGCGGCCCTATGATAGTGTGGTATTTGTCTCTCCATGGGTAGATTGCATCATCTTCGCCGGTAGGTTGCGATCGCATTCGGTCGAGCAACTCCGAGAACGGCGTCGGCGCTCTTGGCATCCGGATATTAGGCGGGATGACTTCGCTTCTTTGAAGAGGCGGATGAAACGACATTGTGCCCTAATTTGTGTAGATTCAAGCGGCGTTTATTCTTTGGTTTGGGTGTGTTTGGATGTCTCGCCTCGCCTACATTTTATAGTGGTGGTGAGGGTTACTCAACACAATTACAGACACTTGTCCAGCTGCACGATGTGTCACCCTTTGCGAAAATGGCCGGCCGCAAACCGCGTGTTGTCGTCTCGGTCTGGCGAGGTGCAGCGTGTTGTCGTCTCGATCTGGCGAGGTGCTGGCGTGTTGTCGTCTCCGGTTGAAAAGCGAGGTCTGGCGTGTTGTTGTCTCGATCCAAAAGCGGGTGCGGCGTGTTGTCGTCTCGATCTGGCGCGGGGTGGCGTGTTGTCGTCTCGATCTGGCGGGGTGCGGCGTGTTGTTGTCTCGGTCGATAAAGCTACTAGGTGTGTCACACGACTACTAGGCGATGAAAGGATTAACTAAGGACATAAGATTTAAATTACAACAAAAGGGAATGCAATTGTTACGTGCAACATGACGTTTCAAACGAGTAACTAAGTACATAATATACTACCAATAATAAAAATCAAAAGAAACTACTGTCGGCCTCGCTTCTGGGGAGGCCTCCTCCTCCGAACACAGTCCCTTGAGTCGTCAAGCTGACTCGGCGGCGATGGGAGCCTCTGCGGCCTAAATTGGAGGCATCGCGTACTCGAATTTGAGTAAAGGTTGCGTCGGTGGTGGCGCTCGTCTGTTGTGATGACCGACTGGTCGGGACGAGAACCTCGCTATCGGGTCCTCGTAGTCCATGGGTGCAGGTCGTCACCCTCGTCCTCGTAGTTGTCGGGAAGCGAGTGGAGTGCGCTGTGTGAAAAAGCGTACTGCGGGAACTGTAGCAAATGAAGAATTGTTTAGAGCATTGTAATCTGCGATTGTAAGATGTGAAGCAGTGCATCTCGGTACTCACCGACAGGCGTGCCCTCGCGCTGACTGCGGGGCGGTAGGTGCGAAGATGTACTGCCGTACCCCCCGCTAAGCGGGCATGCTGTCTTTGCGTCGGTAGGGAGACTTGATATCCGGACAACTCGAGGGCCGTGTGGGCGTCGAAACCTCCCGGCGTGGAGGTGACCTCTGTCTCGTCACCTCGACTCGGTGGTCACCGAGTATACAAGCCACAGAAACTTCATTTGTCTTGATGGAGCGCGAGATCACCTGCCAAGTGAATTACCAATTAGTTAGCAAGATAAATTACGAATCGGTAAGATTATACCGAATGTATGGCATAGCGTACCAAAGTGTGCGCCGCAGGAGTCCATATGGGCGGAAGTGCGTGTCCGCCACCCAGGGCGTGTGTAGGAGGATCGGGGTCGACACGCATTAAAGCGGCGAGTCCGGGGGCGTACCGGTCGCGATGCAGCGTGTACGTCATGGTCGTCTGGCATGACCTCGGCGTCGCGTCCTCGAGGCTCCTCCCCTCCTCACCCCAAGGCACCATACGTGCGTGCGGGGTCGAGTGCGCTCTTCCCTCGTGCTGTGGGTAAGAAATAAATATAAGCGTTATTACATGGCATTACGGTAATAATTATGAAAACATCGATCACGGGAACTTCTGGCGTGGGGCTGCGGGTGGGGCTGCATGGTCGTCGTGCCGGAACACTGTCGTAGGCCAAAGCGCCTCATCACACGATGGGCAGCGTAGCCCTCGGCGTGAAGCGTCGAACACGAGGCAAGCGGGTGAACGATAGCAGCGTCCGTGTGCAAAGGGTGGACGAGCCACCGTGACCACGAGCTGGACCTCGGCGTCGCGTCTGGCGTCCAGCGTCGTGGTCCTCGGTGAGGTGGTCGAACGCGGCCGTGAAATGCGGGTAGGCTACCCGCGACCTGTCGCGCCCGGGAAGGTTGTAGTCACGATATACGCGTAACCGTTAGCACTAAGAAAAGTAAAACAAAAGTACCAAAATCACGGTTGCAATATCTTACCGTCGGCGGCACGAGATGGTGCCACGGTCGGACCATCGGCGTCGTCACGGCGTGCCTGTCTGGTCGGAGGTCGATCTGGGGCCGACCGATCTGAACTTCTCGTATGCCCACAATTGTACCGCGATGGACATCCTCCGAAGGTCGCTGGCGCCGATCCGTGTACACCCCACGCGAGTGCACGGTAGGTGGCGCCGCAACCTGACCGATCCCGAAATCTTGTGGCACGGCGTCGAGGTGCGTCGGCGATCTCCTCGCCAGCGCACGGTGCTGTCACGCTATCCCCATGGGGCGTCGTGAACATGCACCAACCGAAAAACCCACAGTGTGCGCCTCGGTGGCGGTGAGGCTCTGCTCGTCCGTTGCTCGACGATCTGGTCACGTTGTAAAAAAGCTCACTTGTTATTTTAAGCGATGCGTACACAATTTATTTTAAATGCTAACGACGTACCAAACCGTCCAAGCCGACTCAAGGTCGGTCCGTGCGTGTGGTGAAGGCCTGTACCCCTAGGGTGGTAGCACACCCATGAACTGTCTGGCATTCTTGGCGCCAGATCCTCGAGGCGTCTGGGGCACCACCATGACCCGTGATCGGGAGGCCGAGGAGGTAGGAGGCGCCCTGCAAAGTGATCGTCATCTCCCGACAGGAGATGGAAGGTGTCGTCTCCGGCCTCCACCGATCCACTAGGCGGTGATCGGCGACCGGTCGTGCGGAACCTGCGTCCCAAGAACTCAACCATCCGGCGAGGGCGGCAACCTGAAGCCGAAGCCTAACAAACAAAGACATGTCATTAATATCGGTCTTTGCACTAGTCATGCTGCTAGAACAAACATGTTTACAAATTTAAATCTTGATATGTTACAGGGACCCAACGCGGATCGATCATCCGGATCTAGCTGCTGTCTGGTCTAGGTCGAGGACGGTCGGCTCACAGGTCCCTCCTCCTTTGGGACAGCGGTGGCGAAGCGAGCACGGTGACCACGATCGACGGCCGGGTCCAACAACTCGAAGGCCGGTCGTCATCTCCTGTTTGGTGAGCCATCGCTGCAATTTACAAAAAAAGTTAGAATCGAAACACATATGTAAACAAAAGAGTCAGTAAAACGCACAAGCATCACAACAATATGTCGAAACAAATCGCACATAAAAAAGCGGAGAAGCTCATTACAAAATATCACGAAAGCAGTTGCAACAATTTATCGAGACACAACACTGCGCAACTAGCAACAGAGTTCATACAAAGACACGTTATATCGATGAAATATAAATTTGATATATGACATATGGTAATGCTTGTCATCAGGTGCGATGGCGTCGTGCAGCAGTCGGGTGGCCATCTCCTCCTTCGTCTTCTTCGTTTTGTGCTTGGCAGTTCTTGAGCGTATGTCCTCGTTAGTTGCATAATGAGCATTTCTTCACGCGTTTGCCGACCGACTCATCCATGTCATTTCTTATCGCCTTGTTTTTCGGCGTCCCGCTTTCACTCTTCTCGCATCAAGATCGGGGACCCGAACCTTTCATCAACACCGAGTTGTGGTGAAAGAACCCACAACCCATAGCCATAAAGCTCTTCGCCCAAGTTACCATCACCCTTTCCTTCATGAAATATTCAGATAGGTATGTACAGGTTGCATTCCAAATAAAGCACACTTGGCTATGACATGAGAACATGGCACGTGCAAAAGGTATGGCTTGTTGCACGAGCATTTGCACTCACCACTGTAAGATGCACTCTGGTGACAACCCTCGGTTGGTTCCACACCTTCCTTTATCCTGCAGATCACCTCGGCGCAGTGTCCGTGCACCAACTTTGATAGCTCTATGTTTGGCCGCCTTGACTCTTCTCATCCATGTATTTAGTGATCATTGAAGAGTCACAGAACTTCTCATCTCTCATTACTATGTCAAGTGTTGCATGCACGTCCACAAAGTACTTGGTTGTACCCTCGGCCTCCTCGACAATTCCTACCAACGGAAGACACCTCATCCCTCGCATTACCCGGTTGTAAACTTACGCAAAGTTAGTGGTCATCACACCGTGTCGGCACCATGTGTGTCATATAACGATGACCACTTCTCTTCGGTTCGTTCTTGATCCAAATCAGAAACATTTGATTGGCCTTTGCCTCCGGCGACGGTTAGTCGCCTCATCCTCTGTTGGCGGGGGAAAAGAGGCTCCACTTTGCTCACTGTGTTCCACGCCACTATTGTTGTTAAATCGCTCCTTGTGTTTCCTTGTCGGTCATCAAGATTTTTCCACAGTCCGGAACTTACTCTCACAGTTGCGATTACATAGTCTTTTGAACATGTTCATTAGTTGCTTGTTCTGAATTGCTTATAGAAGTTTGCACCCAAATGCCTCATGCACCATCGACTCGCAAGTCGAGGCCATCGGAATGGCTCCTCTTCCCTTTTGCGGTGGTTGATAGCACTAAGCAAAAGCATACTGTCATGCACAGACGCACACACCTAGATGAGTTTTGACTACCCCGATCTTCAAGTTTCAGTAGGAACCACGACCAACTCTCGTAGTTCTCGCTTTCTCTGAAGGCAAAGGCAACCAGCGAGAATCTGGTTGTTCCCATCGACGCATATTTGTCGATACTTGCCCTCTGTATTTCCGGTTAAGAATGTGCCGTCCACGCACAACAATGGACGACGATGATAGAACACCTTAATGCAAGCTCGAATGCGAAGAACACCCTCCTCGGATGCATTTTAGTTGGCCCTTTGGATTGACGGACAATCTTGATAATCATAGTAGGTCCCGTGATTTCTTCCCTGAATGCAAGCCCGAGCGGTCTTGAGCGAGGTTGTGGTACGAGTCTTCAAACTTCCCACGCCTTCCCATAGCTAATTGTGTACTGATATCTGTTCTCGATCGCTTCGGATAATAGCACGGGGCTCAAAACTCGTGTTCTCCACTATCTCTGCGTACATGATGTTCACGACATACCGGATGACAGTTCTGTGAGCCATCACTTGTTTCCTCAGTCATGCATGTGTGCTGCTCAACCTTCGAACATATCCAATGGATGCCCCATTTGGGCTTGTACGAGTGCACTCTCCACGGACACCCATGGATCTCACACACCGCGTCGTAGCGAGTTGGGGTTGATTTCTTAACCACGAAAGTCCTTCTTAATGATAGAGCCCAATCTTTCACGGCATCTGCCTGACCTCTTTTGTCGGGTAGATCTTGTCAAGCCTAACCTCATTATCGATTATCTTGCCAAAGCATATGGTTGCTTTCATTGACAACCGACCTATCAAATTCTGCGTGCTCCACTCACCGCACAGCGGTGACTCCGTACCTTTATCTTCCCCATCCGACTCATCGTCGTCCTCCTCTTCTGCTCTGCTGTACTCACGGTCTTCCTCTTCCATCCTAGCTGTTATTTCATCAATTTGCTCACCTTAAATGCGCGGTCCAGCGCTTCTTGGCTAACATTTTCATCATCCTCCGAAACTCACCATGTTCACCGCTTTGGCAAGCGATGTCATCGTTGCATTCTTGAACATCTTGTTCATGCCTAGATCCCCAATTTGGTGTCACCAAGCCGAGCTCATTTTGAGGCTGACTGCACTCACCGGCGTCCAACTGCTGCTGGGAGGCAACATCCCTCTCATATGCTCGCACTAAAAGCACCCGATTCCATCCCCTTTGCTCTGCCGCCCTCACATATGATCTCTACGATGGGGTTCCTTCACTCAACTAGCTCCCAGTAAATAGGGTCGTTTTGCATACTACATAGGCAAAATACCTTCAACTCGCACTTCTCTTGTTCTATCCGAAAAGTATAATACAACCATTTCAACACGGAAGCAAATGTGCGCTTCTCGACCCTACTCAAACTTCTGTCTACATACTGCATGTTACTAAGATCTGCACCCTCCAAACCATGCATTACAACCCCATCTCCATAATAGATTCTAAATGGAACTCGTTCTGCCATATCTGCGAATCCATTCATTCACCCACGAATTAATTACTTTCCGTATAAAATACTATGACGTAACATAACTATACCTACATGCTACGAAAATATATATCTAATCTTAAAAAACATCTACATTCCTAATAATTCATATCGATGTACTTATATTTGTAAAAACATGTACATTCATTCCTAAAAATATATACATATCGATGAACTTATATCTTAACAAAAAATATACATTCGCAACTACATTACCATCAATATATACCGATATACTCCTTTCCGTAAAAAATATCTAAATTTTCTAAACTACAACTAGTTGTGACCTATCAATTTAACTAAAATTCTCTATTCGTAACCTACCAATTTACCTACATTTATCCGTAACCTACATCTAAGACTATTTCTAATCTACCACTATTTATTGCTACAGTGCCCTAGATCTAAAACTATTTCTAACATATCATAATTTACTGCTAACAAAAATAAACAACATAAATTTACCTCCAAACAGTGGCGCAGAATCTCCCCTCTCTTCCTTCTCTTCTCTCCTCTCCTCTTTCCCCTCCTCCTCTTTCCCCTCTTCCTCTTCCTCTCCCTCCCTCTCTTCTCAATTCAAATTAGAATGCCAACAATACCAGTGAAGCCTTTTATAAACGCGCGTGTCGCCCTTTCGTCGGGCGACACGGCCCGCTGCTACCCTTTCGCTTGGATTCGCGGTCGATTAACCGTTTCGCCCTTTCGCGGGCGACAGGCCAACGTCCGCCCAACCGTGTCGCCCGTGTATTTTTCTATTTAGGCCCCTGTCGCCCAGCCAACGGACGACAGAGGTATATTTCTGAAAATTTTTTTTTCGGTGGTATATTTTTGAAATTTTGAATAAAAAATGTATTATTTTTAAAAAAATTCGAACTTCTTCATTCACCAGCCATATTATCTAGATGCATGTTTCATCAACATCATCATCATCAGATGGGCAACCATCGCGCCTGTGGTTACTTGGGGCAGCACTGTTTCCGCAGAATGTAAATGAAGATTGCCCAGAAATTCTATCCATGTTTGCGGAACGTGAATGAAGACTTGTACTGGAGAAAGTCTGTAGGATGCAGGATCATCAGAAATCATATCAATACAAATAACTTAATTAACTAATTGCCACTCCATTACAGCTAGCTCTCGTAGCTAGGCTCACGAGCAACCACGAGCGCTCGAGCCACTTTTCGAGCCGAGACAAGCTTGGTTTTTGGCTCTTTTATTAGTGAGCCGAGCTAAACCGCAATTAAGACCAAGCTTGGGTGAGCTTGACTTGAGCTGGCTCGGCTTGTTTTCAGCCCTAGTGGTATGATGCCTCCTTTTCTGGTGGTGATAGCAACACATAGGGGGTGTAAAATGAATCCAGATAGTTTATTTTATCTATTATATATATTTCGTATTGTAAAACAAATGTGGATTCAGATATTATCCAGATTTTTGTGGTGGATACAAATACAAATATGGCCTGAGAAAATACGGTTGAATACGAATATGGATAATCTGGATCTATCAGTTTTATTTCCCTTAGCATCTAGCCCACTAATTTGTTTTGCATGTGTTGTGTTACTGTGTTAATTTTGCGGGTTTGATATGTAATTTCATATATTGGAACTCTATTTGTAGATGTTTGTAGTTTGAATTTCTTCTATAAATCTTTGTTTTTTAGGATATTCGAATTTGACCAAATTGATTCAATATTTGATTTGCATTTGTATTCTTATTCATTTAAAAGTAAGAATGCTAATGTGGTAAGGCCACTATTTGATCTGTTTTCACTCCTAACAATATGTCACAAGCAATTAGACATATCGTCTAGTAGGTGGGTACTGTACATGCTTTTTTTTTTCTCCGACTTCGGTTTCCTGCCTGGTGGCAGGCTTAGTTTGCTTTAGATTTTGGTCCCGTGTGTACTTGAAACCACATTAGAAATTGACTTTGGTTGACTTAAACTATAGTTATAAAAAAACACAGTTCGTTTGAGTTACAGTACATGATTCAAATCCGTGATTCGTCTTTTTTCAATTTTTACTATAAATACGAACTACTACTCTAAACCAACCGATTCGAATTCGAGCAAAACGATACACTGTTCGCCGCGGGATTTACTGGGAATCCGGCAGCTAGCTTGAAACCACGTTAGAAATTGGCTTGCGGCTTCTCAGCCAGAGCCGGAGCAGTTAGCCAAACGGTTTGAATCCAACATAGAAGCCACGCATTAGGCAATGGACCCTAGGTCTAGCTCCACCAACTTCAAGAGCCCATTATAGCCCGCTCCACCCTCGCTCCCTCCTACCGACCAACCGCCGCCGCCGCTGCCCGCCTCCGCTTCCGTCTCCCTGCCCTGCTCTGCCCGCCTCCGCTCCGGCCTCCACCGGCCGCCTCCATCCGCCGCCCGCCGGCAGTTCCTCGGCGCGGAGAACAGAAGGTATCCGTCGGCCCCTAAATCTCTAGTAGCGGAAAAAAAATAAAATCTTTCTCGTCTTCAATTGTTTGTGAATTGTGATGAACGCACATGGTAGCAGCAGCAAGCCACCGTCTCCACTGTGCTTGTCCTCTTCTCCTATAATTTTGTGAGGGCACTGTACTTGACCTCTTCTCCTATAATTTTGTGAGGGCACTGTACTTGATAGTAGTACTAATAATTATATTAGACCAAAATTAGTCTTGTGTTAGTTTCACCATGAGTAGGGATGTAGCATAATGAAGAGGTTCTTCTTGGTTCATGTTCCTAAGTCCAGTGATGAGTCTAAAGGTAGTTTGTAACACCGAACAATTCAGTCCTCTTTAGTTTCATCATGAGTAGGTTTGTGCTTGCTTGTATTTTCTAATACTGAACAATTCAGCTGATCACCGCATGTCAGAGTACGTCTTGCTGAAAATCAGAAATTTCAAAAATGACACCCAATTAAAGTGTGCCTTAACGGTATTTGTGTGTATGACATGTGGGTCCAGTGAGTCTATTTGTGGGCCAGGGTGTCAAATACTGAAACACAAATTTTAAAGGGTGTCAAATATTGAAATCTTTCGCTGAAAATTGCCCCTACGCCCAAGCTGAGTTTTGTAGACAAAAACATCCGATCTTGATTTCAAAAGCTGAGTTTGTGGTTTTTACTCTCAATCCATCTGAACATGGAATCGAAAACCTGTAATTTCAATCGCATTTGTTTGTTTTCCATTTGATTCCAAGAACGCCCAAAATTGAAATGTGGCCTAGCTTGACCTTCTATCCATAACGTATCCTGTGCACACAGGCCTTCCCGTGTACACACCGTGCACACCAACTAACAAAAGTCACGAAAAATTCTGAAAAAAATTGTAGATGTACTTCATAGATTGCCCTACCTATGTATGAAGTTTCAAGATCAAATTAATTATATATCCTGATATATAATGAATTTGAACCTACAATTTTATACATAGGTAGGGCAATCTATGAAGTAAATCTACAATTTTTTTCAGAATTCTTCGTGACTTTTGTTAGTTGGTGTGTACACGGAAAGACCTGTGTGCACAGGATACGTTGCCCTCCTTCTATCGTTTAAGTTTTTTGTGGTTCGGAGTACCTGAGACTTTGTTCTACAGTAGTGTGTACTTCAATATATATAGCTTGGCATCACTGTCTTTAGAGAGTATGTGCACAAAAGTAACCTCATTTTGCGTTGAGTTCTATCACTGTCTTGCTTACAGAAAATGGCACAGCACAATTATATGTTGCTAGATGATGGTACCTAATACATGTTATTAGTGCAGATGCCAGAAGCTGAGTGGAACGATGAAAACACTAGAATTATCTGTGAACTCTTTGTTGAACAAGTTCGGGCTGGAAATCGACCAACTACCCATCTCAATAACATTGGTTACAGCCAAGTTGCATCGAAGTTTCAACAAAAAACACAGTTACTTTATACGAAGAAACAGCTTAAAAATAAATGGGATAAACTCAAGGGTGACTACAGCATCTGGAAGAAATTGCTTATATTGGGGGAAGGTTTAAGTTGGAATAATGCAAGAGGAACTATTGCAGCCGACGATGATTGGTGGAAGAAGACAGATAAAGTATGCAATACTTACACTTTGTCATTAATTTCTTATTATATCAAATATGTTATCAGGTGTGAAATCTTTTGTTTTTCTTCACAGGAGTTGCCAGGTGCAAGCAGATTCCACAAAGCTGGAATGCAAAATGGGGATTATTTGAGTGATGTTTGATGATATAACCAGTAATGGTGTGGATCATTCGCCACTAGTAGCGGTTAGTTTGCCATCTGTTCCAGACAGCTCTGTGAATATTGCGAATATTGATGGATCAAACAATGCTATTGTGAATCTTGATGGATCAGACAACAATGCTAATGCGAATCTTGATGGATCAGACAACAATGTTGAAGATAATGATGGCACTCAGCTAAACCATGAGTCTCCATTGAATAGGAATAAGAAAAGACCTATTGATGTTAATGCCAAGAAGAGTAAGAAAAATAAGACTGAAACTGCTTTGCTCATGCAAGCTCAATTGAAGCATATAGCAGAGTTGGCTGAGAAAGCACAGTCAACTTTTGAAAAGTTTACTTCCCAAGTTGAATCTCCAGGATCTGGCATTCAAGATGTCATGACATTGGTTCGTGAATGCGGAGCAGGGAGTGGAAGTGATGAACATTTCATTGCAACTGAACTGTTTGTCAATAGTGAACAAAGGGAAATGTTCTTGACTATGGCAACAGCTGAGGAACGTCTTGGATGGCTTAGAAGAAAGTACAATGCCAAGTATGGGACTTGAATAAATCATCCTAGGGCTTTTTTAGGTTCTGTCGTTAAGCTTCTCATCTTACTCATTTGGGGCTATCTTTCTTTGTATTGGATCCTAACAAGTTAACAAGTTACAAGTACGTATTAGATCCTGAGAAGTATGGTTGTCCACTTGTGATTGTAAAGGCTCATATATGAATGTGCAATTGTCCTTTGGTGTCACTTGTTTTCTATCACTGCTGTTGTACCTTAAAGCATAGTTTTTTGTTTCCAATTTTCTTAAGACATTAATCAATTATGTGTTTGATACAAATCGTGAGTTCTTGCAAAGTGACAGCTGTCAAAGTGCTGCATCTTATAATGAAGATCTTAAACAGATGGTGCTTTGTCAATATCAAACTTCTTCAAAACTTCGACGGAGTAAAGCATTCGAAACATCCATTTTGTGGCACCATGAGGGAATTTGATGGTTTAAAATGTGAGATCTTATATCCATCTGATCCGTCTAAAAAATCTGTTTGATCATTTTCCCTCTAATTCTTTGTTTTGCCTGAAGCAATACTACCTGCAAGAACCTGCACAGCTACAAGTGCCTACAACATATCCAGATGCTGCAAACAAGAACTAGTACGGTCCTTGTGTGCAGTATGTAGCTTTGTTGCAAATCCCTGTCTAGCGTCGAGACTAACTTCGGCTGTTGGTGAGAGAAATGTAAATGACTGAAAGTTGTGTTTGTTCATTTGATTTGTTTCTGTCTTTTAAAA
Organism: Guadua angustifolia; assembly: GCA_036346375.1. Taxonomy (NCBI): domain Eukaryota; kingdom Viridiplantae; phylum Streptophyta; class Magnoliopsida; order Poales; family Poaceae; genus Guadua; species Guadua angustifolia. The sequence continues at coordinate 11,057,944 of CM070522.1, forward strand.
GGCACTTGATTGGTGATCCGTGAGCAACATGTCTCTGAAAGAGCTGAAGCAACTTCAAGTTCAACCCTGGAAAACCATTTCAAATATCTGAGCCAGGAAGGTATTTCTCTCCTTGACTTCATTCCAGTTGCATTCTTTCAAAATTTTTGGAGATAGAGCTTCAGAATGACAACATGAGCCTCAGAACCAAGGTACAGGGGTGGATTCAAGCCCCTGGCAGGGTGGGTTTCAGCATGGGGTATGGTAATATTAGCAGTGTATAGCATTGATAGTTTTTGCCTAGCATAGGGTAGCAGTGTGTCATATTTTAGTTTTAGAATATTAGCATGTTAGAGTTCAGCACGGGACATGGCGAAATCCTGGATCCGCCATTGTCAAGGTATATACGCATGATTTCCAGAATCAACTTTGTTGACAACTAGCTAGTCGTCATAGGAAATAACAGTCTTCAGACGTATATTCGCAGATCATTCTCTCTATTGATAATCTTCAGATTGCAGAGGGAGGAGCAGCAGTTGACCATCGGCAAATCTGGCACGAGGCTGAACCCGTTTGCTGCGCTGGACATGAAGCTCGCCAGAGCCCACTGACCTGAACTCATAGTAGAAGAAGCTGGCGGTATAATAGGCTAGCAGCTATCTTGCTAGCTATAGAAGCTGTCAGTGTGACCTCTGAAATGTTGCTGTCATCCATCTAGCTTATAATATTGTCGACCGACTATGTAAATCCGGACTCTCTGTATATATTGTACTAGTTCAAGATAATGCTAGTGCACACAGTCTCAACATAGATAAATATTATAATTATACACAGCGGAAATGTAATAAAAAACTTCATATATTAAATAATACATGTTGAATGATCTTATGGTCGACTTACATGACTATACCTCGCAAAGCTAAACTATGAACAACAAATTAAACTGCAACAAAATGTAAACATAGATAAACCTCTCAGTATACCACAAATAACTGACAAGACTCGCATCCTAAACATTTGTCTCTTTCTAGTGCTCCTCCAAAACTGATGTGACTCTTTCTCAATTGGTGATTTTGTTATTCGCAAGAGCGTGTACATAAAACACTCAATAAGTTGTGCCTGAATGCAATTCAAACATAATTATATGCAAGATTTATTCCAATGAAATGGCTAATATGGTTGTTTTGTAGTAAATCAGCATTTATAAATAAATAAAGTAAATAGATAGAAATAACAGTAAAACAAATAACAATAAATAAAAACTTTCAAGTATTTCTTAAGAGTAAATTGGTTTCCAGTCCTAAATCATATTTCCAACTTTTCAAATGCATCCAGACTCCTTTTCCAAGTTATCATTTATAAAATCTATCCCTTAACTGTAATTCCCAAGCATTGCTTAATACCGCGAGCATAGCTATCCGAATAGATTTTACACTTCGCAGAGGTTATACGCTTTACCCACATGACTTGATCGTCTCTTTGTGCAACGTCATTAGCACACTTCCTTTAGTGTGCCGCAGAGAAATCATAACAAAGGCTTTACAAAGCTCTATCTTAACCCAGTACTAGCTACTAAGGTTTCAGTACTGAAAGGCTATAGCCACCACAATAGGGGCCCCTCTTACTCCATGTGAATTGAACCGTATAACTCGGGACTCACACCACCGCTAGTAGTACCAAAATAAAGACATTGTAAATTAATCAGCTAGGTCTGTCCTATTCCAGACATGAGCTTGCATGTTTACTCAGGTCAAATGCTTGCAAGGTTAAGTCTTTAGGTTAACTGAGGCAAAACTTCCACAATCCCTCTGCCATTCTGGCCCACCTTGGCATACTGCCCTTTGCCACTTGCCTCAATCTAAATCATTTACCACCCTAGTTGACTACCATGCACCACATACCATCAACAAGTCAACATCGTTGCGTGACAACCCCATCACTATAACTCAACATCATTGTGTGATAACATTTGACACAAAAATGCCATAAACATGTTCCATATTCTATTAATTAAGATAAATTTGATATTTCAAAAGACATGAATCATGCATGGCATGGCTAAGCATACTACACATGGTTTAACCAACCCACGTTGGTATCTATTAACAACCAACTAATAATGAACTATTCTAGGGTGATAAATAATCATGGCATACAAATAACATGATAGGTATAATCCAATTGGGTTGAATAACTAGATCCCAAACTATTTTGAAAACAATTCTACACATAAAATATCATATATAATTTAAATCAACATAACAATTTTATAAAACTAGGTTCAACATGATCAAAGCACAACTTGCCTTGGAAAAGCCTTTGTTCTTGCTCTAGACCTAGTTTTTGGTTCAACAATTCCTCCTCAAATGAAATAAATACCAAAATAGGGAGCAAACAAATTCTAAAAATTAAATAAATTTCACCATTAAATATATCTAAATTTTATAAATTTTAAAAATTTGAATCACCATAATCGAGCAAGTATGAAAAAGAACGGGCTCATGAAACTTTTGATAAATAAGAAAATATTAAATAATTAATTTCTTGAATTAAATATATACTAAAAAATCCAAATTATTATGTCTGGCGATGTTAGCATCGAAATTAAGAAATCCAAAAAACCATGGGCTTGACACATGATAACGATCCATGGACCATGTCCACCATCCGACTGCGGTCTACGGTGGACTGATTCCACCGCATAGTCCAATCGACAGGTGGGACCCGCAGCCTGCTGACTCAATGTGTGATGCAAGAACCAACCGAGCAGCCACATTGGCACCCCTGCTGATGCAGTGCTGACCTAGCTATAGCGTGGCTTCTACGCATCACCCACTAGGTCCTCCACATCGGTGCGGCGGTGTGCAAGACCCTAGGGTCATCGTCGGTGAGCAAGCAGGTCCTGACTAGATCTCATCATTGCGGTTCTAATTACATGCTTACCTTCTCCTCGCACACGAAATCAACGGTGATAGCTCCTTCTCTGACAACGACAGCCTCATGAAACTGCAGTGTTTTGGCGAGATTCTGACCCGACTGACGTGCGCACGAGACAAATCTTGGCAAGGCAAAGCGATCAACACTAGTTTTGAGATCTAGTTTCAATGGATAGAGGCGAATCGTTGACTTTTTGCTCATGGTGGCGCACCAAAGAAAATGTGAAAACCGATGAAACAACGACGCAAGGCTAGAAATTGATCTAGGATTTAGGCTAAGCATGTCTAAGCAAACCGAGTGCGCACCTTATAAAGGCTTATGCGCCTCGGGTTTGGCTAACATCGAACCATAGTCCACCATTACTACGAACAAAGTCTAGGACAGACTCGAAAAGACGACGACGCACGAACTAACACGTGGCACAATGAACGGCCCGATGAGCGCTAACACGGCGTAGATCCAATTAATCACGCGGTGCATCCAAGGGACACAAACTCAAAGAGACCTAAACCACTAGGTCTAATCCCACATGCTCAATTAAGATCCAACGGCCCATAACCCAAGTGCTACGTGCCACAACGCTAACCACACGATCATGTTCCAAAGGCTCTTGTGCTAGGGTTCTAGTCCACTCGCCCACTCAATCCAAATACAACGGCCCTAATTGACAAGACATGGCTCACGGTCGTAGTCGAGAGATGAAATGGGCTAGCTATGAAAATAGGATGGACTACCAAGGTTTTGGCTCAAAATTGTTCTATAATTCCCAAAGCTTTTCTAAAAACTAATTTTGATAAATGGATTAATTGGATAAGGTAGTAAAAAATCATAAAAATTCTAGAAAAATTCTTTAAAATATTTTGAGACATTTAGAACTAAAACAACATACTTTTGGCAAAACTTTATTTAAACTTTCCCATTAATTAAATAGTTTTCATAATAGGCCATATTCAATAGTAATAAATAAATCCAAATAAATTCTAAAAAATCTCAAAAATTCAAAAAATTCACAAAGTACATAAATAACAATATTGAAATATTTTGAGATAATTTTTGTGCTGTTGCAATCCTCCCCATTAACGGAATCTCGACCCCGAGATTTAGGGATGACTAAGTTATAAATTGGGAAACTCTACCTTCAGATCTTTCTCACGCTCCCAGATTGCTTCGCTTTCTACATGATTACTCCACTATATTTTGGAAAAGTGAATTGACTTGTTTCTGGTCTTATGCTTCATAATATCCAAAATCTTAATCAGTTGCTCTTTATATGTCCAATCTTCTTACAGACTTAATTGCTTTTAACAATCTCGCTCTCTTGGCATTCGAGACACTTCTTACACTATGACACATGGAACATATCATGCCGCCTACCAACAATCGAGGCAACTCTAAGCGATAAGTAACCTCCCGATTGATTTTGAGCGCTTTGTCGACACTATCTTCATTGGCACACCATATAAGCACAAAATCCTTTACATATATAGCTCTGCTAAGCGATCTCCCGAAAATGTAGTCTTAACTTGTATAAAATGTGCAACCTTGGTCAAGCGACTAACGTTGACCCATATAGAATCATACCCACTCTAGGTTCTAGGCAAATCCATAATGTTATGGATTTTATTACCTGTTGCCTTCTGCTTCCACTCGGAAATCTTCAATGGCCACGACAATACCAACTGGTCTGCTGCATTACCTTTACTCTCTGACAGACATTTCATTAAGCAACATATTCAGCAACCTTACACTTCATATTTGGCCACCAAAACCTCTCATTGAGATCTTGATACATCTTAACACTTCTTGGATAAATCGAATACTTCGAATTATAAGCTTACTCAAGAATCAACTGCTTAATCACCTTTTTATTAGGCACACAAATTTGACCTTTGAACCACATAGTACCTTGTTCATCCAAAGTGAAATCCTTGGCTAAACCTTGACCTTCTTGAATTTGATTATGTTGATCTTTTATTGTCCTTTTGACCTTCTCTAATATGATCTTCTCGTTGGCATTACTTCCAAAGTAGCTAGAAATCCTTTTGAATCAACTTCCAACTTTAGTTTATGAAGTTCCTTGCATTACTCAAATGATCCTCCGATCTAGTAGACTAGCATTGTGACTCTTCTAACTCAAAGCATCGCTACTACATTAACTTTTCCAAGGTGATAATGGATTCCAACATTATAATACTTTATAAACTCTAACTATCTTCGTTGTCTCATATTGAGATCTGGCTAAGTAAAGATATACTTTAAACTCTTATAGTTCGTATATATCTCACATCTATTTTCAATTAGGTAACGACACCACAAATTCAAGGCATGCACACGATAGCTAACTATAAATCATGCGAAGAATAATTCTCCTCATGTAGTTTCAACTGCCTTGATGCATAAGCAAGAACCTTGTCATTTTGCATCAATACACATACAAGTCCTTATCTAAAAGCATCACAATATATAAAAAGGTACCCTAAATATCGCAACAATAACACCAATCTTTGTCATTAGGCGTTTCTTTACTTTTTGAAAACTTTTCTCGCACTATGGCATCTCATAAATTTCTTCTTTTTTTCAACAAGCTGCGTAAATGGTTTAGCAATTATTGAAAATCCTTTGATGAATCAATGGTAATATCCTCGCCATCCCTAGAAAACTAGGAATTTAGGTAATTGACTTGGTTGTTCCCAATACAACACTGCTTCAACTCGCTTGCGTCAATGATAACTCTTTTAACAAATCATCACATATCCAAAGAACTCAACTTCTTTTTATCACGTTCTGAACTTGGCATATAGTCATTGCTCTCAAAGCTTCTCTAAGCTCGATCTCAAATGTTCCACATGTTCTTCTTCGGACTTGGAGTAGACAAGAATATTGTCTATGAACACAATAACAAACTTACACAAATATTCCATGAAAACTTTATTCATTTGTTTATGAAATATGTAGGAGCATTGGTCAATCCAAAAGGTAAACTCATAATATCCACATCGCATAGAGAATGCAGTCTTAGATACATCCTTCGCACGAATCTGAATCTTTAATTTATGATATCCTAATCAAAGATCTATCTTGAAGAAGACTCCAGCTCCTCTTAACTGACCAAACAATCATCTATCCTGGGTAGTGAATACTTATTCTTGATTATCACTTCACTAAGCACATAGTAATCAATAGACATCCTTAAGCTCCTATCTTTCTTTCTAATGAATAGAATAGGCGTGCCCCATGTAGATGAATTAGGTCTAACGAAACCTTTCTCTGAAAGCTCCTCAATCTGCTTCTTCATTTCCACTAACTCATCGGTAGACATCCGATAAGGCCTTTTTGATGTTGGTGCTGTATCAGACACTAACTCAATAACAAACTCGATCTCCCAATCTGACAGTGTACCAAGCATATCATCAAGAAAATGTCTGGGCATTCCCTGATGATAGGCATATCTTCCAAGTGATGACTTTCTGCTGAAAATTGTTAACTGACCATCATCACGCACGTATCATTATCAAGTAAAGCATCTACACAGGGTGAATATTCAGAGAGACATCTAACCCTTCATTTATTATTAATGCTTTTATTACAAAACACAAAACCTCCCATACCCACATATCATCCTTTCCTTTAACAAGAGAATTCTTACATGGATTTTTCAACTAATCACTTTCCCTTACAAGTGCAGGCATGACATCGTATAAGGTAGCATCCTCGTTCCATACATCCTTGGTAGCGTTCTTATTCAAACACCTCTTCTTCAACCACTTCTTCGAACAAACTACTTTTGATATTCCACCGCTTACTCCAAGTGTTATGAACTTCACTAAGGTGACTTTCAGAATGGTTGTGGCTAGCGAAAACACTTGATCCTTTCGTGGGCATTGTTTAATCAAATGACATCTCTCATGGCAGTAATAGCGCAAATGTTTCCATCGTTGTGCCTTGTTGGGCGTAATTTCGGGCACCACATTGCTCTTGCTGTGAATCCCAACTTGATGTTTCTTAGGGCACTCCCTGGCCCAATTGTAACACCTCGGCAACCTGTGCCCCGAATGTTACACCCTCTAGCACTAACAATTACAAGTCGCTAAGAATAAATATTAGCAAAGCAAGCGAACAACTAGGAGGTTGTCGAATTTATTAAAAAATTCGGCAGCACCTCCCCTAAAACTAGGATATCCACTCAGCAGACAAAAGAGACAAATCAATCCAATAACAATAACCATATCAAGCATATGCCTCTAGGAATCTAATCAAGACATTCTAGCAGTTAACTTCTAGCAACTATTAACTTAACATCACAGAGATCATAGCAACCACCACATAATTATTACAGGACAGGAACTCATTAAACATAACCGCAAACAACCCCTTACAAGAATTTTCATGAGCCATTAAGATCAGAACTATAAATCAACATGTTGGAAGGGTGATGATGTAAAATGTGATTGTGCTACTATCCCCATCCATGCATGCCAGCTTCAAAGCACCTAGAAACATTAAATAACAAGCGTGAGTTCAAACTCAGCAAAGTGCAACAATAAGGAAAAGTAATGAATTCAACTGAATTACATTTACTTTAGAATTTAATGTAGCCATTACTAAATTGAAGTTATCAAGTACAAGAAGCAGTAACTAACTCCACTTACCACAACCAATTCAACAATGTAAGTAAACCCTCGTAGGCCTCAATAATCATTCTGGATGAGTCCACGACTCAATCCTCAACTTTGTCACTTCCATTCTCATCAATTAACATTTATCAATTGCAACACGATTGCAATGCAATGCTTTATGCTTTCATGCTCCAAATGCAACCTTTTAGCCTATCTGGGGTATAGTGAGTGCACACCGCTCGGTGTGCACCTCTCATTCCCAACCATCCGTGGCGGGGCCTACTCTTATCGACTCGCTCCCATCCGTGGATGGGACTACGAGGTAGGACTTTTGTACTCACTACGTGTGAGTACAGAGGCCCACATCAACATGGGTCGCCTCTTCCTTTTATGAATGCATAAATGCAAATGATGCTTATAAACAATTCATACATGGCATCATAATTATTTGCTCCTAACCACGACCAAAAACATAAACATCCCATGGAAATCATCATCTGTATGTTATAGAAATTGTTATTTTCAGTGTCACAATATGCATTTACATAACAAGGCAATCAAATCACTTAACATTCTCATAACAAGGCAATCATCCTACGAGACGTGCTCATAACATAATTTAAACCATAGTATGCAACTAATCGTAACGCGAGCATTCAACTCATTCTCCCTAATAGCAATGTAAAGGTTGCACTTGCCTTTAACCTCGGCGATAAACTGACGGCCCATTGCGGTATTAGAAACCTCCAACCCTAGAGAACAACAACCAAGATAGGGCAAGGCACGATTGTCACATTCACAAACTTATCGGAAAATTAAAGAAGCATGATTAAATAAGAGTATAATAGCACACTACTCGATATGGGACTTTATACGTTTGAGAAATAACAATGGCATAAACAATTTTAACCCTTTTTCTCCATTTTAAAGCATACAAAACTCTAGTGATAAACATTACTCCCTGTCCCAATAATACACAACTCTATCATCATTAATCAGCAGTCATTCGCTTAACCAGATATATATATATAGGCATTCCGAGAGAACTTCAAACTGCAAGTACGGACATACTAACGATGGTATGCATAGAGCCACCTCAGAGTTCAGATAACATCTTGCCAAACAATCCAACTAACACTCATCAAGTCAAAATAAGGTGTGGGTGATATAAGCAAATAGAAATTATGCATTTGAGTCATATTACTTGTGTTGTGCAACATTAATTGGGCAGTGCAATCACCCAACATGATACGGTAGATTAAGAAGATGACAAATTGCAGCAACATGGCCTTAGCAGCAGAGATTTAGATAGCGGCAACACACACACACACAAATTTGCTAGAAGGAAAAACTTCAGCACATTTATCAATTTAGGACATGTTGCATAAATGAATGGTTGTGTCAAAATCAACTATAGCATACCTTCTGATCTAAATTATGATCAACAGTCACTCATACTCAGCTGCTACTTCTAATACCTTAACCCCTAGGCACCGCTATCACAAACACAAATGTACATATCTTCCTTTTTGGCTTATGGCAGATCAATTACACCTTCTAGGCTACATTTATGATAATTAAACACAAGAACTAAAACAGCAAGCCTGAACATGCATGCTCACAGAAAGACTTCAGAGTCAGTACATACCATTCGAGACTAAGCACATCTTTTTACACCCATATATCACCTTGCACAAAAACTACACACCTAAATCATGATCATATAAACTGTCAATTCAAGATCATCAACTAGATTCTATACCTCAATAAAATGAACAATGCAGCCTTATGATCATACGGTGTCAGGAATAGGTATATTAAGGTATCAACATCAGCATGACCTCCCAAGAGTAGGGAAAGTCTGAATTGAGAACACATACAAGTAATACAGCTTAAGACAACAAACCAAATAAATTGGTTAACTTAATAACACATGGCCTACCATCAATTGCTCATATGAATTTCAGAAAATAGCATAATACTCTCTGTTGCGATCGGATTCATACACATAAATTTAGCAATGCGTCGATTCTTGCATTTCAAGCCCATCTCTTAACCTTGCACACTTAAATCACTGTGATACCATAACCTAACCTTCTAGGCATGTCATCAAACACATGACATGCACAAAGAAACCAAATACCACAATTTCAATTGTTTGAGCTCTCACCACAAGAAGGCAAGGGGGAGGGCAATCTGCCATCACGCTTAGCTGCTGCCTGCCGATTGATCTTTGGTCTTCTTTGGTGGTCTTCTTCTTTGCTTCTGACAGGGAAGAAGGAAAGGGGCACTGAGCCAGGAGGTAGTCCAGGAGGGCACTGGGTTCAAAGAGGGCAGGCCGAGGAGGCGCGGCACGGGAGTTGGCGTTGGCTGGGAGGTGCAGGAGGAGGCGCCGGCCTGGGAACACTCGGCCAGGGCAGGAGGCAGCCGGCAGGGAGGAAGCCAGGGGAGGGGCGACAGGAGGGAGCCAGGGGCGGCGCTAGGAGCTGGAATCGGGAGGGAGGCGGTTGGGGGTTTGGGGAAAAAACTGGCTCCCCCTTGGATGATGTGGGCTTTTAGGGTTAGGGGAAAAAGAATATAAACTACACCACCTCTAGAGACCACAAAGCAACCCACTCCAAAGACTGACACTTCGAACTCACGGCAAAAAGAAAATCCTTGGATTTAAGAAGAAACAACAACTCCGGCCAAAAACCCTGGTAAAACGATTTGCGGTATTACACCAATGACCTTCCTCACTAGACAAGAAGCATGCTGTTGGTTATGACTACGTAATGCTTTCTTGATGAAGGCTGATAGAATTAGAGTGTTCCTACTTTAACTCCTTAAGCAACATAGCCTGTGTAGCTAGCATTCCACATCCTTTTAACAAATCTTGAACAACCAATGCCCGAAAAATTCTCTTACTGATGCTGAGTTACGATGGTATTTATCTGATCCAAGGGACATTGAGCTGGGCAATAATCTCGATCCTCACAAAGGTAGCATGTGATGTTGCTCATAGGATATTCTTCAAGGGAATGATTTTCTTCACAGCTAGAATAATTGATGGCATGCTCATCATTAGTTTATCCTATTTCTCTATAGCAAATGCATGCACGATCTTCTGACTTGTCTGAATGACAACACTTCGAAGAGCAATGTCTAGATCTCAATAGGATGTAGGGATAGCATTCTTCTCTGACCTCACTATGATCACACTATCATCTGGTGGGGTAAAGACATGATGAAAAGCAGCAACGAACTAATCCCAATAGATATTCTATAGGGCTTTATGGTCAGCACAATATTTCTTTCACTATTCAGCAGTAATTCCTTCCAACTGATGAAAAGCATGCATGACCTTCTCATTACCTTTACATTGAGCAATGAGTAACTTCCTCTCGACAGTCTTAAGCCAATTACCTTCTTCCAAAGGTGAAACATTTCCAAAAAATATCAGCGGATGAGTCCTTGTGAATTTTGATAACCATGCGTAGGAACAAGGATCATTGACAATAGCTTAAGTCACACTATAGACATTGGCTTGATTGGTCATGTTCTGCATTTGCTGCACCATTGCATGTATCAACTGAGTCTGAGCAACCATTCCAAAGTTCTGCATATGCACTTGTGATGACTATTGAGAAACTGATCCATCAATAAAATTCTCGCTAGGTTGATTACCACTTCCAATGACTCCATTGTTTCCATGGGTTTGAATCATCTGCTAATCACTTTATAGGATTTAGGGAATAAGGAAATAGCATAGATAAGAGGCAAGAGTCCTAATGCAGAGGAGAATAGATTTAACCCAACAACTTAAGAAATCATTATTAATAACTTGGTATGATTGCTTACATAAGCCTAAGGGCTATGAAATACATACTACACACTCAACAATCATGTAAGAACCAAATCAACCTAAGTACACAACACTACCGCCTACACGAGCGACACTCCTATCTTAAGCAGACACGACTCCCACACATAAGATTCAAATGGCTACTTGAAGCACTGAATCTTCTAGCTCCAGAAACACCCCATCAATCCACTCCTCCTTGAGCTCGATGTTTCCTTTCTTCACGATCTTCAGGGTAGCAACAGACACTCAGTGCTTCTCCTTCGGTGTAGTACTTTGTCAACTATTCAAGACAACTCATATAAGATTTCAACTTGATCCAGTAAGGGAAAGAAAAAAGGTTTGGCAAGGGAAAAGAATATAAGAATGAGATCAGTTAAGAATTTATTATTCCTTCAAGTTAACTCTTAATTAATAAAATAATATTGAAAATCCTAAAGAGAGAACCAGCCTATCTAGGGCTAAGACCTAGAGTCAGTATGGCTCTGATACCATCTCTGTCAGGACCCGATTATGCAAATCTAGACTCTCTATGTATATTGCACTAATTCAGGTTTACGCTAGTGCACACAAACTCAACATAAATAATATATCCTTTTGGTCGACTTACATGACTCTGCCTCGCAAGGCTAAACTGTGAATAACAAATTAAACTGTAGTAGAATGTAAACGTAGCTAAACCTCTCAGTATGCAATATGCAATTGACAAACCTCGTACCTTAAACATTAATCTCTTCCTGGTGCTCCTCCTCCAAAACTGGTGTAGACTCTTCCTCAACTGATGATTTTATTGTTGGTAAGAGTGAGTACATAAAGAACACTTCCTTTGCTGTACCGCAAAGAGATCATAACAAAGCCTTCACAAAGCTCTGTCTTATCCTAGTACTACTCGCCAAGATTTCAAAACTAAAGGGTTATAACCATCACAATAGGGTCCTCTCTTGTGTCACGTGAGTTGAACCATATAACCTGGGACTCACATCATCACTAATATTGCCAAAGTTATAACATTATAAATTAATCAGTTAGGTCTATCCCATTCTAGACATATGGTTGTATATTTGACTCAGGTCAAATTCTTGCAAGGTTAAGTCCTTAGGTTGACTAAGGCAAGACTTCCACAATCCCTCTACTATTTTGACCCACCTTGGCATACTTCCTTTTGCCACTTGTCCTAATCTAAATTATTTACCAACCTAGTTGATTACTGCACACTCAACAATCATGTAAGAACCAAATCAACCTAAGTACACAACACTACCGTCTACACGGGCGACACTCCTATCTTAAGAAGACACGACTCCCACACATAAGATTCAACTGGCTACTCGAAGCACTGAATCTTCTAGCTCCAGGAACACCCCATCAATCCACTCCTCCTTGAGTTCGATGTTTCCTTTCTTCACGATCTTCAGGGTAGCAACAGACACTCAGTGCTTCTCCTTAGGTGTTGTACTTTGTTAACTATTCAAGACGACTCATATAAGATTTCAACTCGATTCAGTAAGGGAAAGAAAAAAGTTTTGGCAAGGGAAAAGAATATAAGAATGAGATGAGTTAAGAATTTATTATTCTTTCAAGTTAACTCTTAATTAATAAAATAATATTGAAAATCCTAAAGAGACAACCAGCCTATCTAGGGCTAAGACCTAGAGTCAGTATGGCTCTGATACCACCTCTATCAGGACCCGATTATGCAAATCTAGACTCTCTATGTATATTGCACTAATTCAGGTTTACGCTAGTGCACACGGACTCAACATAAATGAATATCACAATTATACACAACAGAAACAAAATAAAAAACTTCATATATTAAATAATACCTATTAAGCTGCAGTAGAATGTAAACGTAGCTAAACCTCTCAGTATGCAATAGGCAACTGACAAAACTCGTACCTTAAACATTAATCTCTTCCTGGTGCTCCTCCTCCAAAACTGATGTAGACTCTTCCTCAACTGATGATTTTATTGTTGGTAAGAGTGAGTACATAAAGAACACTTCCTTTGTTGTACCGCAAAGAGATCATAACAAAGCCTTCACAAAGCTCTGTCTTATCCTAGTACTACTCGCCAAGATTTCAAAACTAAAGGGTTATAACCATCACAACAGGGTCCCCCTCTTGCACCATATGAGTTGAACCATATAACCTGGGACTCACATCATCACTAATAGTACCAAAGTTATAACATTACAAATTAATCAGCTAGGTTCGTCCCATTCCAGACATATGGTTGTATATTTGACTCTAGTCAAATTCTTGCAAGGTTAAGTCCTTAGGTTGACTAAGGCAAGACTTCCACAATCCCTCTACTGTTTTGGCCCACCTTGGCATACTTCCCTTTGCCACTTGTCCTAATCTAAATCATTTACCAACCTAGTTGATTACCATACACCATGTGCTATCAATAAGTCAACATCGTTGCATGACAATTCCGTCATTACAACTCAGCATCATTGTATGACAACACTTGACACACCAATTTCATAAACATGTTCCATATTTCATTAATCAATATAATTTGATATTCCAAAAGACATGAGTTATACATGGTATTAGGGATGTAATCGGATCGGATACGGTCGGATATTGTTCATCCCGTGTCTGTATCCATATTTTTTATCGAATACGAAGTCGGATATGAATAGTGTCGGATGTGAATACGAATGCGAATAATACCAGATACTATCACTTACGAATACGAAGTGAATATAGACCGGATTCAATACGGGTACGAATATTTTTAGCCGGATAATACACGAAAATATAGATAATTTATTGCACATGTAACATACTGAATGGTAGATTACTTATGAGTTATGAATAATTATTGACAAAATGTGAAGAAAATAGTACAAGAATTTACTATAGTTGCATTATACATAATTAAGAATTAATAATGAACGCACAAGAGATTATATAAAAGCTAAATGTAGAGTCATAATAGAATTATCAAAAACAATGGCACTAGCAAATTAGAAGTCACAAACTAGTAAGGTAAACATGATAGAATCATATAATACCATATATCAAATTTATGCACTACTAATTCTAATCTACTTAACCAGTTATGTGCGTGCATGTACGATGTAAGGTAATAACACAACCAGTCCACCAGTGCACCATTTGGCACTTGTCCACGGCACCACCTTAGGAGTGCGCCGGACCGCCGGTGCCGCCTCGGTGCCTCCTCAGCTCAGCTAGGTTTTGTTTGGATTGGGGATTTTAGAGGAGAGAGACTATCAGACTAGTAGAGAATAGAGATAGAGAAAGAGAGCATGAGTGATGGATTGGGGATTTTATGTTTTTGGTTTTGGGTCTGCTGCGTGGCAGTGTCGCATTGCCTTCAGTTTTGGCCTAGCGCCAGTGGACAAGCCGGGAAGTACGAAGCATGCGGTAAATTTTTGGTTTGGCACCGCACTGGCGCTATGGTGCACTTGGCGTTGGCACTTTGGCAGTGGTAGTGTGGCACTTGGTAGAATGGTAGTTGGTACTTGGCACTTGGCAGTTGGCACTGGTACTGGTAGAGTACCAAGAGTGGTATTAGTACACTGGTACTAGTGCCTCCAGACTCTGGTGACTGGTGCTTTTTGATTGGAAAGTTACAGACTCACAGTCTTGGAGAAGTCTTTAAAGCTTTCGGATAATATCCATATTTTATATCCGGATATTATCCGATTATAAACTCGGATATTCCTGTATCCATCGGATAATTACTATCCGTATCCGTATCCTTATCCGAGATAACTATTCTTATCCGTATCCGTATCCGAAAAATTCTTCAAATATCCGAAAAACTATTCAAATCGCTATCCGAATTGATTGATTGGCCTATTTCGGATCGATCGGAAAATATCCGTTCCAGTTGCACCCCTACATGGTATGACTAAGCATACTACACACTAGTAGTACCAAAATAAAGACATTGTAAATTAACCAGTTAGATCTATCCCATTCCAGACATGAGGTTGCATCTTTGACTCAGGTCAAATTCTTGCAAGGTTAAGCTCTTAGATTAACTGAGGCAAAACTTCCATAATCCCTCTGCCATTCTGGCTCACCTTGGCATACTGCCCTTTTCCACTTACCTCAATCTAAATCATTTACCATCCTAGTTGATTACCATGCACCACGTGCCATCAACAAGTCGACATCGTTGTGTGACAACCCCGTCACTATAACTCAATATCATTGTGTGATAACATTTGACACAAAAATTCCATAAACATGTTCTATATTCCATTAATTAAGATAAATTTTTTATTTCAAAAGACATGAGTCATACGTGTCATGGCTAAGCATACTACACATGGTCTAACCAACCCACATTGGTATCTATTAACAACCAACTAATAATGAGCCATCCTCGAGTGACAAATAATCATGTCATATAAATGACAAAGTAGGTATAATCCAATTGGGTTGAATAACTAGATCCCAAAGTATTTTAAAAACAATCCTACATATAAAATAGCATGCACAATTTAAGTCAATATAGCAATTTTGTAAAACTGTGTTTAACATGATCAAAGTACGACTTACCTTGGAAAAGCTCTTATTCCTACTCTGGATCTTATTCTTGGTTCAATGATTCCTCGTTGGACGCTCTAAGCACTTTGACGTCTATGCATATCAAGAGAAAACACTAAATAAATACCAAATAGATAGCAAACAAATTCTAAAAATTAAATAATATTCATTATTAAATAGATCTCAATTTATAAATTTTTTGAAATTTTAATTGCCTTAATCAGAGCTCATATGAGAAAGATCGGGCTCAAAAAATATTTGATAAATGAGAAAATTAGAAAATATTAAATAATGTCGGGACCCCAATATGCAAATCCGGACCCTCTGTGCATACTGCACTAGTCCAAAATTACGCTAGTATACACAGACTCAGCATCAGTAAATATCACAATCATACATAGCAAAAATAAGATAAAAGACATCATATATTAAATATTACAAGTTGCAAGACCCTATGGTCAACTTACATGACTATGCCTCACAAGGCTGAACAACAAATTAAACTGCAGTAGAATGAAGACGTAGATAACCCCTCAGTATACGACAGGCAACTGATAAGGCTCGCACTCTAAACATTTGTCTCTTCATGGTACTCCTCTTCCAAGCTGATATGGGCTCCTCAACTGGTGATTTGTTGGCAGCAAGGGTGAGTACTTAAAGCAATCAACAAGTTGTGCACAGAATGCAATTCTATATAAATATATGCAAGGCTTATTCTAAAGGAATGGCTAACATGATTATTTTGCAATAAAGTAGCATTTGTAAATGAATATAATAAATAGATTGGAAGACAGCAAAATAAACAACAGTAATAGATAGATTCAGCATTTCTCAAGTAAACCAAGCTTCTAGTCCTAAGTCAAGTTTTCAACCTTCCATATGGTAACCTGCCATCTGATAGCATCTAGGCCCCCTCAATTAATTTATTATGTTGTATCATATAGTTTTGGTGTTGATGACTAAGTCAATAATCATTAAGTTATGGAGAGCATGGGCTGAAAGCATAAATGAAGAATTATGAACTCACAAGATTAAGGTGCTTTGTTACTAGTTTATGGCTTGGGAGATGATTCAAGTCAAGTAGCTAGTGTTATTCTTTTCTTTGAGTCGTACTGTAAAGGGGGATTGTGCACAAGTAAGTTCTTGGGTTAATGAGTATAGAGTAGACTGCTTGGAGTTAGAATTCTCTTTGAAAACTTCTATTCCCTGAACCAAGTTCTTCTCAATATGTCAAAACCTAAGTCTAACCCCGGACCAAATCTACTTTTTGCTTTCCTAAGTCCGGAGTACCTTCATTGACAAAAACTTCATACACCAAACCATTCTATGCAAGTCTGACCCAAATTAGGTAGAAACAATCCTCCTAAGAAAGGAGAGCACTCACCATTCACGCTGGAAATATATGATAAATGATGGATTTGTGTTTAGAGCTAACCGCCTATGCGCTCAGTTGGATCCGTTCGTTTTTTTTGATACGTGAAGCTCATGGAGGAGGTTTGATGGGTCATTTTGGTGCCAAGAAGACGGAGGTCGTGCTGTCACTCCTTCTTTTTGGTCAAGATGAGGCGAGACATTGAGAGGTTTGTATCCCGGTTGCGAAGACATGTCAAAAGCTAAGTCACGATTGAATCCACATGGTTTATATATGCCTCTTCCTGTTCCTAGCACTCCATGGAGGATATATCTATGGACTTTGTTTTAGGACTTCCTAGGATCAAGAGGGGGAGGGATAGTATTTTGTGGTGATTGATAGATCTTCTAAGATGGCTCACTTTATTCCTTGTCATAAGAGCGATTTATGTCAATTAATATTGCTAACCTTTCTTTCAAGAAATCATTCGCTTGCATGGTATACCTTCTACTATTGTTTCGTGATCGTGATGCCAAGTTTTGAGCCACTTTTGGAGAACTCTATGGAATAAATTGGGGAGATTGCTATTGTTTTCAACAACATGTCATCCTAAACCTGACGGCCTGAATCGAGGCCGTACACTCCACCACCAAGATTTGAAACCGTTCATGGGAGAAGAAGATGAGTTTGAGTCGAGGACGACTCCACTTCAAGAGGAGGAGGATGATGAGACATCACACCTATGCATACGCCCGAGACTTCTCCAGCCAGATGCAAGGACCCATCACAAGAGCACGAGCACGCAATTGAATCAACAGTGAGCTTGTTCCTAAGTGCCCGTAGTATATATTTGTGAGGATGGTATGCTACCTAATGATATTATTGATTATATCGCATTTTAGGAACTTTGGAGAGGATCATGAAGGCCTTGGGAACCAGCAAGGGCCAGGAGGGGAGGCAAGGAGGACGTCCAAGTCAAGTTGGAGTCCCAATTCATCTTGAGTCTGAGTCCCAATTCAACTCGGAGTCGACTCACTCGCCACCAGAGTAGTGTTCACTAAAATCATCGCCTGTGCCACAAACGACTCCAATTTCAATGATCCATATATGTATCGAAGATAAGGAGATAATCTTCCAATGGCACTGGTTTCTGGTCAATTGGACTTGGAGTCACGGAATACGTAAAATAATCCAGAATACTTTTTCAGTCCGAGTTCGAGTCCGTTCGGCCTCAAAGAATAGCACTGACTTTAAAGTGCCATAACTTTTGATTCGAGAGGGCTCGAGACCCATGAGTACACGTTTGAAAGATCTCAGAGTCTACTTTCCAAAGGATCCAGCCTCACCTCAAAATTCCTTCAGATGCGTCCGAAAACTGCCAAAAACCAAATGTTACTTTTTTTTCTGTCTCGAGTCAAACTCTAGTCAAAGTAGGCTTGGTGTTTTCAATTTGAGTTGTATTAGATCTCCAATGCTATGGACGACCTCTCCGCTCCCCCTAATATAAATAACCACCCAAACCCTCATCTAGAACTTGGTTTTTAGATCAATTCTGTTTTTGAACAATGTATGCTGCCATCTGCTTGTAGAACCCCAACTCATTATGCTTAATATAATTCGCAATTTTAGATTGCTTCTTCTACGCTCTTGCTTGTGTTCTCGATTCGCATGTAGGATAAGCCTTCTGGTGGTGAGGTCAACCGTGTTTATGCATGGTTGATAACCACGGAGCCGTGGTGTAGCGATTGTCGGGTTCGGATCGAAGTCGGATCGTCAACGCCGAGTCTCCACCAATCGACTTACCTCTGCACCGCTTTAAGATCTGCCAATGAATGCATCATAACCCTCAAGATAATGAGCAGGCAATCGATAAGGCTCGACTCTAAACATTTGTCTCTTCATGGTACTCCTCTTCCAAGTCGATATGGGCTCCTCAACCTGATTTGTTGGCAAGAAGGGTGAGTACTTAAAGCAATCAACAAGTTGTGCATGTAATGCAATTCTATATAAATATATGCAAGGCTTATTCTAAAGGAATGGCTAACATGATTATTTTGCAATAAAGTAGCATTTGTAAATGAATACAATAAATAGATTGGAAGACAACAAAATAAATAACAGTAATAGATAGATTCAGCATTTCTCAAGTAAACCAAGCTTCTGGTGCTAAGTCAAGTTTTCAACCTTCCATATGGTAACCTATCATCTGATAGCATCTAGGCCCCCTCAATTAATTTATTATGTTGTATCATATAGTTTTGGTGTTGATGACTAAGTCAATAATCATTAAGCTATGGAGAGCATGAAATTTGAAAGCATAAATGAAGAATTATGAACTCACAAGATTAAGGTGCTTTGTTACTAGTTTATGGCTTGGGAGATGATTCAAGTCAAGTAGCTAGTGTTATTCTTTTCTTTGAGTCGATCTTTGTAAGGGGATTGTGCACAAGTATGTTCTTGGGTTAATGAGTATCGAGTAGATGCTTGGAGTTAGAATTCTCTTTGAAAACTTCTAGTCCACCGAACCAAGTTCTTCTCAATATGTCAAAACCTAAGTCTAACCCCGGACCAAATCTACTTTTTGCTTTCCTAAGTCCGGAGTACCTTCATTGACAAAAACTTCATACACCAAATCATTCTATGCAAGTCTGACCCAAATTAGGTAGAAACAATCCTAACCGAGCACTCACCATTCACGCTGGATCAAATTCTATCATACTCCAAATTCACCGACACGTATAAATCTCTCGGTTATACTTGTTTTCCAAGTTCTAAAAGTCCTTTGCATAGAAACTGAAATTTCCCCTTCACGATGGACCAAATTTTTTAGTCCGGCGCGCATGCTAATAACTTCATTCTTTCACCAAACCAAATTCAGTTCAGTCCGTGGTAGAAGGTTCTTTAAGAAATTTCTAACTGAGAAAAATTCTTTTTATGTCAGATCAACTTTGTTTGAATTCTCACATATTCAATCCAGAGCACTTGCACTCAGTTTGGCTAAGAGTTCCAAAGTTATTGATCAACCTTTTAGCCAAAACTTCAAATTCCCAACCAAGAGAGTTTATCCATTTACTACGGACCAAATAGTTATCATATAAAATTTTAGTCCATCAAAAGTATTTTACCCCAGATCAAAATTCATATAAGTCCGTAGGTTCCTTGAAGGAAGTCTCAAAAGCAAACTGAGAGTTTTCCATTTACGCCGGACCAAATCTCTCCTTCAAAATATTTAGTCCGGCGCAAATATGAATCTCTCGGTTGAACCTTTTTCCTTGTCAAAAGGTCTATGGTTACTGGTTCTGCAAAAAGCCATCTACGACGGACCAAATATTTTGGTCTGGCGTACATATCAAACACTCATTCCTTTGTTGTACCAAATCCCATCTATGACGGACCAAATTATTTGGTCCCGCAAACTCTCAAATTTGGTCTGTGGTACACTGAACCAGTACCACTAACCTCTTTCACTTAGTATGTTGTAAACGTATATTTTTGATATTTTTGATATTCTGACACGTCCAACGGCTACTGTGGTTATATTTTCATGCCAAATGTCTATATAAGCATTTCCTGAGCCATCTACCATAGGACTTTATGATCTCCTTGACATTTTAGCAAACTTAAAGCTTTCATTCCTTCAAGGAGAGCGTGCTAAATCTCTGAACCAAAACTCTTTCTTTTCAAGGGTATTTAACTCCAAGCTTAAGTCTAGCATTGTGTTTGTGAGTGAACCAAGAGACAGGGCTTGTGCAGAGTCTATTACTCTTGGGTCTTAGTGATCCTAGACGGCTTGGAGGCAGTAAAGGTGTGATCTGTCCAAAGAAGCTTGTGGAAGGCCACCTTGTCTGTGAAAGATTCGAAACTCACCTCACCGGAGTGGTGAAAGAGTTGTCATAGTGGAGACCCAAAGCTACTGCGACTAGCTTGTGGGGGAGCTATACTTCTTGTAGAAGTGCTCCAACGTGGATTAGGAGACATGCTCTGAACCACGGGATAAAATCATTGTGTCCCTTATTTATTCTTATTTCTATTGAACATTTGATTATTTTTGTGAAATCTTTCTACTGGTATTGTTGCTGCTCTTATTTTTGTTATCTTACCGAGGGTAGTTATAAATTTGATTAAGTTTTTTAAATTGTTTCTTAGGTAGTTTAAAATTTTGAAAGTTGCCTATTCACCCCCCTTAGGCCAACTTAATCCTTCACCATCCCAACTAAGTTTTCATTTAATTAAACTAACCCTTGACTGTAATTCCCGAGCATCGCTCAATACCGCTAGCACGGCTATTCGAATAGATTCACACTCTGCAGAGGTTATACATTTTGCCTACATGATACAACCATACACCACATAGGCGAGTGATTATAACAAAGCACTTACAATGCACCACCTTAACCCGATACTATTCACTAAGGTTTCAACACTGGTGGGTTTGGTTACCATATACAGGGCCCCGCTCTTGCGCCATGTGAGTTTACCATAACTTGGGACTCACATCGCCATTAATAGTACCAAAACTAAGACATTGCAAATTAATTAGTTAGGATGTCCCCATACCAGACATGTGGTTGTATGATTGACTCAGGTCAAAGGCTTGCAAGATTAAATTCTTAAGATGATCGAAGCAAGACTTCCATATACCCTCTACCCATCGGGCCCACCTTGGCACACTTGCCCCTTGCAACTTGCTCCAATTTAAATGAACACCACCCCAATTGATTACCATGTACCACGTGCCATCAACAATTCAACATCGTTGCGTAACATCCCTCGCCACTAACAAGTCAATCTCATCATGTAACCACACATGGCACACAAGTTCATAACATTGTTCCATATTCCATTAATCAAGATTAAACATTAATGATTCAAGTACATGTGATGACGTGGCATGGCTAAGCATACTAATACGTTCTAACCATCCCATATTGATTTTAATATTAATCAACTATAGTGAACTAATTTAGGGTGACAAATAGATCATGGTACAAATGACAAGATAGGATAGATCAAATTGGTAGATAGCTAAGTCCCAAATTATTTCGAAACAGTTTTATACATGAAATAATATGCAATAATGTAAAACAATATAGCAGTTTTATAAACATGGGTTCAACATGATCAAAGCACAAATTGCCTTAGAAAACTCCTATTATTGCTCTAGACATTGGTCTTGAGTTGATGGATCTTCCTCAGATACTTCGCACAATTCGACGTCTATGTGAAACGAGAGAGAAAGCCAAATAAATACTAAAAATAGAGAGCAAATGAACTCCAAAAATCAAATAAAATTTACCATTAAATAGATCTCAATTTTTAGAAATTTGAATCACCTTAATATGAGCTCGTATGAGGAAGAACGGGCTCTTGGAAGATTCAAAAATCATAAAAACCTGAAAATTGAAAAAATACCAAATTAATCAAATTATTTTTATATTGAAAAAGATGTTTATTGCGTCATCATTGACGTCGGCATAGTTTGGTCCACCCAGAATGTGACACGTGTCCTAGGTCCATGGACACACCACATGCGTCTGTTTGGCTCACCATAGACCCGGTGCATGGCGTCTTGGTCCCTGTGTCGACGCATGGCGGCACCCAATTAGCTGCGGTGGTAGTGCGATCTGGACCACCTCTCTAGATCCAATGGTTTGTATCAACACAACACACAAAGAACACATGGTGCCATCTCTGCGGCCCGCAAGGGATCGAACGGCTCCAATGAGATCCAATCCAAATCGTCCGAGCTAATCCGATAGTCTAAGTTACTCGCTAAGGCTGATGACGAGGATTGCAGCGGCACCATGAATGGAGATGAGGATGATGATTCACAGGCACGTTCTAGAGACTTTCCGACGATGAAACTTTGCGTATCTAGCAGCTCTCCTCACCTCGAACTAATAGACGTGCTCGGCTCTGAACAAGACGCGGCGAACAGTGAGATCTCGATGGACGAAGACGGTGGCACCCCAAACAACTCCGGCAACCTCGTTCATAACAAAGAGCATGCCTCAGGTAGAGATTTTTGGGGCAACAAGTACGGTGCAGAACAACGGTCTTCGGAGGTTGCCCTGGCGGCCTTATATATCCTCGAAGCTCGCGCTACACACAGCGAAGGCATCCTAGTCGAAGACAATAGTGGAGTTTGACTCAAACACGGTGGCCATGAGAGCCCAGCCCATCCAGTGCGCTAGCCCGGTCAAGCCTGCCTAGGCAAGAGCCTCGGATCCACCGATGACCTAGAATCAAACAGTTAGAGATCTCAAGAAACCCTAACGATTTGAAGCTATCGGATTGAGTCATTTGTGCAGCTCGAATTCTTCCATGTTGCACGTGATTTGGATGGGCTTGACTCATTACTATTACACGATTTTTCAATGTTTTTTGAATAAATTTAATTCCAAAAATAGATTAAGTTGTTTAAGGAAATTAAAATACCAAGAAAAATCCAATAAAATTCTCATAAAATATTTTAAGGTATTTAGAACTCAGATAAAATATTTTTACCTAAACTTTATTTATATTTTATCTATCATTAATTAATTTTCCACAAAAACCAATATACTTAATTTAAAATACATTCAAATAAATCTGAGGATAATTCTCAAAAATATTTTGAGACTTTAGGAATCCAAATAAAAATTTTTTGATAAAACTTTATTTTGACTTTCTTAATAAATAAATACTTTTCTTAAAAGACCAATATACAAAATATGTAAATAAAATCTAGAAAATCCAATAAATTAGAAATGCATAAAATATGCAAGTAACACAATAAAATATATAAAAGTAAAAAATGGGGATGTTACAAATAATTAATTTTTTGAATTAAATCTATACTAAAAAATCCTAATTATTGTGTCACGGCTGATGTTAGCATGCAAATTAATAAATACAAAAAACCTTGGGCTTGACATGTATACACCGGTCCATGGACCATGTATACTATTCGACTGCATTCTACGGCGAACTGATTCCACCACATAGTCCAGTAGACAGATGGGACTCGCAGTTTGCTTACTCAACGTGTGACACAAGAACCAACAGAGCAACCACATCAACACCGCTGTTGACATGGCGGCGCTGAATGGCTATAGAGTGGCTTCTACGTATTGCCCACTGGGTCCACCACATCAGCCGGTGGCACGTACGAACCTAGGGTCATCGCCGGTTAGCAAGGCGGGGTCCTATGGCTAGATCTTGTCATCGCGGTTTTAATGAAGTGCTTACCTTCTCCTCTGGCGTACGGAATCGACAGTGGCAGCTTGTTCTTCTCCGGTAGCAACATCCTCATGAAACAATGATGTTCTAGCAAGATTCCTATTCGACTGACGTGCGCACCAAACAGATCTTGGCAAGGTGAAGCAATCGACACCAATTCCGAGACCTAGCTCCCACACATAGAGGTGAATCGTCAACTTCTTGCTCAAAGTGGCGTGCCAAAGAAAACGTGAAATCCGAAGAAATAGCGACGCAAGGCTAGAAATTGATCTAGGGTTTAGGGTAAGCACATCTAGTGAACCGACACCTTATAAAAGCTCAATCGCCCTAGGTTTGGCCGACATAGAACCCTAGTCCACCATGGCTACAGAGCAGAGTCCGAGATGGACCCGCGAAGACGACAACGCACAAATTGACATGTGGCACAATGAACGGCCTGATGAGCACTGACGCGACACAGATCCAACCGATCACACGGTGCTTTCGAGGGACAGGAAATCAAAGAGACCTGAACCGCTATGTCTAATCCCACACGCTCAATTAAGATCCAATGGCCCACAACACAAGAGCTACGTAGCACAACGCCAACCGCACGATCATGATCCAATGGCTATGGTGCTAGGGTTCTGGTCCACTCTTGCTACTGACGGAGAAATGGCCCTGTCCAAGAAACTAAATTTTATCAGGCCTACTGATGCAGTGGTGCTCTACACTAGCATTTGTGATCAGGCTAAAACATGCGTTGGTGAACCGTGACAATGTTAATTCCTGCTATATTTGGTTTCTGCATAATTTTGGGTCTTTCTGGAATTGGTAGAAGATCGTCTCAGTCTTCTCCAAGAAGCCCACGGCGGCGGTGGGGGTGAGGAGCTTGCCAAGAAGCCAAGTGGAACCGTGGAATGGTGAGTGATATGCTCAAATATTTCTTGGGAGGTGCTTCTGTGCTTCAATATTTAAAAATTGTAAAATTGGTAAGGCACAAATAAATGGTGGATACTAACCCACGAAGAGAGGAGAGGGAACATCTGAGGGTGGAGAGGTTATATTGCGGTATTCTCCGGTCTAATGTGGCGGTCTTTGGTCATGTAAACTAGCGAATGTCCAATAGCACATGTAGGTTAAGTGATACTTTTGTTTTGACCTAGAGTTTTTGCAACTCAAGCACAAGTACCTTTACTAAAAAGTAATTGAGGGTTTTGTGTACCTTTACTATTTTTTTTTCATATATATATATATATGAAAATGATTCCATACTCCTGGGTGTATGTACTCTCACCTCTAATATTCCGTTTAAATGATATTGTTATACCTCTTTATCCTTTTGAGTATACTCTAATACTGATTATAAGATACTTCAAAGTGAGTTCCATGAAAAAATTAATTAAAATCCACCCTTTATAGCATAATTTGTTTACATATTTCTTATACAAATGGAAAATAGTATGTAGCAAAAAAATAAATGGCCTGATGAATTTTTTTAATCATGTTGTATTGGAGTATCTTAGAATTATTATTGGAGTATACGTGAAGTAATAAAGGAGTATAAAGCATTTATTTAAGTGGTATATTAGAGGTGGAGTATGTACTCCTGAGAGTACTTAAATATATCTTATATATATATATATATATATATATATATATATATATATATATATATATATATATATATATATATATATATATATATATATATATATATATATTAAGGCTCGATCACTCATCGTTTCGCCATGGTCGAGCGCCGGGTGGCTTGATCGCCTGCGTCTGCCTTGCCAGTCGCCACGGAGGCCGATGCGTCTGGCGGGCACAATCGACGCCAGCCGCCACGAGGTCGACGCTGCAAATGAGGGTATGGCGCCCACTGCCGCCAGTCGCCACGAGTCGACGCCACGTGAGAGGACCAGATCGCCGCCGCCGCCAAACTCGCCATGGAGCCGACGCCACAAAGCCGCCATGGAGGCCGACGCCGGCAAGGCCCGACGTCACCGCTCCCTTAGGCCGCCAGGCAAGCCGACGCCGCGAGTAGGCTATCGCCCGCCTGACCGCTAGGCCACCACGGGCCGACGCCCGTGGCGCAGGGCTCGATTCGCCAGTTCGCCAAAGTTCCTCTGACGCGACGCCCGCAAGAGGTCTCGATTGCTTGCCTGCTCGCCAGCCGCCATGTGGGCCGCCGCCGTGAAGAGGGGCTCGACGCCTTCGCCCGCCAAAGTCATCCGTTCACGAAGGCGCCTGGCGCAGGGGCCTAATCGCCCGTCTGCTCGCCAGGCCGCTATGTGGTCTTACTTATCTGCGGCGGAGAGGGTACCCTGGCGTAAAGTACGCCGACACCTATATATCTCTACTAATATAAATTTGCAGTTAGTGGCAGGAGTCCGTTCTTCTAGCCCCCGGCCATATCTCCAATAATGGTAGGTCATTATAGTTAATTATTTTTTCCTGATTTACAGCCAGCCATATCTCTCTAAATATGGCTGATTATTATAGCAAAATCTCTGATTATTGCTCTAATTAATAGCCGGCCAATCATTCCTTTTGTACTCTATATATGCTGTACAGTTTTCACAGAATCAATCAAGGGAATTCATTCAAGATCTTCCATATCGTACCGCCACGGCGAATGAACTCGACGAACTGATCAATAAGTGACGGACCAGCGTACATGGCCACGCAGGCGCAGGAGGCCGAAGGCCGCGGTCGATGAGTAATCGCGACGGAAGGATAGCAGAGCGCCGCCAATCGGATGTTGTGACCCCGTATACCGCTAGTTGGACATGAACAAAGCGTCTGACGACGCCGCTTGCTGTTGTCCCGCGTGATACGGGTGGGACGTCGTCGTGTGAGAGAGTCATTGGCATATCCCTTGGAGATAAACGGTTGATCTAGTGAACGTCGAAGAGAGAGGAACGACGCGGCGGTGCACGCGCGGTGGCGAGCGCCGGTGCCGGTGTTTTTCGTTCACCATGGGCTCGCCATGGCCGGCGAAGCCGCGATGACTAGGTACACCAGAGGCATGGAGACGAGTAGGCCGACAAAGGCGAGAGGGTCATCTGGGAAGAGTAGCGAACCGTCAGCGCTGCGGACCACCGCCGAAGCGAAGAAGAGCGCGGCGCCGAGGGCGGTGGCGATCCAGAAGACGTGGAGGTGCAAAGGTTGGGTGGCGACGGTGGCCTCTTTCTTCGCGGCGACTGACCACGTGGCCATGGCATGCGCGACGAAGTAGGCGGCGAGGAATGCGGACTTCACAGCGCGCCATAGCATGCTCGGCAGGAGGAAGAACGCGAGCGTGAAGAGGACGGCAGACGCCGTGGCGAAGACGGCGGATGTCCCGAGCGCGACCACGTAGCGATCAGTGGTCCGAAATGGCGGTGGCTTGCAGAAGCGGGCTGCGTTCTGGGAAGCCCTTGTCGCCCGCAGAAAGCGGTGGATGACGAGGATGAGCGAGGCGACGAGAAAGACGAGTTAACGGCACCGAGAAGCGTACGCTGCGGGCATGACGAGAGGAAGAGGAACGCGAGCTGGTAATATAAATTGCAAAAAGGGATAAAAATGATTAATTGATTTTTGAGATTGGTAATATATATTAGTACGTACAATATATTTGGTTTTAATTCATACTGGAGAAGAAATCATGAAAACTTTTGTAATTGAGACAAATAGATATTTGATCTTATAGCATAATTTTCTTTTATTGTTTGATCTTTATGTTTCATTACCAATTTTATTTTTCGTAGCAACGCACGGGCATTGATCTAGTATGTGTGTATATATATATTGCAAAAATAGCTTTCTCCCTACCGTGAAAGACGTGGAGAGGACACATGTAGGCGATTACGGCAGGGGAGCAAAGGTTTTCATTGTCTTGTTCACATGTAACGCTGAGCATTGCTGAACGCTTGGGTAGTGCGGCGGAGCCCCTGCACTTTTTGGATGTGGTAGCTAGGGGTGAAAACAGATTGTAGAAATATCGCCGATCCGATCCTCGAATCCGTTTAAAAATCCACTAGATGTTATCCTCAGATCCAGATCCAGAAAAATCCGATGTAATATGGGTTAGGATATGGGAAGAGCAATATCCGATCCGTGATTCTGAAAATCTCATGTAATTTGGGTTAGGATATGGGAAGAGCAATATCCCAATTCGATATCAATAGAATATCCGGCCTGATATCCTGATAAAATCGATTATTATGCTTCCATTAATTTGGTTCATTATTGATAGATAGAATAGTTGTTTGATATCGACACTAAAAACACTACTTGAAGCTAATGTTGTAAGGTTAATACTTCATTCGTTCTTACGCATACAATTATGTACTATAACTACTATCCAATATGATATCCGATCCCGAGCAGAATCATTATGTATCCGCTCAAATATCCCTGATCCCGATCGATAATCCGACTCAGATCCGTTATCCGACCGAATCCTAAAAAAATATGGGTTAGGATACGGGACGAGCAATATCCGCCCGTATCCGATCCGGTTTCACCCCTAGTGGTAGCACTGTGTTTACTATTGTAGAGCTATATAGATTCCGCACTACTGAGCATGACAGGGGATACATAGCTTCTACCACGCCTTCCGCAGTAAATGAGAGAGTTATTTTTACAAAGATATGTATTGGAGGGCTAGACCGGCAAAAAAAAAAAAAACCATATATAGGAGCTAGATATGTACAGTATTCTGCTTTGGATGTTGAAATAGCTGTCCCCTCCCCTTGGATTCCACTACCGAACAGGGGAGTGGGGGCATTTCTGCAGGCAGGCAAAAGCCCGACTAGGCCACCAAGAAAACCGTCGGCGCCCCCCTTCCTGTCTCGTCCCAAGTCCAAATCTCGCCCCAAGTCTCGCGCATTCTCAAGCAGCATCGTCCGCCATGGTAACGATCCCTCCCGCGTTCAACCGGTCCAGTTCCTCCTCCGCGATCCCACCGGACTGATCCTCTGATTCGTTCCTAACCTTGGTTTCGATCCGACCTGGTTGCAGATCCGGTTCATCCTGCTGCAGAACCGGCAGGGGAAGACGCGGCTGGCCAAGTACTACGTCCCGCTCGAGGACTCGGAGAAGCACAAGGTCGAGTACGAGGTGAGGGCCAGGCCTTGGGGCTGGGAAAGATTAGATATTTTGGGGGCTTCGATTCTGGTTGGGTATTGATTGAACTTTCTTGGTTGTGTGTGCTCTCTGCCAGGTGCATCGGCTGGTGGTCAACCGAGACCCCAAGTTCACCAACTTCGTTGAGGTGAGTGGCTCCTAGATTTCGATTTAGGCGTTGCGCGATTCTTGGTTTGGTTCGTTGCATATGGGAGCTAGATTAGTGTAAAAATCTTTTCTTTTGCTCACTCGTGGTAATTTAGAACTACGTGGGGTTTCGAGTTCTTGATCTGGACTAGACACATGATATAATGTATTCAATCGATGTGATACTATTGGACTTAGGTGGTCCTTGCATGGAACGGCAGTTAGAAAGGTTGTGCCTTTGGCTTGGCTGGTTCTTCTGGTTAGATGCAATGATGCAAGCATCTACGGGTTGAATGTAGTAGTTCTTTGTTACTGGGGAGGTTGTTCAATACAGAGAGATTGAGGGCGATACTGCAGGGTTATCTGTTGTTGTTTGTACTCTGCAGAGTTTGTTAATAATACAATCTTGATCAGTGAGATATTGCCTTATATAGTTCGTGAAGTCACATGTGGTTTGCAATGATCAGTGATCAATGATTTAGTGCATTGTTTATGAGTATTTTTGTTGTTATTTGTAATGGATGCCATCAAGTTGCCAAATTAAATGGAGCACTTATCACAGACTTGCTAAGTAAGGTGAAATCTGCTGAGAAATCTCCCTAGTGAAACTAATGGGTTCATAAGGTGTGCTAATCACACACCTTTTTTCCAGTGAACCAGGCTAATTCCCATGCTATCATGAATGCATCTGGTCATCTTGATTCCTTGAGTGGCATGAATAGCTTTAGAAATAGCGGGCCCAAATTTACATGTGCAAGTCTTGTTAGAAATTTGATTTGCGTTTTGTTACACAGATGGAAAGAAAAAGATCAAACTTGACTTACTGACTTGATTTCAAATGCCGCTGACTCAATGTTGATTTAGAAGAATGATAGTTAAGTTAGGATGGAAATGTAAGGTAGATATGTGAATATCCAATAAAAAAAGGTTATCTATTTATCTGTGTTCAAATTTTCTATTGGATCACAAGGTTATTAGATGACTAATGTAGAGATCCTAAACCTTTGAAACACAGCATTGTAAAATTTTCTTCTGAATCACGCTTATTCATTGCATAAACCAATCTGCAGTACTCTGATTACAGAGGAGATGGGAAAATTATAATTTCAGTTCTTTTGTTTGTTCGATGACTGGTTCTATAGCTTTGTAGTGCAAAGTGGGAGCAGGCTCCCTTAGATGTTAAAATGTTACTTCTGCCTGCAGTGTTTGGTATATGTCCACTGGTAATGATTTTGGGTTATTCCTATTCTTCGTTTAAACTAATGTGGAACTTTTCATGCAGTTCCGCACACACAAAGTTATCTACAGGAGATATGCAGGACTTTTCTTCTCAATGTGTGTGGATATCACTGACAATGAGTTGGCATACTTGGAATGTATCCACTTGTTTGTTGAGATATTGGACCATTTCTTCAGCAATGTGTGTGAACTCGATTTAGTATTTAACTTCCACAAGGTAACAGCTATTTCTCAACAGGGTAGTCATGTATCACTTTAATACTTAATGATCTCATTTCACTCCTTTCTTGCATTTAAATAAAAAACGAAGATTAATTGGCTATAATATTTTTATTTAAATATTCGCTTACCCAGCAAGTTCCGCTATTGAAACAGGATAAGACAAATTATATTTTGTGTTTACGTGTCATCTGTTATGTAGTTTACACCTTGATAAAGAACTATACCTGGATTATAAATGAGGTTTTATACAGCTGAGAACAATGTTAATTCATTAATATTACCCCTAAAAATATAACACCAGTGACCTGTTCTGAACCTAATAACTTTTCATTATTTTTGAGTTATGTCTAATGTTAAGTTGATAGCACTTTCTTGTATACCAGTCAAGAATAGAAGATAAAAATGATGTAAAATGGGATGGGTGCTGTGGTAATTCAAGGATGATTTGTAATTCTATATTTGCACTATTCCTTCTAGTATATTCTAAAACAACTATGCTTATAAACTGAAAATTTTTGAAATGATAACATGCAGGTACTATGCAGTGTTCACATTCATGTTTTCAATCCTTGCCAAATTTGGTCAATGTTTTAATTGTAGTTGCATCAGACAATAATGCAACTCATGTTCAAATCCGACAACAATCCAGTCTAAACTGATTTGGGAAAAGGAAACATTACTAACTTTTAGCTACAACTCGAACCAAATTTGACCAATTGTAATTCTAGTTCATCATATTTTTAAAAGCAAAATAAATATCTGAACTAAATGATTTCAATGATCCTCTATTCTTTTGAATAAGTTTTTCTTGTGACCAGGACTTATTTTTAAATTCCGTTTTCTTATTTATGCTATGTGATGTAGGTTTACTTGATATTGGATGAGTTTATTCTTGCTGGAGAGCTTCAAGAAACAAGCAAAAGGGTATATCTTTTTTTCCCTATCCTAATACATTTTGTTGTTTAACTATGTTATTTTGGTGTGTTTGTTGTCATAACATTGATGCAAGTTTCCATTTTCTTTTCAGCGTGTGATGTAACATAACAAAATCGTAAAAAACAACTAGCAAATTTTGTAAGTTAGGGAAAAATCAAAACTGTATATATCATATGCATTTCATGTAGCATACACATGGTATTAATATCAATATAGCTTTTTATTTACCATAGTCATGCTAGGATGGTAAAAGTATTTCTTTTGCCCAACTACTTCACCTTTGAGCTTAGCTACAAATATAACATTTCATGATTAACAATTTTGAAAGAATAAGGTAAAAAACTAAAAATGCTATTATGAGACGCTGTAGTTATACCTTGGCCCTTGGTTTGTGCACATTTTCAGTGGCCTAAAATTAATTGCCCCTATTTGTTTTAGTGAAAAAAGAAAATAGGAACTTTGATTTTTTTTAAAACAGAACATAGCACCTATATCTATTTTTAGAATGTTTAAGACTTTAATATCATGCTGCATTCTATGCTTAGTCGGCTTACTCTCATCACGACTATGAAGTAAGCTGAATAACAAAACTGTGGCAGGGCTCATTAGCAGGGGTGAAAACGGGTCGGGTAATATCTGACCCGTATCCATATCCGGATAAATTTATCCAAAATTGCGGGTACGGGTTTGGGTACTTTTGGTTCGGGTACGGATTCGGGTACTACCTGGATAATTTTTGTTTGGATACAGATCGGATACGGGATAGAAGATACGCGACAAAAACGGGTCAGATACAGGTACATAGCGGGTAATTACCACCGAGTACCCGTGAAACTGTCACTCCCGACTCCTAACCCAAACGATCATAACTTTTTACTCCGAACTCCGATTTAGGTGATCTTGGACTCTATGCGAAGCTTATCAAAAGAGCTACAATTTTCACCCATTTTCAAGATTTAAGTAACTATAGACATTTTTAAATATTATAAAAACATAGACTCTAATGTAGTTACTTAAGCCTAAAATCTGATTTTCGAAATCCTTCACAAAGACTTGATCAACAGCGTGACTACAAGCTAGCAAGAGTCAATAAGAACCAATATTGAGCCATGTGATGATCAATTCATGATCAACACAATTTTGCAAAACACATTTGCATATAAACCGAGAAACTATGAGATCAATTCTCTAGTTATGTAAAGATCAACACTTGATCTTGACACTTTGCAAAT